>CM076575.1:1813547103-1813881636 GCA_034641835.2 Pinus albicaulis
GCATTTAATTTGTCAATCTGGGAATCGTAAGCTGATGAAGTGCGGCGCACTATATGTGCAAGATAACCTATTTCTTAACTTTTTGTCGTTTTTGGTTTTCTAAGGTGAAATGGAAATTCTAAGATGAAAACAAGTTTGGTTATGTTTGTTCAAGGAAGTGATATCCCCTATAATGATTTACCAACTTGAAACTTTAAAAGAAAATTGAAAATTACAATGACAAGACTTGAAAGAAAGTAAAAGTGTACTGCTGAAATGAAAAGGTGCTGCTAATCTAATGAATCAAAACAGTAAACTAGTGAACATGAAAACCAAACTATTCTTGCTGCCAACTAAACACAAAAGAAACTATGCTTAAGGAAATTCAAAATTGCAATAAAATAAATCTAAATCAGATTACATCAATTTATCTTCTGACCCTTCATCATTAGTCCAGCTATGATTTTCGGAAGTAATCATAAACAACTTGAGTAACTGATATTTAACTTGCGGAAAGTAAACTAATATCAAACCATTCATTCATGATTCAATCCCTCACCATCAGTCCAGCTGTGGCTTTCGGAGGCAACTGAAGGTGTCATGTATGATTTAATATATCTAAATTTGCAGAAAAGAAACTAATATTAAACTACACATTTCACAATACAATCCCTCACCATCAAATTCAAATTCTTTCTGAGTAACCTAAGATGCTATGAGCTAATAATATCTAAATTTTATAGAAAAAGAAAACTATCACTAAATCACATTTATAATACAACCTCACCATCACCCACCAGAGCTGAGGCAATCAAGATGCTATGAGCGGGCCTTTAATATATCTGGGAATGGCGTAAAGAAACCAATACTAAACCACATTTAATATTAACCCCTCTTCACCACAATACCAATGGCTGAGGCAATCAACATGCTAAGGAGCAGCTTAATATATCTAAAGAAACTAAAAGAAACTAATAATACACATTTCCTTTTATAATAGAATCCTCACCATCACCAATTCAAGCTTTAGGCAATCATATGAGTTGTTTAATATATCTAAATTTAACTACCGAAGCAAAGAAAACTCAAATGAACAAAGCAATGAATTAAATAAACGCATGAAAGAAAATACAATAGAATAACAAAGGAAGGTTCCATGTCATTAGTCAAAAAGCTATGAAAATGCTCGGGCTGCCTATCTATAACCTGAAACAAGAACACTGATCAGTGATTAACAACATAAACATGAAAGACAGAAGTGAAATGGAAATTATGGAAGTTTATAAACAGAAATGAAGCAAATGCAATGTATGAACATATGAATGGATTATGGCACGATGAGCTTTAAAGAAACGAAATGAGAAATATACACTAATGCACAAAACCTTAGCTGAGCAGGGGCCCTCTACACCAGCCTTGGCAATGATCCTCAAATACGAATTAAGTTGGAAAACAGAGTCTTCTTATATTAAAAAGCAGTCATCACAGAAAGGTGATGTTACGGCACAAGTGCAGCGTAATCACATTACAGAGCAGACTAATAAAAGATAACAGAGACTAACATCGACTAACTCTATATGCGTATGCAAACGCATTATATATAACAAAAGAAATATAACTGTCTCCTAAAGTTCATGCTGGTGGAGAATACGTAGACCATTACGTCCACGGATCTAGGATCATGGCCGTGTTGGAAAGTAAATCTACGAGGAGTGGATGCTTGAATTCGACTAAGGAGCCATGTACAGATGTCGATTTTATCCTCCGCAACTTAGAAACGGCCGTATGAATCTTCATGTGACACGAAACAGAGTCCGGCCGACATGAGACTCCATGGTTGACTTCCATGTGGACGCCTTTGACCGCGGCTTCTTTGGATGAGTTTGCTTGAACCAATAGGACACGAACCATGTCCATGTCATTCCTGACCTGCCCATGTGGCTCGTTTCCCTTGTAGACACCTGTAGCATAGAGTTTCACAAAATAGCTGCGGAAAGTTGCAGCAGCTGCGGAAAGTGGCAAGATTCCGCAGCTGAATGAACAAAATCTAAACCAAATAGCAAACACAAAAATATAATTAAAAACCATGTTAGATGCTCTTTTGCACATGATATTGACAACTTGGGAGGTTCAGGTGAGTGAAAAAGGTATAGAAAAGTGTATGGAAAAGATGCAGATTTGAGACTCAACATACCCCCACTGTGAAGGTGTTGCATGTTCTCATGCAACCAAAATTTTGATAATTTTTCTTCAGTTCATGTGCCTTGACACTTCAGCCAACACATCTAATCCTCTCCTCTTCTTCCTTGGTACTGCCAACATTCTGGGTTTCTTCATTAAGCACCTAAATTTGATATTAATGAGTGCTCTGCTCAACTTCTGGCATTTCCTTTTCAATTTCTTATTCTTCTTCTGCCATATTCCCAAATGTAGCATGGTATTATCATGGATGATTTTGTCCAGTTTGCCTTGTTCTTTCAATGTCTCATTTTCATTTTTGATGTGCCTATTTAAAAGCTCTAGCTCAAAAATCTCTTGTTTTAGTGATTGGACCAAATCATCCCGCAATGTATGAGGCTGAATGGACGAAGTACTTGGACCTGTGGCTTCTTTTTCCAAAGATTCTATATAGTCATATACTTCCTGCTGCTTGGGGTCTATTTCAGGTGTCATTTTTATTGGGTTGTCCCCAAAATGCCGTGAAGGAGAATTATCTTCAAAATCTGGCTCAGAAGGGCTCACATCAATATCTTGCTGAGAATGGGATGGAGTATGTTCAATGTCTGATTGGGAATGAAATGAACCAGGTTCACTAACTGACTGAGATGGACTATGGTCAGCTGGGGAATGTTCAGATGTCTCCTCACCCAAATCAATGAAATGAGGACCCTTAATTTGTGTTTTCCTCAATTTCCCCTTAAGTCTGCTGCTTCTCCTCACACGCTGTGGTACACTACCCTTTTGTTTTTGTTTTCCTTTCTCTGCCTTCTTGGATATAGATGACTGTTTTTGAAGATAAACTAATCTTTCAGATAGCATTTGATGATCTTCTTCTTCAGAAGAAGGAGTTTTATGTACAACCTCAATAGTTTCTTTCTCTTTTGGTATTATTGGCTTCTTACCCTTGATTTCCTTCTTCTTCCTTTTTACCAGTCTCTCTTCCCTATCAGTTCTTTCCATAGTATTAGTAGGAGTATTTGGATTTCATCAATTTTTCTTTTCCTCCTACTTCTTCTTGCTGTGCTAGCTGCGGGAATTTCCTGAGTAGGAGTAATTTGGGTTTCAACATTTATTCTTTTTCTTCTACTCCTTCTTGTTGAACTACTTTCAGGAATTTCTTGAGGTTCCTCAAAGAAATTTCTAACTAGAAATTGTTCCCATGTGTCTTTTCTTTCCTTTAACTCCTTTTCAATCAGAATTTTTACAAGGCCGTGGTGATATAGATGGGGCTCTACATCTCCTAAGTGTTTCTGAACAGTCACAGCCATTTTCTTCAAGCTATTGAATAGAAAATATGGGAGATTGAGAGTTTGATTTTCTAGAAAATTCATCAATAACCTGGTATGGTACATATACATGGACCCAAAACGGCCTTCACATGTAATGAATTTCTGAACAACTAGCAGTAAAGTAGCCCATTCCTCCTTCAATGCATGCACAGGAATTCCTCTTTTAAAAAAAGTTATGTCCATACCTTGGTTTCGTAAGATTGTTCTCCATGCTTCATCACTGATGCTTTTATTCTTTAAACCAACGCTCACCCTCCTGAAGAAGTTCCGTGGCTGTTGCTATAGATGCTTCATTGACCGCAAACTTAAGGTCTCCAATCTCTGCTTCTAAGCCATTAAATGACCTTGCGAATGCCTTCGTCACTTCTTTATGATAACCTCTGAATTTCTGGATAAACCGCAGCCAATTTGCTTTCTTCAATATCTCCTTTACTTGCGGATATCCCTCTATAAACTTAGGTCCTTCCGGCTCTGCTCTTAGCAATTTACCCATTTCTCTTTTCTGCTCTTCACAAATTTGCTTGCGTGAGGGTTCAAATGGAAATAGAACGGTTGAATGCACAGGAACGAGCACAATGACTGTGGGAATGTATCATAAAATGGGAATGAGCACCATAAACGGAATGGAGTGAGACTGTGGGTAGATATCCGAGAGTGAGAATGAGCACAATGAACGAAATGGAGTGAGACAGAATAGAGTGGGGTTTCGTAAACACGACAGAGACACGACAGAGAGATTAACAAAGTATAACACATTCGGAAACGTTTTGAATTTTGGTGGCTGCACAATAAATATGAGCACGTTTTAACAACGGTTATGGATTTATGCGGCTGTAAGAATCCGTGGTCAAATCAAATACGTCTCATTGTCTCCGGTGGAATATTGGAACATGAGTGAAAATCGAGAATTTAATGATGGAACGTTTGTGAATGAATGTGAGAGGATAATATGGAGATCGTGAAAGGTTACGAAATTGTCAATATAATCATTGCACGTAATGGATAGAGCTCATGGTTCAGAACTATATAAAAATGTGTTTTTCAATGCTATTTGAAATAAATTTTATTCATACCTTTGGAATCTTTGCCTTTTCCCTTGGTCTTCAACTAATTGATCTCCATTGGTGTCTTGAATGCTCCATGTCTTCATTTTTTGATCCTCTCACCTGCATTTTATTTCATAATTATGGAAATAACGTCTGACTGTACATTTTTTTTGAAAACAGAGTAGTAGCTGCGGAATCTGCTTCTGGCTGCGGAAACTGGAGTCAGCTGCGGAAACAGATGTCAGCTGCGGAAACTGACACAGCTATCACTTGGATGAATGGAAATGAACAAATGACAAATGACCAGATGGAAATGGTCATGAAAAAGATTTTTATTGATGGAATGGAATGAAATGGATAAAATGAAGTGGAATGGAATGAAATGAAATGAAATGAAATGGAATGAAGTGGAATAAAATGGAGTGGTGGTGACAAAACTTGTGAAATGAAAGAGAGACTTTTTTTTGGAAAATATAGAGTGTCAGGTGTTCCTGATTTTCACTCTATATTTTCTGTATAAGACTGCCAATCAATGATTGGTTTTCAGGCTTATACCATTTTTTTTTTTTTTTTTTTTAACTGAAAAGAAGAAAAGCTAGGCTGGTGGAGAAGAAGAATTCTTCTGTACCAGCCTGATTGCAGAACTTTCTTGAAACAATTTGACAAAATCCTCTTTTGAGAGTGGCTTATGATAAATTTTCAATCTATGGCCATTCACAATAAGAGGAGTTTGAAACTCATCAATGGTCTTGATTCTTACCACTCCATTGCTAAAGATCTTGTCAATATCATATGGCCCAAGCCAATGAGTCTGAAATTTTCCTTGAAAATATTTAAACTTGGAATCAAATAACAATGCCCAATCTCCTTCTTGAAACTTCTTCTCTTTGATGTACTTGTCATGCCATTTAGCTCTTTGATATTGAACTAGATCGGTTCTTAAAATTGCTTCTTGTCTGATCTCATCTAGCTCATTCAACTGCTCCATTCTATGCTTTTGGGCTTCTGATAAGTCCATCCCCAACTGAACTGCTATCTTGAAGGTCTTGACTTGGAACTCAATGGGGAGTAAGACTTCTTTCCCATAAACAAGTTCATAGGGAGAATGTCCTGTTGTATTCCTCCATGTAGTTCTGTAGGCCCACAAGGCTTCTGGAAGCCTTTCTGCTCAATCTCTTCTATGTAGATGAACAGTTTTGGTGATGATACTTTCAAGAACTTTGTTTGTGGACTCCACTTGACCATTTGCTTGTGGATGGTAAGGAGTAGATCTTATGTGCTTGATTTTGTATTCTTCCATCAACTTCTCCACCAAATTTGATGTGAATTGGCTCCCCTGATCTGTTACAATTTCTCTTGGAACACCAAAGCGAGTAAAACTATCCTCATAAAGAAAATGAACAACTGAATTTTCAGTAGCAGATACTAATGCTTTAGCTTCTACCCATTTAGTAACATAATCAGTGCAAACCAATATATACTTCTTTTGCTTAGATGGTGGATTAATAGGTCCAATGAAATCTAAAGCCCATTTTTCAAAGGGTTCAATGAGTACCTGTGTTTGCAATGGTATTTCATTTGAAAGGGTAGGTTTCCCTACTCTTTGGCAGCTGTCACACCTTTTGACATATTTTTTTGCATCTTTGAAGAGGGAAGGCCAATAATATCCTAAAGAAAGGATTTTATAGGCCGTCCTTTTTTCTGCAAAGTGTCCGCCGCATGGTTCATCATGACATGCCTTAAGAATATCAGGCATTTCATCTTCCCTGACACATCTTCTGATCACAAGATCTGGCCCTGTTTTAAACAATTCGTTAGAAATCTATGAATATTTTGAACTCTCCTGAATAATTTTTCGTTTTTCACTTGGAAATAAATGTGAAGGTAGTTTCCCTGTAACCAAATAGTTAGCAATATCTGCATACCAAGGGGTCTTAATAGTTACTGCAAACAAGTATTCATCAGGAAACTTATCCTCTA
This sequence comes from Pinus albicaulis, assembly GCA_034641835.2. Lineage (NCBI taxonomy): Eukaryota > Viridiplantae > Streptophyta > Pinopsida > Pinales > Pinaceae > Pinus > Pinus albicaulis. The sequence continues at coordinate 1,813,553,618 of CM076575.1, forward strand.
CAGGAGAATCTTCTTTAGTATTCTGAATCCTAGACAAGAAATCAGCTACTGTATTCTATTTTCCTAGTCTATCCAACACAGTAATATTGAATTCTTGCAAAAGTAAGAGCCATCTTGTCACTCTGCCATTAGTAACAGGTTTGTTCATTAAATATCTAATTGCGGAATGGTCAGTATGAATAAAAGTTTCATAGCCTGTTATGTAATGTCTAAACTTATTAATTGCATGAACAACAGCTAAAAACTCTTTTTCAGTCACAGTATAGTTCAACTCTGTGGGAGTCAATTTTTTACCGGTGTAATAAATGGCATAAGGAATTAAATATTTTTGACCCAACACAGCTCCAAGAGCTGTATCTGAAGCATCCGTAGAAATATGGAAAGGAAGTTTCCAATTTGGTCCTCTCAAGATAGGTGCTTCAGATATTCTTGTTTTCAAAGTTTCAAAAGTTGATTGACAATCAGGATCCCATTTAAATTCACAATCTTTTGTAAGCAATTTGAAGAGTGGAGATGCTATTTTAGTGAAGTTTTCTATAAATCTTCTATAGTAACCAGTAAATCCTAGAAAACTTCTAACATCTCTTTGACAATTTGGAATAGGCAACTTTGAGATGACTTCAACTTTTGATCTATCAACCTTAATCCCATCTCCTGAAATATGATGTCCTAAAACAATCCCTTCAGTAAACATCATAAAGCATTTTTCATGGCTTAATGAAAGGTTTGTTTCTTTACATCTTATAAGAACTTTTTCCAAATTTTCTAATGCCTCTTCAAATGAATTACCATAAACCGTAAAATCATCCATATAAACCTCTACACAATCATGGATTAGATCAGAAAAAATTCCTAGTACTGCTCTTTGGAATGTTGCAGGTGCATTACATAACCCAAAAGGAAGAACTCGGTAGGCAAAAGTTCCCCATGGACAAGTAAATGTGGTCTTATCTTGATCTTCAGGTGCTACCTGAATTTGATTATAGCCACTAAAACCATCCAAAAATGAAAAGTATTTTTTACCTGCTAATGTGTCTAATACCTGATCGATAAAAGGCAAAGGAAAGTGATCCTTCAAAGTTGCTTTGTTCAATTCCCTGTAATCAATGCATACCCTCCATTTATCATTCTTTTTAGGTACTATAACCAAAGGAGAAACCCATCGGCTATCTGAAATTGGATAAATGAAGTTTACATTGAGTAGTTTTTGGAGCTCTTCTTTCACTATCTCCTAAGATTTGGATTCATCCTTCTTTGAGGTTGTCTGATTGGTCTACTGTTTTCCTCAATATAGATTTGATGGATGCAAGTCTTAGGATCAATACCTTTCATGTCAGTATACTCCCATGCAAATGCAGTAGAATGTTTTTGCAAGATTTTGCTTAGTTCTTCTTGTTGTGACTTTTCCAAATGTTTGTTGATATTCAATGTTTTTCCTGGAAAAATCTCAATAGTAGAACTACCAAACTCTTCCATAGAGTAAAGAGACATTTGTCTTGATGATAAATATTCTATGTCAGATTCCAACTGAAATTGTGTGGAGTCATATTCTGAAGATGTCTCAAAATTTTCTAATGTGTTCAGAATTTGACTATCCTCACTGATTTCAGAAATGGTAAAGACAGGTTGTATAGTGTCCTCATCATCAACCCATTCATTGTCTCCTACTTCTGTGATTGCTTTTGCCGGAGGATACAAATTGAATTTCTTTGTCGAATTACCATTAGAAATGTACATATCCCCAGATCTACAACTAATGAAAGCATCAACTGTGGCTAGCCAAGGTCTTCCTAAGATAAGTGGGTGCCCTCCTAGATTACTCTTGGGAGTCAAAATCATAAAATCTACTGGATATTCCCAAGAATCTAAGGAGACTGAAATATCTTCTAATACACCATCTGGTTTAATAACTGATCGATCTGCAAGTTGCAGTAAAGTAGGTGTAAAAAGAAGGTTAGGAAGTTTTAGCTGTTCCATAGTCTGTCTACTCATAATGTTGATAGCAGCCCCTAAGTCAATCAATGTGTTTGGAATTTCTACCCCATTTATATGTGTCTTGACAATTGGACTTCCTGGATCTACATACTTCTGCATGGTAATTTTTCCCATCATAATATCTGCAATCTTTCCTACCAGGTGGATTCTTCTTGTGTCTTTTAGTTTCCTTCCTGCTCTTTTGAAACTCAACTCCTTTATTGTTTTTGCTAGAATAGGAATCTCTCGAATGGCTTGTAACAAGGGAATCTTGATACAAACATTCTTCAATTCATCTAGAAAGTCATAGTTAGGCAACAAGATTTGTTTTTCCACCCCCTTGTCAATTTGTAGTCTTTCAGGAAAAGGAGGTGTAGATGAAGATGTTGGTTGCTCAACTATAGGAGTTGTGGGTGTTAACTTTTCTTTTTCTTTTTGAATGTTTGAATTTTGAAGAGATTCTTCCTCAGAACCCTTATTGACTTCAAGAGAGTCCTCCTCAGAGGTATCTTGCTCTTGAATATCTATAGAAGGTTTTTCTAAAACTCTACCAGATCTGAGCTGTACATCGTTGAGAGGAACAATCATATAGGTAGGAAATTGTTGTCCTTCTACCATGTAAGTATTCTGAGGATTTTTATTATTAGGATTTGGCAATGGCTGAGCTAGAAGTTGATTTGTCTTTTGTTGGTATGGGAGCATGAGTTGAGGATTTGGATTTTGTTGAGAAGGTTGTTGTTGTGAAAATGGCAATGAAAGTTGTGGATTTGAATTTGGAAGTTGTGGAACTTGTTGATTTTGAAAAGATGGAGGATATTGATAAAATTGAGCAAATATCCCATAAGGATTTTGCATCCCTTGTACCCATGGCTGATATCGATTTTGATGTTGGGGCCAAGGTTGTTGCCAAGGATTCCAATTTGGTGGGGTTTGAAGATTCATAGGGTTGTTAAACCCTTGAGTTTGTTGTCCCCGCCAAGGTCTTCTTGCAACAAAACAGAGAGATTCTACTGAATTTGGGTCTTCTTGAAAGACAACTTTGAGTCCAGGAATTGAAGGACAATCCTTGATCTCATGATTCTCTGAGCAAATCATACATGTTTCTACAACTTTTGCATCCAAGTGACATTCCCTTAAAGCATGTTTCTTCCTACATTTCGGACAAAAGATGGCTAAAGCATCTGTTTCTGCTTTATGCTTGTTTTGGATTTTAAGGGTGTCTAGTTGTTCACTAAGGTTCCCTAAGATATCAGTTTTGAACTCATCAAGCATATTACCAATCTCTGCCCTACTTACTGATCCAGTTGCAGATTTGTTAGCCCTAATAAGAGAAGGATCCCTAGGCCCTTTTCCTGTTTTAGATTTTCCCCTCGAGAGATGGACACATAATTCTGTTATGTCACGAAGTGGAAGTTGAGAAATGTCTCCTTTCCCCATCATGTTTAAAATATCTATCCATTCATCTCTAATGGCTTTTAATATGAGGGCTTTCAAGGTTTCATCATCTAAGTTGCTCATCTTTTCTCTTTTCAAGTTGTATTGAAATCTTTCAAGTCTTCCAAATTTTCATCTTCCTTTTGCATCATTTTGAATACCTCATCCTTGTGATTGGTGGGCATACAATAGTCCAAGTATCTATCCAAAAATGTTTGTTTCATATCATTCCAAGTCCTAATAGATTGAGTGGCTAATCCCATGAACCATTTCAAAGCAGATCCCTTCAAAGTTGAAGGAAACAATTTGAGTTTTTGAGAATCTTCCATATAGTCATAAGTTCGGCACACTACTTCAAACTCAAACAGAAATGTTTCAGGATCTTCACTTCGTAATCCATAAAAGTTAGGGAGAACAGATGGTGAAATATTTTTCATTGTTGCATGAGCTTCCTCATCAACTATAGGGAATCCAAGAAAATCGTCCCTATTTCTACCATTATTTCCTTCACCATTGTTATCTTCATTATCTCCTCCTCCTCTACCTCCACCTCTATTTATTACTTCCTCCGCCATGATAGTTTCTTTAGAGTCCTTATAGTCCTCTAGTTCTTCTACCAAGGAAGGATGAGAGAAAGTTTCTTTGTTTTCTAAGTGGGTTTTAGTAGGTGGTATAGGAGAATCCTCTAATTCAGCTGTTCCTTGACTTCCAAAAATCTTAAGGCTAGGGGTAGATGATGGTGAATCTGGTCTATGCCTTGAAGAAGATGGAGTTATGAAAATCGAACTCTTGGCTTTAGCTATAAACCTTCCCCTAGAATCTCTTGCTCTATGCATGTCATTTTTTTTATTTTTTTTTAAAGTTGGGCTAATAATTCTCTTTCTGATCTTCCAGGTCACACTAGGTGCAAGAAGAGAGCATACTTAAGAAATTACCGAACCAATAACTCTCTTTTCTGATCCTCCAGATCACACTAGGTGCAAGAGGAGAGCATACTTCAAGAAGTTATCAAGTTTTCCCTTCTTTTATGATTTTGTGTTTTTTTTTAAGAAATTGGCTACCTAGTTACACTTCCCCGGCAACGGCGCCAAAATGTTTGGTCAATTTAGTGTGTCCTAAATTGCTGCATTTAATTTGTCAATCCGGGAATCGTAAGCCGATGAAGTGCGGCGCACTATATGTGCAAGATAACCTATTTCTTAACTTTTTGTCGTTTTTGGTTTTTCTAAGGTGAAATGGAAATTCTAAGATGAAAACAAGTTTGGTTATGTTTGTTCAAGGAAGTGACATCCCCTATAATGATTTACCAACTTGAAACTTTTAAAAAGCGAATTGAAATTTACAATGACAAGACTTGAAAGAGAATGAAAATGTACTGCTGAAATGAAAAGGTGCTGCTAATCTAATAAATCAAAACAGTAAACTAGTGAACATGAGAACCAAACTATTCTTGCTGCCGACTAAACACAAAAGAACTATGCTTATGGAAATTCAAAATTGCAACAAAATAAATCTAAATCAGATTACATCAATTTATCTTCTGACCCTTCATCATTAGTCCAGCTATGATTTTCGGAAGTAATCATAAACAACTTGAGTAACTCATATTTAATTTGCAGAAAGTAAACTAATACTAAACCATACACTCATGATTCAATCCCTCACCATCAGTCCAGCTGTGGCTTTCGGAGGCAACTGAAGATGTCATGCATGATCTAATATATCTAAATTTGCAGAAAAGAAACTAATACTAAACTACACATTTCATAATGCAATCCCTCACCATCAGTCCAGCTGTGGCTTTCGGAGGCAACTGAAGATGCTATGAGCAGCTTAATATATCTAAATTTGCAGAAAAGAAACTAATATTAAACTACACATTTCATAATACAATACATCACCATCAGTCCAGCTGTGGCTTTCGGAGGCAACTGAAGATGTTATGAGCAGCTTAATATATCTAAATTTAATTACTGAAGCAAATAAGCAAAACTGAAATGAACAAAGCAATGCCGGTACCAAACGTAAAAGCAGAACAATGTTAGTTCCATGTCATTAGTCAAAAAGCTATGAAAATGCCCGGGCTGCCTATCTATAACCTGAAACAAGAACACTGATCAGTGATTAACAACATAAACATGAAAGACAGAAGTGAAATGGAAATTATGGAAGTTTATAAACAGAAATGAAGCAAATGCAATGTATGAACATATGAATGGATTATGGCACGATGAGCTTTAAAGAAACGAAATGAGAAATATACACTAATGCACAAAACCTTAGCTGAGCAGGGGCCCTCTACACCAGCCTTGGCAATGATCCTCAAATACGAATTAAGTTGGAAAACAGAGTCTTCTTATATTAAAAATAAATATTACGTAAAAGGTGATGTTACTATGACAAGGCAGTCAGACCACACTATAGAGTGATTTATAAAATAATGAGACTAACATCGACTAACTCTATATGCGTATGCAAACGTATTATATATGGGTCAAAGAAATATAATCAAGGTTTCCAAAGTTCATGCTGGTGGAGAACACGTAGACCATTACGTCCACGGATCTAGGATCATGGCCGTGTTGGAAAGTAAATCTACAAGGAGTGGATGCTTGAATTCGACTAAGGAGCCATGTACAGATGTCGATTTATCCTCCGCAACTTAGAAACAGCCGTATGAATCTTCATGTGACACGAAACAGAGTCCTGCCAACATGAGACTCTATGGTTGACTTCCATGTGGACGCCTTTGACCGTGGCTTCTTTAGATGAGTTTGCTCAAACCAATAGGACACGAACCATGTCCACATCATTCCTGACCTGCCCATGTGGCTCGTTTTCCTTGTAGACACCTGTAGCATAGAGTTTCACAAAATAGCTGCGGAAAGTTGCAGCAGCTGCGGAAAGTGGCAAGATTCCGCAGTTGAATGAACAAAATCTAGATCAAATAGCAAACACAAAATACATGATATTGACAACTTGGAGGTCTGTGTGAGAGGTGAAAAAGGTATAGAAAAAGTGTATGGAAAAGATGCATTTGAGACTCAACAACCCGTATCAAGATCACGTACCACACATTCTTTTGAACTAAAGACAACTTCAGTTCCTTGATCACACATTTGACTTACACTTAACAGGTTATGCCTTAATTCATCCACATACATGACATTATTAGCTTTCATTTTCTTTTAGAAAATTAGACCCTTTTCCCTTAATGACAGCAGGAGTATCATTTCCAAATGTAACATTCTTTTCCTTTTCTAGAGCACTATATGCAAGAAGTTTGTTTTTGTCAATTGTCATGTCTTGAGCATCCACTATCAATGTACCATTGGTTTTCTTCATCTTCTCGTAAATAACGCTATGCCACATCTCCTCAACTCGTAACTCCTTCTTTTCCATACTGAGCTTGAATGGACAAACTTTGCTCCTGCATTCAGATTCTTCATGGCCAAAGTTATTGCAATAAGTGCATTCAACTTCATTTTGAAGAGGAGAAAATTTGTTATAAGTATTCTTCTTTGCTTCAATATCAATCCTTTTCTTTCTTGCTTCTCTTGTCATAATAGTTTTATATGCTACACATTGAATAGCTTTATGACCATAATTGTGACATGAGAAACATTGTCCATTGAAGAAGAAATTTCTGCGATCATAAGATCTTCTATAAGAATTTATCTTTTGATTGACGTTTCTTTGAAAGACATTCCTGTTAGTGTTCCTTGAATTGAAATGATCATGCTTTACCTGTAAAGATTATTTATTCCCTTGCTGAGTGGAAGCATGTTGTAAACCAGCTGTAACTGCTTTTAGATAATTTGGTGCTGAAGCCTGAGAAGATTCTCCAATATATCCAAGACCTGTCTTTATAAGAGGAGAACGTTGTACCTTGATAATCTCATCTAAGGTTTCAGACCCTTTAGCAAATTTAAGATTCAGAGTCTTTACTTTCTCAAGTTCTTTTCTTAGATCTACTACTTCACATTCTAATTTCTCATTGTGTTTCTCTTTATCTTCAAGCTGATTTTTCAGAGTTTCTATGATTATTTTGCTCTCTTCTAAGCAAATTTTGAGTTTATTGTTTTCATTAAGAAAATCACTGTCTTCTAGAGCATCCACAAAGGTATCCTTTTCTTCTCTAGATTATTTTTCGAATGCCATGAGAAGTCTAAGATCTTGTTCACATTCTTCCTCACTATCAGATAACCCATCGCTATCTTCATGAGTATAGTAACTCTTTCTAGTGCTGAAATGATTCTTATTCCTTTTTGCTACTTCCTTTCCCTTTTTATGTGTTTCTTTATAAGGACACTTAGCAGCATAATGACCAATTCTTTCACAATCAAAACATTTGAAAGGAAGCTTACCTCTGAACCGTCCTGTGCCAAGTTGAAGTTTCTTTACAAAGTTTATCTCATCTTCTTTTGAGATATATCCTGATCCTTCTGGTTTTTGTAATTCCTTACCTTTTGTAGAGGTTCTAAAGACTGCTTCTTTGACTTCTGATGGTCCTCCTCTTCTCATTTCATATGCAGTTAGTATGCCATGAATTTGCACCACAGTAAGATTTTGAAGATCCTGCTTTTCTTCAAGAGCAGAGACCTTTGACTCAAATTTTGTTGGGAAAAATACTGAGAGGGGGGGGTGAATCAGTATTTAGAGCTGACTGACAAATTTTTAGTTTTCCTTTCTCTTAAAAACATATGTTACTTTACTGCATCCAACTTTTATGTCCAGAGATTTTATCATGTCTTTAGTTAGAACATTGCATCATTTATTCATCAGATAAGTAGCAAGCATGAATAAAAATAACTGTACAAACCATCAAACATAAGCAACACATATGAACACCAGGATTTAAGGTGGAAACCCAATTCGGGAGAAAACCACCGCTGGTGAAGTCTCTGTCTTCAATATTTTATTACAAAGAAAACATATTACAATTTCTGTGCTGGTGAAAACTTATACCAGCACGCAGGCACCCACCTGCAGAAGGCTACAACCTTCTCTCATTTACCAGCCTCTCCTGGAAGGGAGATACAACCCCCTAATCATAACATCAGCTTCTATATACGGAAGGCTTCAACCGTCTGATCCACTGCAGACCACTTTTCATCAATTTTCACACAGGTTCAAACAGTTTCAATGCAACCCTTTATTCAATTATCAACAAACATATTTGCCCTAATTCTTCATAGTGTGACCACTGTAACCTATACATCAAAACTAATCCAGACTTCAGAGAATATATGCATTCAACATCCCGTGTATCCTTCTGTGTATATTAATCTTTAGAAACCCCAACTGTCATATGCACTTTCAATGTAAATGACTCGCATATATATATATATATATACGTGTTGTTCTTGTATGGATCTGTAATAATAATATGTTTGCAAAGCAGGCCGGATCTACAAAAACTTACCCGAATTCATATGTGTTCTTGTAGCAAACAAGCGCCAGTTCTTCATGACTTCGTTCGTCGTTTAAGACCAGAGGTTCATTCAGATTTTACAGTTAAGAACTGAGTTCCCCCATCCAGATATTCCTTCGAGAGCTTCATTCATTCATCACCCTTAAGCATGCACATGTTCTTCATTCTTTTGTTAGTCGATCTGATCATTATATTTTTACATGCACCGTCGATTCAGATAAATCTGGGTTTATTTTTACAGATATCTCCAAAGTGGATTCATTTTCATTATCCATCAATTACGCCCTTCTTCATAATTCTCATCACTTTATATAGTTTTATCCCTTATTAAAACCATGGTTCAAAACAATTTAACTACTAATGGTATTCCTGGACGATATTTCCTTTAGCACCCTTACGTACCTCTTTGATTTCTTTTTAATTTATTTATCAATTTGAAGAAATTGATAAATAAATATATTTACAAAGTTTTAAACCCTTCTTCGGACTTTATAAACAATATCCAATGCGTTCAAATAGTTTTAATATTTTAATAAAACTTTGACCCCTGGCCCACATATGCACCCCTTCGTCCAAAATAAACTTCGCACAAGTCCATTGCCCGATCACCATTGGATCATGAGCTTTCAAAATTGACGGATATAGCTTGGGAAACTTGCATGGGAAATAACGTGTGATGGCATGTTATTCGTCGTACATCGTAATTATCGTCCGCGCTTCTTCATCGAACGATCACCGTTCGAAAGCTTCTTTTCAGTTCGACGGTGCAAAAGCAATTTTGCTGGCCATCCTGGTACATGCTTTAACCCGCGATGGACTAACGTTATTGTGAGATTGGCGGTTTTGCAGGGACGCGTGTCAACACCTCTATGGAATCGCTACCAATTTGGGAATACCACCTATCGTCCAAAGGTGGTGCGGAAAAACCCGGATACCACCTTCACTATTCGCTCGCAGTTTTTAAACAGTAATCCAATTTTCGCTCCGTGCTCTAGGTTCTGTTTGCGTATAAAAAGGGATCTATTACACAGTCAAAGATGAGACTCGTAGATTAATCAATAACACTGCAACTTTATACCTTCCATCCAGCATTCAGGGGTTAATTTATTCCAAACCTACGCAAAGCATAATAAATCTAATTACATGGCTCATACATTTTTCATAGTCAATTTGTGTTCCATTTCGGGTTCAACGGCGAGGTTCATATCATATATTCAACGAATATATATAACTCCACTGTTTACAAGTTTGTATATGTTGTCAACTGTACAGAACCAGAGCACCATTAATCTCATCTGTCGATAACAGAGGATTTTCCAAATGTCCACAGGAACCAAAATATTCTGCCTAGACTGATACTGCCTCTACTGTAAATGCACTTCTGTTCTTTCCTGTGATATTGCTATCAAGACAACATTCCAACAATATCCTTATGTCACTCTGTCTGCTATATAATATATATCAACCTTCCAAGTCACAGTGCTACTTCTAACTGTACCTTCAAGTCCTTCATTAATTAGGTTGCCATCAAGGACAACACTTTCATCATATTTCCAATAATCTCACCCTTTGGACTTGATAGCAACCATGATAGTGTTTGAGCATTACAGTAGATAGATACATTGATTTTAACCATTATTCAAACACTATGATACTCTCCCCCTTTGACATCAAGGGAAAAGGTTTGACATTACCATGCTCCCCCTGAGATCATGCTGCATCTTCATGACTTATGAAGACCAACAGTGCATCCTTTTCATAGGACCAATGCTCCCCCTTAGCCTGTGCATTCAGAGATTCCCAACAGCCCCTCACAACCAAATTAGTCTATTGTAATTAAGTAGACCTGATCCTCTGCATGGCAGAGACTACTCCAAGTTTCTGTCTGAGATATTCGAACGCTTCCCTAGGTAGAGGTTTGGTAAATATATCAGCAACTTGTTCTTTGGAGGAAACATATTCTAATTTCACCTTTTTCTCAAGCACTTGTTCTCGTAAGAAGTGATATTTGATGGGAATGTGCTTGGTCTTGGAATTCATAACAGGATTCTTTGAGATACTGATGGAACTTGTGTTATCACACATAATGGAGATCGGTGGTCAACATTTAATTTGAAAATATTGTAGGGTTTGCATCATCCAAAGAATTTGAGTGCAACATGATGCTGCAACCACATATTCTACTTTTTCTGTAGATAAAGCAATGGAGCTTTGCTTTTTACTAAACCCAGATACTAACCAGGGCCCCATATATAATGCACCACTACTAGTGCTTTTTCGATCATCAATACTTCCAGCCCAATCTGCATCAGTGTATGCATGAAGAGTAAGATCAGCATTCTTTGGATACCATAGTCCAAAATATTGAGTTTCTTGTAGATATTTGAATATTATTTTCATAGCCTGAAGGTGAGAATCTTTTGGATTGGCTTGAAATTGTCCAACAATCCCAACCACATGCATAATGTCTGGTCTTGTCCCAGTGAGATAAATTAGACTTCCTATCATAGATCTGTATTCTGGTTGATTCACCGTGGGAGAATCATCACTAGAACTAAGATTACATCTGGTTATCATTGGTGTACTTACAGGTTTGCAATCTTCCATGCCATACTTCTTTAGGATTTTCTTAAGGTATTTTGCTTGTGATAAGAAAATGCCATCTATTGCTTGTTGCACTTGCAAACCAAGAAAGAATGTTAGTTCCCCAAGTAAAGACATTTCAAATTCTTGTTGCATATCAGAAGCAAATTTCTGACTCATAGATTATTCATTACTTCCAAAAATGATATCATCAACATATACAACCACAATTAATAGTTTGTCATTTTCAGTTTTTGTGTATAAGTTGCTATCAACAGATCCTTTTGAGAATCCTTGTTGATGGAGATATTTGTCAAGACGATAGTACCATGCCCTTGGAGCTTGTTTGAGACCATATAGAGCTTTCTTAAGTCTAAAAACAAGTTTTTCATCATTTTCCAAGATGAAACCTTTTGGTTGTTCTATATAAACTTCTTCTTCTAGATCAACATTGAGAAAAGAAGATTTAACATCCATTTGATAAACTTTGATTTGTTGGAAGCTTGAAAAAGCAAGAAACATTCTTATGGCTTCAAGTCTGGCTACAGGAGCAAAGGTTTCTTCAAAGTCTATACCTTCTTGTTGAGCATACCCCTTGCAAAAAAGTCTAGCTTTATTTCTTATAACATCCCCATTCTCATTTAACTTGTTTTTGAATATCCATTTAGTTCCAATGACATTCTTGTCATGAGGTCTTGGTACTAATTCCCAAGTGTGATTCTTTTCAATTTGATCAAGCTCTTCATTCATGGCTTGAATCCAACATTCATCTTTGCTAGCTTGACTGACACTATGAGGTTCAATAGTGGACAGAAATGCCAGATTGCTAGAAGATCCCACAAGAGTCCTTCTTGTTTGTACACCTGATCCCTTTTCTCCCAAAATTTGAGATTCTGGATGATTCTTTTGAACATATCTAGATGGAGCCTTTTCAGACAAATCATCTTCGGGTTCTTCACTGAGTTCACTGTTTGTATCATTATTATTTGATGTAGAAGGATATGTGTCATCATCATCTTCATCTGTTGTTTTCTTTTCTTCTTTTGGAGCTGCAGGAGACTCATCAATAACAACATCAATACATTCAACAATCTTCCGAAGTCTTTTATTGTAACATTTATATTCCCTACTCTTAGAGGAGTAACCAAGAAATATTCCTTCATCTACTCTGGGTTCAAACTTGCCAAATTTTTCATCATTATTCTTGATGAAACATTTTCTCCCAAAAATTCTAAAATGCTTTATAGTGGGAGGATTACCATACCAGATTTCATATGGAGTTTTATCACTATTTACTCGAACATGTGCTTTGTTGAGAATGTTGACTGTTGTATGTGTTGCTTCTCCCAAAAATGTGTCTGGTGTTCCGGAATCATCAAGCATAGCTCTAGCCATTTGTTGAACTGTTCTGTTCATTATCTCTACAACGCCATTTTGTTGTGGAGTGCATGCTACATAAAATTGTCTTTTTATGCCATGTTGTTCACAAAATTCAAGGAATTCATTGCTGATATTTCTTACTTCGGCAACTTCTGTACTACTTGTAGAACATCAGATTTACATCATTAATTAGTATATCAAGTCAGTTTCCATCAAGTACAACTTCATCAAGTAGGTTTTCATCATCCTCTTCTGCCATCATCTTTATCAAGTGGGTTGCCATCAAGGACAACACCGTGCATCATATTGCCAAGAGTTCTCGTTTCATTCTTCGTAACACCATTTTGTACCGGAGGCTCGTTACAGAATTGTCTTTTTATGCCATGTTGTTCAAAAAATTCAAGGAATTCATTAGATGTATATTCTCCTCCTCTATCAGATCTGAGACACTTGATTTTTAGATCTAACTCATTCTCAACTAGTGCTTTGAAGATCTGAAATTTCTCAAATGTTTCATCTTTGTGTTTAAGAAGCCCAATCCAACACATTCTAGAGAAATCATCAATGAACAAGATATAGTATTCTTCACCACGTGGTGAATTTTTCCTCATAGGTCCACATATGTCAGTATGAATGAGTTCAAGAGGCTTGCTTGATGATCCTTCCCTGGCATTAAATTGTACTCTGGTTTGCTTACCAAATTGGCAAGATTTGCATATGATATTTTCAAGTAGAGTAATATTGGGAAGATCACGAACAGCTTTAAGTCTGCTTGATTTGTTGATTTGAGAGAAGCTCAAATGCCCCAACCTTCTATGCCATAGCCAATTTTCTAAAGATTTACTCAAATAACATTGTTCTTTGCAGTTCTTCAATATATATAGGTTGTTTGGAGTTCTTTTCCCTTTGATAATTGCTTTACCTGTATCAAGATCACGTACCACACATTCTTTTGAACTAAAAACAACTTCAGTTCCTTGATCACACATTTGACTTACACTTAACAAGTTATGCTTTAATCCATCCACATACATGACTTCATTAGCTTTCACTTTTTCTTTTAGAAACACAGACCCTTTTCCTTTAATGACCGCAGGAGTATCATTTCCAAATGTAACATTCTTTTCCTTCTCTAGAGCACTATAAGTGAGAAGTTTGTCTTTATCACCTGTCATGTGTCTTGAGCATCCACTATCAATGTACCATTGGTTTTCTTCATCTTCTGCAAATAACGTTATGCCACAGTTTTCCACCTGTAATTCCTTCTTTTTCCATACTTTGGAGCTTGAAGGAACGTGCTCTTTTGGCTGAACTTTGCTCCTACATTCTGATTCTTCATGGCCAAAGTTATTGCAATAAGCACATTCAACTTCATTTTGAAGAGGAGAAAATTTGTTATAATTATTCTTCGTTGTTTCAATATCAATCCTTTTCTTTCTTGCTTCTCTTGTCATAATGGTTTTATATGCAACACATTGAACAACTTTATGACCAAAATTTTGACATGAGAAACATTGTCCATTGAAGAAGAAATTTCTGCAATCATAAACTCTTCTATATGAATTTATTTGTTGATTGGTGTTTCTTTGAAATCCATTCCTGTTAGTGTTCTTTGAATTGAGATGATCATGTTTTACCTGTAAAGATTCTTTATTTCCTTGTTGAGTGGCAGCATGTTGTAAACCAGCTGTAACTGCTTTTAGATAATTTGGTGCTGAACCCTGGGAAGATTCTCCAATAAATCCAAGACCTGTCTTTATAAGAGGAGAACGTTGTACCTTGATAATCTCATCTAACGTTTCAGATCCTTTAGCAAATATAAGATTCAGAGTTTTTACTTTCTCAAGTTCTTTTCTTAGGCTTACTACTTCACACTCTAATTTCTCATTATGTTTTTCCTTTTTTTCAAGCTGATTTTTCAGAGTCTCTATGGTTATTTTACTCTCTTCTAAGAAAATTTTGAGTTTATTGTTTTCATCAAGAAAATCACTGTCTTCTAGAGCATCCACAAAAGTATCCTTTTCTTCTCTAGAATATTTTTCAAATGCCATGAGAAGTCTAAGATCTTGTTCACATTCTTCCTCACTATCAGATAACCCATCACTATCTTCATGAGTATAGTAACTCCTTTTAGTGCTAAAACGATTCTTATTCCTTCTTACAACTTCCTTCCCCTTTTTATGCGTTTCTTTATAAGGACACTTAGCTGCATATTATCCAACTCTTCCACAATCAAAACATTTGAAAGGAAGCTTACCTCTGAACCCTCCTGTCCCAAGTTGAAGTTTCTTAACAAAGTTTATCTCTTCTTCTTCTGAGATATATCCTGATCCTTCTATTTTTTGTACTTCCTTCCCTTTTGTGGAAGTTCTAAAGACTGCTTCTTTGACTTCAGATGGTCCTCCTCTTCTCATTTCATATGCAGTTAGTATGCCATGAAGTTGCACCACAGTAAGATTTTGAAGATCTTGCTTTTCTTCAAGAGCAGAAACTTTTGACTCAAATTTTGTTGTTAGTGATCTTAAAATTTTCTCAACCAAAGTAGATTCGGTTATTGTTTCTCCCAGATTTCTCATACGATTTACAATATCATCAAGACGTAAAAAGAAATTGGCAATGCTCTCCTCATTATCCATTTTTAGATTTTCATATTGAATTCTGAGAGTTTGTAGTTTAGCACTTTTTACCTTTGCATCACCTTCATAACTTAGAATGATCTTGTCCCATATTTCCTTTGTTGTATTCAGCTGCATGACTTTGACAAATTCTGATTCAGTTAGACTTCCCAATAGAGCATTGACCGCCTTTGCATTTGTTTCATAGTTCTTTCTTTCCGTTGGATCTGTTGGTACTGCAGCTGGATATTGATATCCTCCTTCAACAATTGCCCATACCTCTGCTCCTAGAGACTGAAGATAAGATCTCATCCTTGTTTTCCGGAAGATTAAATTGTTTTCGTTGAAGAGTGGAGGCCTGATAGATGCTATTCCATCTTGATTGCTCATCTTGCTTGATCTTCCTTCTAGCGGTTAAGCCTTTTCAGAAGGACCTCCTCTGATACCAATTGTTGGGAAAAATACTGAGAGGGGGGGGGGGGTGAATCAGTATTTTGAGCTGACTGACAAATTTTTAGTTTTCCTTTCTCTTAAAAACATATGTTACATTACTGCATCCAACTTGTATGTCCAGAGATTTTATCATGTCTTTACTTAGATCATTGCATCATTTATTCATCAGATAAGTAGCAAGCATGAATAGAAATAACTGTACAAACCATCAAACATAAGCAACACATATGAACACTAGGATTTAAGGTGGAAACCCAATTCGGGAGAAAACCACCGCTACTGAAGTCTCTGTCTTCAATATTTTATTACAAAGAAAACATATTACAATTTCTGTGCTGGTGCAGACTTATACCAGCACGCAGGCACCCACCTGCAGAAGGCTACAACCTTCTTTCATTTACCAGCCTCTCCTGGAAGGGAGCTACAACCCCCTGATCATAACATCAGCTTCTATATACAGAAGGCTTCAACCGTCTGATCCACTGCAGACCACCTTTCATCAATTTTCACACTGGTTCAAACAGTTTCAATGCAACCCTTTATTCAATTATCAACAAACATATTTTCCCAATTCTTCATAGTGCGACCACTGTAACCTATACATCAGAAGTAATCCAGACTTCAGAGAATATATGCATTCAACATCTCGTATATCCTTCTGTGTATGTTAATCTTCAGAAACCCTAACTGTCATATGCACTTTCAATGTAGATGGCTCGCATATATATATATATATATATATATATATATATATATATATTCGTGTTGTTCTTATATAGACCTGTAATAATAATATGTTTGCAGAGTAGACCAGATCTACAAAATCTTACCCGGATTCATATGTGTTCTTTTAGCAGACATGCACCAGTTCTTCATGACTTCGTCCGTCGTTTAAGACCAAAGGTTCATTCAGATTTTACCGTTAAGAACAGAATTCACGCATCCAGATATTCCTTCAGATATCTCCAAAGGTGATTCCTTTTATCAACCTTCTCACTACCCCTTCTTCATAATTCTCATTACTTATATAGTTTTCGCCCTTATTAAAAACCACGGGTCAAAACTATTTTAACCGCTAATGGTAATCTTTACAATATTTCCATTAGTTTGGCCCCTTGGGGTTTTTATATTTTTATTATTTTTTTTAATAAATTGTTTATCAATTTCGAAGAAATTGACAAAAAAAAAAAATATCCAATGCTTTCAAATAGATTAATATTTCAACAAAACTTTGACCCCTGGCCCACATATGTGCCCCTTCGTCCCAAAATAAACTTCGCGCAAGTCCAGTGCCCGATCACCGTTGGATTGCGAGCTTTTAAGATCGACGGATATCGCTTGGGCAACTTGCACGAGCAATAACGCGCGATGGCATGTCGTACTCGTGTTATTCTTCGCGCATCTTGATTAAACTCCGGGAAAGTCCGATGCATGATCACCGTACGATTGCCCCCTTTCAGATCGACGGCGCAAAAGCAATTTTGCTGGCCGTCCTGGTATGGGCTTTAACACGCGAAGGCACATTTTAAAGGGTGGTTTTGAAATTTTGCTTGGGACACGTGTTGAATACTGAATGGAATCGCTACCAATTCGTAAATACCACCTATCATCCAAAGGTGGTGTGAAGAAATTTGGATACCACCTTCACTATTCACTCGTATTTTAAAACGGTAATCCAATTTCCGCTCCGTGCTCCGAGGTTCCGTTTTGCGTATAAAAGGATCTGTACCACCGATCAGAAAGCGAGATAGACTAATCAATAACACTGCAACTTTAGACCTTCCATCGAGCATTCAGGGGTTAATTTATTCCAAACCTACGCCAAAGCATAATAAATCTAATTACACGGATCATACATTTTTCATAGTCAATTTATGTTCCTCTGCGGGTTCAATGGCGAGGTTCATATCATATATTCAACGAATATATATAACTCCACTGTTTACCAGTTTGTATATGCTGTCAACCATACAGAACTAGAGCACCACTAATCTCATCTGTCGATAACAGAGGATTTTCCAAATGTCCACAGGAACCCAAATATTCTGCCTAGACTGATACTGCTTCTACTGTAAATGCACTTCTGTTCTTCCCTGCGATATTTCTATCAAGACAATTTTCCAAATGTCCACAGGAACCCAAATATTCTGCCTAGACTGATACTGATTCTACTATAAATGCACTTCTTTTCTTCACTCTGTCTGCTATATAATATATATCAACCTTCCAAGTCACAGTGTTGCTTCTAACTGCACCTTCAATTCCTTCATTAATTAGGTTTCCATCAAGGACAACACTTGCATCATATTGCCCAATAGGTTGAACTAAATCTCTCTTTCAACCAATTACCCCCATGCCATATTCCAAGCATGAATGTGGGATATCATGGAATAAACCAAGACAAACAAAATGAGGGATTACAGAAGCTAAAACACCTGAACCCTCAACTAGTTATTCCACCTCACAGCCGGACATCACTAACACCAACCAAATCTGTCCCTACCCAAGTTTTCCATGGTTTCAGGAACTAGTAACTCAACCCACAACCTTGTAAGGCTCCAGAGCATTTGTCCAACCTAGCTCCAGGGACTAGTAACTCAACCCACCAAGGGATCTAGATCGTATGTCCCAACCTAGGATCTAGGACTAATAACTCAACCCAAGTTGTTCCAAGGCTTTCTGAGAATTTGTTCCAACCCATATACATAAGGAATTATGAGCACTAATCAGAAAACAATAAAGTGGAAAAACCACAACACCTGTTATCCAGTAAATGGCAAGGCAAGGATAAAATCACTACCAATCTAAGAAATCTCCATGCCAATTATAGAACATAACGAGAAATAAAATTCATATACCATGCATCCATAAATCAAGAAAGAAATCACACATGCAACTTTTTACCTACAAAGAAATTTAGTTGTAGTCGTTGATCAAATTTTTCTCTTATACTTTCCTTCTTTCCTTTTCCTTCTTTCTTCAATCCAATAGAATGTTAAATTGCTCCAAGAATGCCCGAATATTACTCTAAGTGTGCAAGAGTGTGAGAAAATGAGAGAATAGAAGAGAGCTCCACCAAAAACATTCAAAATGGTCAACTAACAAAAACTAGAAAATGATTCTCATAATCCTTTTTATCATTTAGGCCTCTATTTTCTTAATTTCTCCTTCAATTTCCATCTCATGCAAATTTGTGACCTTTCATCTCCCTTTTCTCCTATTTTCCTTTTTTTCATAAATAAAAATACAATTAATGCCAGTTTTCCTTCACCAATTCCTTTGCCAATTTCCATAGCCATAAATTAATCACCAGTGATACCCATCACTATGTTTTTCCCAAAATTCAAATTATAATATGTATACCATAGCCTTGGTCTAATTTATTTTCATAAAAAATCACCCAGGGGTTGTTACAAAACCCTTCCCCTTGCGGGAACACCATCCTTGGTGTTTAATGACATCTATAAACCAGCAAAACACATGCTACCCATGGAGCTTTATAACAAATCTCAATGCAAAATTTACATCATATCATACTGGCAAGACCATGAATATCATAACATGAACACCATATCGCTTATTAAATCTTTATAACACATTTCAATGTCATATTTACAACATACATATGGCAATATACATATAACCAACACAAAATCACACATATACTAGAATACATTTGCTCAACCGGAGAATAGACAAGGATGTATATCCCACATCTGATCATTTATCTCCCATGTAGCTTCATCAGGCCCAAAGTGCTTCCACTACACTTTAAATTACTCAATTTCTTTGTTTTGGAGCATGAGTTATTTCCACTACAATTGCGTTGTGGTTATGCTTCGAATTCTCCCTCTAGTTCCACTTGCAATATAGACCAGTAATCACATGATCAAAATCATGCACATACTTCTTAAGAAACGAAATATCGAAAACATCATGGACTTTCACTGTCAGCGGCAGTGCATGTCTGTATGCCTCTAGTCAAATCATCTTAAGGATATTGTAAGGCCCACAATATCAATATGCCAGGTTGGCACATGACCAAATCCTCAAGGAACTCCTCTTGGGCTTGATGTGAAAGTACACATGCTCCCCAACTTGAAACTCCTTAAATAACTTGTGTTTATCTGCATTAATCTTCGGCATGGCTTATGTATCCTTCAAATTCCTCTTAATAACATACATTTCATGTTCCATATTTGCAAACATATTTTGTCTAATCAACGCCATGTTCACTAGATCACTCCAACTTATAGAAGTATTACAGCTCTGCCAATAAAGTGTCTCAAACAGACTCATATTCAAGGACTTTAGATTCTCATTGTTATACACAAACTAAATGAGTGGTAGATACTTTTCCCACTTCCTCTAGTGATTCATGAGATACATCCTCAACCAACTCTTTCCAAAACCTAGAAGTGAACCTGACATCTTCTTCAGATACAATATTCTTAGGAACACCACGCAATATCACTACATCCCTAATGAAGACCTAAGCTACCTCACTAAACAAATGAGTAGACTTCACTAGAATGAAGTGAGATACCTTGGTTAATCTGTTAACCATAATCATAATGGAATTGTGTTTTATATATGTATTTGGAAATATTGTAATGAAATCCATGGAAATGACCTCCCATTTCCATTCTGGAATCATAATCGGTAGGAATAAACCACCTGGATACTTGCACTCTTCTTTTACCTGTTAACAATCCAAAAACCTAATCACAAACTCAACAACTTCCTTTTTGATGTTCGACCAGTAATAAAATTTATTCACAGTTGTTAGTCTTCTAATATCCTGAGTGACCTAAATACATATTAACATGAGATTCCTTCAATATAAGACTCTTGAGTGCATTGCTATTGGGCAGATAGATCTTATCCCTAAATATCACTAAGTCATTTGTCATGATATGATAATCGACATCTTGTTCACCTATACCCTCTTTTTGTAACCTGTTCTTAAACTACTGGTACCTGTCATCCTTATGCCTCGCCTACAAGATTTTCTCCTACAAAATGTCCCATAAGAACTCATAGAGGCAATGTGATTCACCCATATTCTTCTAATAAGAGAATTTGCAACCCTGTTCTCTTACCCTTAATGTACCTATTCTCGCAGTCAAACTGACTGAGCGTAGCCAAACATATAGTTTTCCTAGCATCGAGGTTAGGTAGATCAAACAAATACCTCATCCCACTATGATCACTCAATAGAATAAATCGTCTTCCAAGAAGGTAATGTCTCCACATCTTCAATGCATGAATGATAGCCACCAACTCAAGATCATGTGTCACATAGTTCTTCTCGTCAAAATTCAGTTTCCTTGACTTGTAGCATACCGAATGTCCTTCTCGCATCGGGACTCCACCAAGTCCACTCTTGAAAGCATATGCTAATACCACAAACTATTTTTCTAGATTTTCAATCTTCAATACGGAAGCATTTGTAAGTAGCTACTTCAACTACTCGAAACTAGCTGCACACTCTTTATTCCATTCACACTTGTTTCCTTTTCACTCCAAAGAGGTAATAGGATAGGAAATATATGAGAATTTCCTAATGAAATGTCTGTAATAACTTGATATTCCCATGAATGATCTTAGCTCATACACATTCCTAGGATCTGCCCATTCCATGATAGCTCTGATCTTTTTTGGGTCCACTTCTATACCTTTCTTAGAAACAACATGTCCCAAGTAATGAAGGTTTGTATAAAAGAAAATACACTTACTAATATTGGCATACAACTGATTCTCTATCAGCAATCTTAACACTTCTTCTAGATGTTTTGCATGCGCCTCCTCATTCTTAGAATATATCAATATGTCATCAATGAACACTATCACAAAATTTTCCAGATAAAGAAGCAACACACTTTTTAGCAAACACGTGAAAGTAGTTGGAGCATTAGTCAAACCAAAAAGAACTACTACAAACTCATAATTCCCATACCTGGTATGGAATGCAGTTTTGTATATGTCTTCTTCTTTGATGTGTACTTGATGATATCCTTATCTCAAATCAATCTTCGATAACATTTCTACTCCCTTCAACTAATAAAATAACTCATCAATCTGCAGCAAATGGTAACTTTTCTTGATCATCACCTTGTTCAAATACCTGTACTCAATGCATAAATTGAGAGTACCATCCTTCTTCACAAATAACATTCGTGCACCCCAAGGCATCACACTTGGCCTAATGTATCCTTTATCAAACATTTCCTTAAGATGCAACTTCAATTCTACCAACTTTGGAGTGCTCATCGTGTAAGGTACATGTTGCTCTCAACATCATTTCAATAGAAAATTCTACTTCCCTATGAGGCAGTGGCTATGAAATATTTTTTGGGAATACATCTTAAAATTGCTGCAAAATCAGATACATCTTCAATACTTCAACATCCTCAACATCCTTCCCTCTATCACTAGAAATATGAATTACAAACAATACAAATCCTTTCTTGCTACTTCACTTTGTCTGTGTAGCTTTAATCATTCTTACTAATGTAGGATTCTTCTTTCCCTGTAAGATTCTTCTTTCCCCATAATCATCCAAGAAATCAATATCCTTATTGTAGAAATCTACCTTAGTCCTATGAATGTACAACCAATCCATACCCAACAACATAATGTATTATCCCAACGGAAGCACATTTAGATTCACTAATGTAGACATATTGTTGAGCTCAAATGCCCAAGATCTTACCCAATGATGAACTCTTTTCTTAGTACCTGTAGTCAGTTGCACCAACCAAGAATATACATGCACTTCTTTATTCAAGAAACATGTATCCATCAGGTAAGGATTGATATAACTATAGTTAGATCCAAAGTCAATCAAAATAGAAACAACTTGATCACAAATATTACCTTCCATATTGATAATAGATGCATGATGATCAATATTCCTATTATCGAAAGCTGCATAAATCCGAGGAATACTCTGTCCAACATCCACAATTGTCTATGCCTCCCGAGCACTGTAAATTTGAGGCCTTCCACCTTTATTTTGTGGAAAATATCTCCTGTGATTCTCTCCACCACAAGTCCAATACTGCCAAGGGTTGATTCCATCACCCTTGTTCTCCTCCTCAAACTATAATCCCTATCCTATATCAAATACATTGAATTTCATGTATGGCCTTGCATTCTCCGTGTTACCTACATCCTGAGGTCTTCTGAGATTCTTATCTCACTCTCCATTAGTCTTGTCATTAGATTTCAAACGCTAATTAGGTTCCGACTTATGTTTATACTATCTGCAACAATTCTTCAGCTTTCTAACTACTGCCTCAAATGTATCAGGCTCATCATACTCAATATGATCCTTGTATGCTAATGGTAGTCCATTGAAAAATCTTTAAACCTTCATCTTTTCATCCTTAACATATGGCACATACCTCAACAACTCCAAAAATGTATGTGTATTCTTCATCTTTTATATATCCCATATTCAACTCGTAGAACTCCTTAGCCTTACAGTCATAGTATCTCTTTGAAAAGTATTTCTTCTTGAAAATTCTCTTAAACTCATGAAAACTCAACTCCTCTGTCTTGATACCTTTGACACACTTCAAATATTCCCACCAAATGTTTTCTTTCCCTTTGAGACTGAAAATGGCTATCTTGGCTTTCATGTTCTTTTTATAGTCATCCAAATTAAAGAACTTTTTCATCCCAAGAAACCATGCTTATGAATCCTCCAATTTTCCGAGTTCTCCTTCAAAGGTAGGGGGATTGTATTTCTTGAAGTCATCTGGAAAGTACCCCTTCTCACTCTTCCCATAAGGATGATAATGGTGATGACCATGATGTACTCTAATCTAGAACTAGAATAGAATACATAACCACTACCCCTCTAGTCAGGTGTATCTATACATCTACCACCTATGACTGTGTAATCCAAATCCAACATATGTCCACCATGATACCTGCTATAATATGTCCCATTAGTCCTTTCCTCCTGTCAATAACTGAGTTGTGGTTATACATGTCTCTACAAATCTGATAAAATATAAAACATTACTTCATTGAACTCTACTTTTTTTTACTCTTCCCTAGCAAGTCTTTCACGTGACTGAATGATTATGTCATTATCCACCTTGAAACTTATGATTTCTGCCTTTAAACTTCTCAAGGTATCCACTATGTGAGGAGAGTACTCATATTTTTGTTTCTCATCTAATCCATACGCAGAGTCACATGAACTGTCATCCACCATTTTTATTGCCATATCTGATCTTCTACTTCCTAAAAACATACCATGTCAAATAACCAAATAAAAACATAACCAAACGTACCTCAGTGAATTTCATGGGAGGATATCTTGTCTGCACATTAAATCCTAATTAACACAACATATTTTTATATAATTAAATCAACATATCAATCATCTCAGCATCAATGTCATCAACCTCTACATGAAGAAACCAACTGAAACAATGTCCATCATAATGCATGCATAACAAGCACATAGACACCTAACATGCATGTTTGACAAACAAATTCCTCCCATCCATTCCAAGTGTTTGAACTGGGAATACCAATCGATAACTGCCACCTCCCACATTTAAAAAAAATCACAAACCCGCCATGGTAAACATGAGACAAAGAGTTACTATAACATGAATGTAACTCCAAGATTCAGTTATGAAAGTGGGACCAAAAACTGAGAACGCAGAGACATTCCTCAAGGCTTACAGAACACTCAAGGGCCAAAGAACATGTAAAGAACCACACCAGGTGACGAAACCATGAGTTGGGGATGCTTTTATCTAACTTAACAACCCAACCACATGAAAAAACCTGCAAGGGTGCATTTATAGTGCTACAACCACAATCATGACAGTGCTTCCATGCGGTTATAGCCAAAATTTCCAGTTCAAAGGGTGTGGTCCCGAGATCTGATCCACAATTTAGGTAAGCCTCGAAACCAATACTCAAAACTATTTGATACTTTCTAGAATCATTATTTTCATGAGGGCAAAGCTAAACATCCAAACTCGAATCAAGAACTTGACGTAGACTGCCTAGAACTGACTAGACATTTCGTCAAACACATGACAAACATGTAAGCTATAGGTCATGAATGCATATCTAATAATAGTAGTTTGAGATGCATTTTAGAATGACAAAAAAGGCTATATGCCATATACACACAGCTACAACAACACTTATTATTCCATACATTCATCAATCAATCAATAAATAAATGATTTATGACAACAACCATATATGGTACACATCATATAATGAGCATATAACCAGAAAATAACCAACAAATAAACCATGGAAACTTAGCCATAATATCACCAAATTAATCACTAAAATTCTCATAGATCACAATAAGGAAATACCTCATGTTAACATAGGAAAATACCAACCAAGTCAAGGAATTCCACATAGCACCCGACCATAGATTGGGATGAACCAAATCTCTCTTTCAGCCAGTGACCCCCCCACCATATTCCAAGCATGAATGTGGGATCTCATGGAATAAATCAAGACAGAACAAGCTAGGGATTCGAGAGGCCAAACCACCTCAACCCTAAATAAGTGATTCAACCTCACAGTCGTACATCAATAACACCAACAAGATTTGTCCCTACCCAAGTTTGTCACAGCTCCAGGAACTAGTAACTCAACCTGCAACCTTCTAAGGCTCCAAATGTTTTTCCAACTGATCTCTAGGGACTAGTAACTCAACCCACTAAGGGCTCCAGAGAATTTGTCC
Organism: Pinus albicaulis; assembly: GCA_034641835.2. Taxonomy (NCBI): domain Eukaryota; kingdom Viridiplantae; phylum Streptophyta; class Pinopsida; order Pinales; family Pinaceae; genus Pinus; species Pinus albicaulis. The sequence continues at coordinate 1,813,579,233 of CM076575.1, forward strand.
CAACCTAGGCTCCAAGACTAGTAACTCAACCAAATTTGTTCCAGGGATTCTAGAGCATTTGTTCCAACTCACAACCATAAGGAATTATGGGCACCAATCAAAATACAATAAAGTGGAAAAGTCCACAACACCATGGTTATCCAAGAAATGGCAAGGCACGACTAAAACCACTTTCAATCAAGGAAATATTTGTGCCAATGATAACACATAACTAGAAATCACATGCATATGCCATGCATCCATAAATCAAAAAGGAAATCACACATGCAACTAGTTACCTGAAAAGCAATCCAACTTTAGCCTTTGATCCAATTTTTCTCTTGTGATTTCCTACCTTCCTTTGCCTTCTTTCTCTAATCAAAGTGAATGATAAAGGGATCCAAGCATGCTCGAAGATTTCTCTAAGTGTGCAAGAGTGTGAGATAATGAGAGAATAAAAGAGAACTCCACCAAAAAAAACTATTAAAGGGATCAAATAACAAAAGCTAGCCACTGATCCTCTGAAGTAGTTTTATCATTGAGGCCTCTACTTTCTTCATTTTCCTTTATTTTTTCCTTCAATTTCCCTCTCTTGCAAATTTGTGACCTTTCATCTCTCTTTTTTCCTATTTTCCTTTATTTCATAAATAAAATGTCAATTAATGTCACTTTTCCTTTGCCAATTTCCACAACCATAAATTAATCACTAGTGATACCCATCACTATGTTTTTTTCAACATTTAGTTTGGAATATGTGTCCCATAACCTTGGTTGTATTTGATTTACATAGAAAATGAACTAGTGGTTGTTACAAGTTTGAGGATAATGACAATGGTGGAGTTCAACCAAATTTGGAGATTGATGAGGTAATAGAGGAAATGTGGATGTTGATGAGGAAGACATCAAGAAGAAGGTACACCAAAAGGAGGAAGACAACCAAAAAATAATTGCATTTGATTGAAGAAGTGTGCATCAGCAGAGAAAAAGGAAAACAACAACATAAAGTATGGAGACCTGCAGAGTTGGAAACAATAAAGCATCAACAACACAACAGGGAACAATATCACTTATAAACAAAAGTTTGGGACCCAGGAGGATTTTCATCACGATATGAAATCACATGGTTAGGAGACCATGATTCGTTTCAACCTTGCGAGTCTAATGTAGAAGCATTTCAATTCTAAGTCAAGTCCTTTTTCACTATACCTATGCGTTTCATTTACCAAGGGAGTTGGTTCCCTAAGTTGTATTTTTTGTTTAAATGATCTATATATTCTATGTATTTAAATAATCCCATAAGAGTATTTAATTAGGAAAGAAATTGTAATAAGATATATTCCTTAGGATATATCTCGAGAAAAATTGAGTGAGTTGGAGAGATTTGAGGGTAGTTAGATTCCCTGAAATATTGGTGGATCTAAAAATATTAGAATAGAGGTTTAGGTGAGGATTCTACGGATCTGAACTAAGTTAGTTCAAAATCCTATCTTGTATAAATGTAATCAATTTCATAATAGCCAAAAGAGTAGAGAAGTGGGTATAAGAGAGAATCCAAGAGGAACAAAGAGTCAAGTAGGGCCAAAAGGACGAGAGGGAGAACTGTTGTATTTCAAGCTAGGAGCCTTTGCAATTATTTGTATATAATGTAGAAACAATCTGTTTCAAGTGTATTTTGAGTGTTATTGTTTCTTTATTGTGGACACCAAGTCTTTGCTTATATATGTATAGTTGTTTGATGTTGCAGGTGCGATCGAGGCTTGGGAGGGATAATGTTCTAGCGGTTTTCCGGAAAATCATAGTTTGAATGAATGGGAAATCCAGGAGCGATTCACGAAATTGTATATATTCAATAGGCGTCGGATTAAAGTAGTGCAAAGGAAGCGTACGAAGGGGTTGAAGCGAGAACCCTTTTCATAAATAAAGGAGAGACCAAGTTAATCAGGATCACTGAGGAAGAGTAATGTCGATTGAGGAATTTATCCGATTGACGTAATGAAAAGAATAACTTCAGGAAAGATAAGTGTTGATCATTGAAGGATTAATGATCCATTAACCAGAGAAGTTGAAAAACAAAGGAGTGAGTAAAGCAAAAAGGAGAGGCAAAACACTTATTTTTTAAATGCCTCGACGGAAGTTCGTCACTTGACAACAGACAAGACTCGACAGAGCCAAAAGACAGAGAGTGATATCTCAGGGCCGAAGGTTCCTTCCCGACATACAAAGGTGTGTAACAAAGAGAGGATTGTAGGAATGATTGAGGTCGTGCTCAGGTCACATTGTGGGTGTTTCTCAGAGGTTTTACTTGGCTAGTTCCCATAAAGGTCCTTTCGCACCATGTCGGGCGAACAATAGCGAGTCAGATTATTTAGTGGAGGGGTAAGTGGGTCACACTCGGAGGGTTATACCCTGATGGGTTTTCTAATTATCCTTTCCATTCTGCCAACAATAAGGATTAGGCTGATGTGTAAACAATCATGTGGCAAAGTGAGAAACGAATGCCAATAAGAAACAAAGAAGTGTGGCCATTTAATTTATGAATTGTCCCAACACATATCGGTTGTGCACGAGTCACAAAAGAGCTGAAATCCAAGTTTTATAGGAAGGTCATATGAAGGGCCTTTCCTTACTCGGTGTTACCAAAGAGTTTGACTCTAGTGGTTAATACAAAGGTAAAGGGCATATGTTTTAAAACCTTAGCGTACCTGTGTTGAATAAAGGAGCTGAGCTATAATATTAGGGCATATGTTTAAAGATGTGCACGAATTAGACCCTTTCAATTCCTCCCTATGATTTGTATAAAAAGGAATTTATTATCCCGGAAAGAAACCATAAACAAGTTAACAAGGAAGCACCTTTTTGAAAGAAGATTAGGCACTGTGGGATTTTAAGTAGGCTCAAAATTGAGCTTACATCATTTTTACTACTCACCGCCATAAACACAATCTTATCAGATTCAAGTACACAACATGATTTTTTCGAACCCAAAACATTGTCATACTTAACAAACCAAAATTTTTTATAAAACCCTAAATTATCTTTCCATTAAAAAAAACATTTTGTTTAATTTTCTTCACCTACGAAAAAAAATCTCCTTTATAAAATCCTCCTTATAACACTCTTTAAAACATCTTTATAAGTTGTTCACACAATTATATATTTGGTAGGACTTTCCAATAAAAAGAACTTTTAAACAACTTTTTGAATGAATCCTTTTGATAAAAATAAAGAAACGTTCAAATATAATACCGCCCAAACAATATCACTTGCCCAAGTCTTCACCTTTCGAAGAATTTTTAAAACCTTCAAGTTTGCAAACTTCGAAAACCTTTGTTTTTTTTATTGTTTTAAGTCTTCGCCTTTGAATCGGTAATGCACCCGCGTTAATTCTGACGTGCCCCTCTTGGGTGTTATAACGCAACTTTAATGGTGCATTACTGCGGCTCCTCTGAAATATTTTTTTTTTCTCTTCTCACGGAGACAGCAACTGCGGATTCTTTGTAATTTTGACTCTCTTTTGGATTCTGAAACTCGACTTCAACTTTGATACCAAATTGATGGAAAACAGATATGACGAAACACAAATTCACACACAAAATAATATTTCTATTAATGATCTATTTTGCCGACACAAATATCACATCAAATCAATCCAATAACCATATTTTAAATTTGTCAAACGATTTGTTATTTTTATTTACATTGAACAATGACAATTCCAATTTTAAACTCTATCTACTGATGTTTTCGGATATTTATTACATTTAGCACCAATCAATAACAGGTCACATTGTATGCAAAGTGACCCACCCAGTAACCCTATGCACAGTGCTGTGGCAGTTCAGGATACGAGGCTGGTTGCTTTCCCCTCACAAAATAAATCCATAGTTGATAGCGAAAATTAATTTTTTGGGTTAGTGAAAAATTTGTTTAGGTAAATTTGAATGGAGTCAATATAGTGAATATGAAGAATAGCTCTAGGGTTACATAGCCGTGCTCGTGATTGGACCATGAGAATATATATATATATATATAGGGATTGCCTTGAGTTGTCTAAACAAAATTTTCTGTTGTTGTTTGAGTTTGGTCATTTCATGTAATAAAATATTTGCTTTGGTCTTTTTTATATCTTCAACTATATTATATTCCACTATATCTAAAACTATCAAAGTTTTGGAAGTTGTAATAAGATCAGGTCAAATAGAATCTCTCCGAATAGTTTTAGATTTTTTAATTGTTGTTTTCTCCTTGGTGGGGAGAGATTTCTGTTTCTGATTTGATATAGTTGAATTGGAGGAAGATTTACTTTTTATAGACACAGGCATAGCTTCTCTTTCTTCTTCTGTGGGGAGAATGAAATCCCATAAACCATTCAATTCAACTTCTTCCTCAACTCTGGTTCTTGTTCAGATGGTGAGGGATCTTCAATATCTTGGTCGGATTCAGCATTTGAAATTACATTTGGAGGCTGAGATGTTGAAGAAGGGTTTTTCTTAAATGGGCGAAATGATTTCTTAGGAGCTGACATTTGAACAACCTGTTTCTTTATTTCAATCATGTGATTTGACATAGTCTTTAATACTTTTTGAAGGCCTTCAAGATTAAATGGATCTTTCGAGACTTTCTTTTTAGAATCTTGACTAAATGTCACTTTCTTAGATTTCCTGTCTTCTATCTCTGATCATTTTTCTAATGCTAATATTCTTTTCTCTATAGCGAGAGCTTCTTTCATGTTTTCTAAAAGGGTAGGTTTATCAGCTCTATCTACAAAAATAGCTATATTAAAAGGCAAAGAAGAAATATACCACTCTATTTGTACATCAACAACATGTTTGGAAGCGGTTGGGATTTTGTTTAATAACTTGTTAAATCTGGAGTTGAAATCTTTGATTCTTTCCCCTGAAATTGTTTTAAGATTGGAAAGAGCATTGATTAGGGATGCAATAGTTCTATCATCTCCAAATTTTGCAAGGAAAACTTGCTCAAAAGTTGCCCAATCGGCAATAGATCCTACTGGAAATGAAAAATGCCATGATCTTACAGAGCCTTGTAAAGTATAAGGAAACAATCTAACTACAATATCTTCATGAGAAACTTCATTTAGATTCATGGCTAGCATAAAATTATTGATACGTTCTTCTGCAGGAAGACCATCACGTGGATTATATTTAGGTAACCATTTTTCTAGATGATCTGGAAGAGGATTTGGATTTGCAATCAATACAGCACCAGGATTCATCTAAGGTCGATTGGACATAATTGGATTTGAGGTTTGTGAAGATACAAAAGTAGATCCCGAAATAGGGGGAATGGGTGAAGAACTAACAACTGGAGCAGTTCTACTTTTAATAGCACTGATTGTTTGAGTAGAAGAAACATCAGAATGAGAATACACAGAATGAGTAATAGGATGTGAAGAAGTAACTGAAGGAAAGTTTGATGTGACTTCACTTGTATTTGACTTAGATCTAGATATAGAAACTTTTTTGCAAAATGATTCAATTGGAAATTCAAAAGGCGGGATTCCAAGTTTCTCACTTTTGGATCTAGTTAATATACCAGTTTCTCTAAATAGAGAAGTAACACTTTCCTCAGAAGCTTCTGGGTTACCAGCCTTTTCAGCGGAAATAGATATTCCTTCTAATTTCTGAATTAAAGACTGAACTTCGGGAGACTCGGGAGTGAATTCTGAAGAAAATGAATGTCGAGATACATTAGGAGATTATGGAAAGGTTTCAAGTATTTCTGATTTCTGAGTTGGTGATCTAAAATGTGATCGAGAAGTTGTAGAATGTTTTTTGGGAGATCGACTCTTATGAGGGCTTCTAGTTTGAGGTTTAGATTTATATGCCATTCATAGTCAGGCCCTCCTTCTAGTGCCAAAAATGTTGAGGCCTCAGAAATCTGTGGCAACAACAAGGGGGATAACCACCTGGTCCGAACCTTAAGATAGTTCCTTTTCCATTTGGGATAATGGCTCCGACTAGGTATAATGGGATTAGTTTCCCATATTTGGGTTTTTTTTTTTATTGTTGAGTTTCTCTCAAAGGATTTGCATGATGAATCACTAAAAACTAAAACAAATTTATTCTAAAATGCAAAACTTTGAATTAAATCTAATCTAATCTAACTCGGGATAATTCTAATTTGATGCGATCTAGAATGATATCTATTCAATCTATAATGATTGAGATCATCACAGATTTAATAGAATTAATACTTTGTAAGATGATTCTCTTGAAAAATAGTTAATCAAAAGAGAATGTGAAACATATTGCATATATTATAATGATCATATATAAAACAAACCAATTTATATCTTTATATCATACAATAGTGCAACTGATATTTCAAACAAAAACAATTGATTTCATATATAATTCATGAAAGTTGGATTCATCACTAATATTCAAAACAGAATTAGCATACATGATAATAGTACTAGATGTGTATTGTCCTGTTCATCTGATCAATTATAATAGGCCACATTCAACTCTTCTACCAATAAGTCTTTCAAAGAATACAAAAGTGCATCAATAGTGATCAACAAAATGATATACAACTGAAAAGGTCGTGTTCCATTATTTTATCAAAGCATCCACAAACTTACTTATAATTAAGCATTCTTTGCAAACGTTCTCAATAAAAATTTTGACCCTTCTCTAAATGCATGAGAAGGGTTTAAATATTATATTAACTACTTGCAAAAATAGATTATACAAAATATCGTATGAGGTGGTTTCAAACAGCCTCCCTCATTCCTAGTATCTAATTGCTAAAAATTTAAATTATAAAAACAAACTAACTAATAATCATGCCAGATGATAAGTTACTGTTAGCTCTTATTTTTTGCTCACTAATATCAGACATTGGCTGAACTTGTGGAGGTTTTCCAAACTGTGTCTTCATTTGTGCAACAAATATAGTATGCAATAAAAGTGGTTGTATTTTCTGAATGGAATACAGAGAACAATTCAGTGTCATGATCTAACTGTGAGGTTTAATCAGTATCTCCCAGTATGCTGCCCAATCAGCCTTTTTCAGCTATGTAAGTGCTTGTTCTCGGAGTTGACATGCGTCTTTCCAATTCTGCTCTAAATCTATGAGATCAGGAATAAATTTGTGATTTCCTTCTATAATCAAACCAGAAGTATGCAATATGTGGTTAATCATTTTGACCATATTCTTTGATATACCTACTGCTCTGGCTATGGCCAATTTTGCTTGTTTCACCTGTGCATCCTAGTCAGTAAAGAGGATATCTTTGAAAGTCTCCTTGATCTTTGGGAGACCTGAATTTCTTCCTTATTCTGAATCTTGCCATTCAATATAATCAGAGATTTTGGTATTGAGTTCATTGAACTGAATTCTTTGATCAATGAATGCATCAGTTAACTGTTCACTGGTTTCCAAATGTGGAATTGTGTCTTACATTTGTACAACAAACAGGTTTTGTTGTTTTGAGAGTAAGGCATTTAATTACAATGCTTCTTTTATGAATTATTGTGCAGTAGGAATACCTTCATATTTGGTAAGATCTTCTCTGAATTGTTTAATCAATGCGTTTTTGTGAGAAAAGTCATTTTCATGACTTATTTTAAGCATTTCCATATCTTGTTGTCCTCTGAGGAGTTGTTGTTCCACCTTCTGATTTAAACTATTTCTTTCTTCATCTAGCTATTCTCGTAGCTACATGATTTTGTCATCCTTTTCCTGAACCAAAACAGATACTTCTGTTGCCTTATCCATTGTTGCAGTGGTGTATGCACAAACGAACTGAGATAGTTGAGTCAGATTTTCAATTGGATTTGAGGGAGTATCTTTCCATACTACTTCCATAACTTCATTTCCTGGGGGTGTTTCAATCCTTCTTCTTTTCCTTTGCTTACTTACTACAACGTTATGAAGAGGGCTATAAAACACATCTAGTGGGGGAATATCAGTCACCTTGAGGACAATATCATCAGTAGGATTTGCAGGAATGATTTCTGTATCTTGAGAGATTATCTCAGGAGTTTCAATGATTTCGTTTGTTGAAACTATTTGTCCCTGTGGAGTCTGCAATTCTGTATTTTTCTGTGAAGATGATGCCTCTGGAGTATTTGTTAATGTGTTGCTGAATGAAATCCAGATTTTAGCTAGTTCACTTTTATTTTGTGAATCTGATTGTTCTACTCTGATTTCTTAGCTTGCTTCAGTCGTATAACTGGTAACCAAAACATTTTAAGGGATCCGTCTGAGTCTTTGTTCTCTTAACTCATTAAATATTTGTACTTCTTCTGGATTCAGGTTCAATTTGACAAAATTTATGACTTCTTCAAAAATCCCAACAGATTGCAAAATATCTTCGAATCTGTCATCAGTGTGTATGATAGGTTTGAGTTTGACTGATAGAGTAAATTTTTTAGCAAGATTTTCTAGATCGAACTGTCTGGAGGGTAGAAATGGGAGCTTCAAAAGCTCAATCTTCTGACATTCTTTTAATGCATGATTGAAATTACTGAGTGTAAATGTACAACATGAAATTGGGAAACTTCGCCATAAAGACTTCTTACTATCTTCCAAAGATTTAGTGAGTCCATTACCAACAGTTTGGTAAGCGACTTATCTTGCCATCAATTTGTCTGAAACATATAAAGGAAGAACATGTGGGGGAGCGGAGCTTCCAAAAATTCTTATATATGAAAATGACTCTTCAATAAAATATCTCCCTATCATTTGAAGTTCTGAAATGGCTTCTTTAGTGAACCTACGGCTCATTCTGTCAAACATTAGTTGATGCAATGGTAGTACAACTCCATAACATAGCCTGTGGAAATGTGGTATATAATTATGTTCCCATATCTCTTTATGATTCAAATGAATCGGGGTAGGATCTTCAGGGGTCCATTTCCATACCATAACTGGAAAGTTGGTAGAAAAAAAGATGGCGTCAAAAACATATGCGCTCATGAAAAATTGGGGAACAGATTTGGACGAGGAAGTTCTTGTTTGGCGATATTCATTAATTTCCTTAACTAGATTTTCGGAAAGGATAGTCACCAAATTCATTATGTGGGAATTAACTCCAGAATCAATTAGGGGAAGCCAAATTATCGAGAACTTGTTATTATCAGGGAGAAAATATAATCTGTATAGCATTGCTGCTGCAAAATTATAAGGATTCGCAAGTGACGCGATAGGGTACATGCCTGTTTTCTCATATTTGAACTTGTTATCTTGTTTCCGCCAACCTTGAATTTCCTTGAACGGGTCTTCATTCTTCTTAGCAAACTTTGCAATAAACTAACTGTTGTAGATATCTTGCGGGTCGGGCAACTTATACATGATTTTCAGATCTTTAGCTTTGAAAGAACCTAGAATATCATTCTTGAAGGTTCTTCATTGTCTGTATTTGATCTTTGAATTGTCGAGCACCCATATAATCATGTCAGTATATGGAATAAGAGTATCCCTTGTTTCTATCATATGGAGGAAAGAGCATGCAATATCTTTGAACTATAAATTTGAGGGTGTCGGATCATCGGCAGTCACCATGACTTGCACTACTTCTGGCTACTCATCTTCGAGTATAGTGTAGATAGCTTGCCATTTTGTAGCACCTCCAGCTATAGTACATACAATATCAGAGACTATAGGTGATATTTCTGTTTGTTCCAGTTCTGCAACAATCTGTGTGTCATGTTTCTGAATCACTTTGCGGATTGACATATCTTGAAGGAAGATCCCTATTAAAAATAGAGTAAATGATCAAATGATGGAAGATCTATTGAAATGATCTATTTTGAAAGGAAAAATCCAGGAAACAACTATATCAATAATTAATCATAATGAATCAATAATTGTTTACATTGGGATGATAAAACACAATTAATATTTCCTGACATGATTTATTTTTGCATAAAACCTTTATTCAAACCTATCAAATCCATCGCATTGCACCCTTTGAACCTATCTTTATGAAGCGCATTACCTTTTGTTTATGCGATATCGCGAAATCGCAAAATCACAGAAGTCGCACTATTGAAAAATCGCAATATCGGAACTTTGGTAAGAATTGATTAAAGTTTTACAACGTAAATCTGCGATATGCGATTTATAATGTCGTTTGCGAATCTTCAAATAGGCAATCGCAAAATAGGGATTTCTCTGGATTATTGTTTTAACTTCTAATAAGAAAATATTTGTGCGGAATGTGATTTGCGATAAGGATGTTTTATTAATTGCTTTTTATTTTTTTATGTTTTCTATTTAATAAAAAGTGATGATGTTATTTGGAGTTTAATTTTTATCAAAAGAAAAAAATTCACTTTTAAGAAGGGTCCCTATTTCTATTTATCAAAGGTTTAGATTATTTTGAAAATAAAAATGGGGCGATGTTGTTGCATAGCACAACAAAACTGAAAAATACTTTCATGCACACTTTCCTCTCCAGTCCTATAGATATAACTTGGTTTGTCACACGAATGTTATGTCCCCGTTTCAAAAATAAAATAACATGGAATCCTTCCCTTTCCATATCCTAAAATGCGAAAGTTAAAGTTCATCCTTGGGTTTTTAAGTACATTATTTATCTAATCATTAAATTCTTGCTATCAAAATTTTTTAAGCATTTTCTAATTTCTGTACACATCCACAGGTGCAAGCATAGGCATATCCCATATGAAGACTTTTGAATTGGTACACCTGACATATGTGGATTTGGTACACATGTTGATTTTGTATTTTACATCTAACATGATTATCCCTTTAGAAAACTCCATTGATATTTCTTCTCACCTTTGATTTGGAATATGTAGGAGGTGTACGAATTCGAAAGTCATAATGTTTACTCGTCCCCTTCCAAAAAAATGATTGGTGTGCATTATAATAGATTTTAAATAATCCCATGTGTCATTTTTCTGGTGAGTCATGATATTCCTTGAGAACCTTAGATTTAAATCTTGAAGTCGGGGTTCGGTAAATTCATTCTTTATACTAAAGGATGCCATTTTTTTATTTGAATTTCGAGTCTAGAACAGGTTGATGGATGATGGTGCATGTTTCTCAATTATTTGCATATTTGCTTTGAATTTTATCGATATATGCTAGAATTACAATTAAATTGCAAGTGACAATGACCCTTCATATTTTTCGTGAGAGAGAATTTGCCATTATGTCATCGTTTTCTTTTTTGTGTAGTATCTCCTTATCAAAAGTGGAAATTTTTTTGACCCATTTTTGTTGTTATATACAAAGTGTCTTTCTGTTATAGAATGTGTTGAAGATTATTATGATCTATTCCTATCAAGAAATTTCTTCCAAAAAGATATTTCCCCCATTTGGATAGAACATGAATAATGGATATGATTTATTTGTGATATGTAGATTGTAGATATTCCTTTTGATATTATTTCTTTCAACTTATATAGGGTGGCCATCCTACATCATACTACTCCTATTCCAAAACTTGAAGCATCACACTTGATTACAAAATGTTTTGAAAAACATGCATTTGTTAGTACAAGGGTGGTGGACATAATGCCATTATGTGATCATCCTGCATATTGCCCTATCAGGTATGCAGCAAGGTAGAGAGCCCTATCAGTTCGCTGTACTTATTCCCAGAAAGTCAAATAATGAAATGAGGTGCATTCAATTCTATGTTGTTGTGGAAATTATGATATGCATTCAATTCTATATTGCTGTGGAAATTATGAGATGCTTAAATGATTTTTTGTTGGTATGGAAATAGTTTCGGTAGTTGTGGAAATCAGATGCTTTAAATGATTTCGGAAAATGTTCCATCTAGGCATATATTTGTTGTGTTCAAGTCATAGGTATATATGCTAAATCTGCGATAGGTGTGTTTTGGTATTAAGGAAACAACCAGCTACAATGGAGGTAAAATGTGTAAGTTGTGTTTTCGTCAATGTGTTTCAATTTATTGTGTGGAGTTAGTGTCCTATGAAAAGATAGGAAGAGATTTAAAGTTTCAAGATGATGACATTGAAAAAGAAAATAAAGAAAATATAGGAAAAGATTTAAAGTTTCAGGATGATGACATTGAAAAAGAAAATAAAGTACATAAATTTAATTAGAGTGTTAATTTTTTTTATTAGTTTTATTTGAAAATTTTGAAATTTATTGGAATGGAAACTTTAAGCTGTTATTTTTCACAATTTTAATACCTAAGTTTTAAATTCATTTATTTATTAAAAATAAAAATCAACTTTTAATGATTAAAAATTGCTATATAATTAAAAATAAATTAATTTATTTATTAAAAATAAAATTTTAATTTTAATGATTAAAAATTATGAAGAAATCTTTCGGTAATAATCACATTACAATGAACAAAGTCGACGCGTTTCGAACCAATTAGTGTGGTTCATCATCAGGACTAGGTAACACTGGTTGGTTCGAAACGCGTCGACTTTGTTCATTGTAATGTGATTATTACCGAAAGATTTCTTCATAATTTATCGATGGATCACAGAAGCCAGAAATCTATTAATTATGTTAAAAATTGTTATATAATTAAAAATTGTATTTTCACCTTAAAAAAACTAAAGTATTTAATTAGTTTTATTTAAATAATTATTTTATATTATTTAAACTTTTAGAAAACTATAAAGACTAAGAAAGTAAATATTTATATTATTTTAAATTTTATTATATATATGTATGGATTTTTAATATTTATATTTATATTGAATTTATTTATGTATGTGTTAATGTAACTTTATATTGACTTTGCTTTTAGGAGAGATTTGTTGATTAATGTATCTTTTTCCAATATTATTGCTACATCTAATTTTTAATCTCACAAAAATTGCAATATAAATATAGGAAGTTAATAAATATTTGTATGAATAACAAATTTAGCCCATTAGAAAGCTCACTTTTTCATGAAGTCATACCATACCCTCTCGCTTTGTGTGCTCTCCCTATTGCTCTCAGCTACTCTATTCATATATGGAATAAAATGTACTCGTAACGAAGGGAACGCCTTTTCCTCATAGTGGCTTGATTATAACACAACTTAGATAGCTTACTAGTGGTTAGGTTTGAATCCTTCAAATATTAACTAGAGCTACAATATGGACTCCTCTAGAGTATTCTTGATCATGATAATAAGGATAGCCCCTTTTCCATGAATAATTGGGGTTGGTGTGGCATCCTCTCGAATTATGGTGGTCAATTTCGATAGATCAACTTCTAGGAGGCATAACTTCCTCATACGAGCTTTGACTGAGCCGACTCTTACACTATTAGAAAGGTATCAACGTGTAGATTATGGAATCGAGGTCCATAGTAAGGTTAGGACTAACAATTTCTAACCTTGAAATTGTCAATCCAAGTTTGTAAAAATATGAAGTATACATCAAAGTATATGCAAGAACTTAGCTTCTAATTCTATTGAAAGTAAATTGACATGAAGAAAAATTCTAATATATGGAAGTGTATAAATGTAATCTAAAAAGGTGAGTAAATTTAATATATGAAAGAAAGAAAATGTAATCTACAAAAATGAGTAAATTTGATTTATGAAAGCATGGAAATTTAATCTACAAAAGCGAGTACATTTAATCTATCAAAAAAACTGGAATTTTAATCTAGGAAAGTGAGTAAATTTAATCGATGAAAGCATGGAAATATATTTCTATGAAAGTGAGTAAACTTAATCTATGATAACATGGAAATATATCTCTATGAAAGAAAATAGACTTGTCCTATGAAAGCTTGTAAATATTGATATTAAAAAAAACATCTAAATTGGTATGAAATGAAATCTAATTCTACAATTTTAAGCAATGACTTTGCAAATCGCGACTCTCAACGTAGAAATAGGAATTATCTAAATGTAATTTTTTTTGGGAGTTTTTAAAGGGCTTGTTTATGGTCAGTAAATAAATAGAGAAACGATTAAGAACTAAACTCATAAATTATGTTGAAATAAATCTTAGTACTATTGTAAGAACATAACATCTAAATCTATACTAAAATACTGAAGCATGAAACAATGAATATATTATACTACAAATTAGCATCATATATCTACATGGGGGCCCTCTTAGTCATCATACAAGTCGTAGAAAAGCACGTGAACTACTCTAAACTATCTCAAATACACTTGTATGTGCAATGGAGGAAAATATCAATTGTTTGTGATTATATTAAGGAAAATAAGTCGTACATCAATTAAAAGCTTAAGATATCTACGTGTTCCTCACACTACCTAGTGAGATCAATATATAGTTATTTTGAAAATAAAAACCTTTACAATTAAATATAGTAAATCATAATAAAGATAGTGACTAAGTGTTCTAATGCTAATTTTCATATTCAAATTCCTATAACTAGCTTGTGACTCAGTCCATGCACAAATTTATTTGAATACATAGCCATTGACAAACTATTATTCAACATTGTCACAAACATGATGTCACAAAGAATGTTTTGTTAGAAAAAAAAGCTTTAAAAAGGTAGAGAATTCTAGGTTGCAACAATGGCAAACAAATCGACGTTGAAAATCATTTTATCTCTAGATATAATGGTTTTTCGACAGGGTGAAGTGCTTGAAGGATAAGGAAAAGGAAGGCCAAATTTTGAAAAAACTCATCTGCGGGTTACCGGTCCTAGGAGGTCCCCAAAATTTTCGACAAACCGCCAGAGGGGACCCCAAGAAGTTTTATATGGTTTTACGAAAACCACATCATTCTAACGTATCCATGACAAAGACTTGGAACTACATGGCATTCAACCATCATGGAAGCCTTTGGCAACCCATAAATTGTAAGCTATAGGTTATTAAATGCTACTTTAGAGTATTTATTATACCTCATGCCCATAATCCCATCCCATCTACCATATGGCCACCCATCGCATGGCATATATAACTTCGAATGTCGTGTCTCCATTTATCACTTGACATCTCTAATGTCGAGCCTATGCCTTTGGGAAATTGAATGGTGATGCCCACGATGGGTTAGCAATCAATGAATTAAGCCAGCGTCGTGCCTTTGTACAATTGATATTTCTGGAAATTGAATCGCGAATCGTTAACAATCAATGAACTCAACCGCCATATGTTATAACATTTAATGGCGAATCAATCCTATTTGATTTGTATCATCCTCCCCTTCAATTAAAACGTGGTTTTTGGCATTGAATGGGTGAATAAATTCTTCTTGTTTAATCCCTCAAATCGAGCAATTGCATTTTATGAGTTCAACGCATAAGAAATTGCAGGACGTCTATGGTTTGATAGAATTTTATACCATATTGTTGAGGTTAATAACCAGTAAGGTTTTCCCAAGTTTTCTTGTTGCATTTGACATACTTTTATTCTATTCAAAACTGTTTTAAGGAAATTTTACCTGACTGGATAATATTCCTATTTACTTGTGTTGCTTACATCGAAGGATACGAACATTCTTTGAATGCAACATTTTTCAATATTTTAATAATTCATCACATCTGTATAAGAATCCATTGAAAATTTACAATCCTAAATTTGTCACTTACGTCTAGGGGATACAAACTTTCTTTCAATGCAACATTTTTCAATATTTCAAGAATTCATCACATCTGTATAAGAATCCATTGAAAATTTACAATCCTGAATTTTCTGCTTATGTCCAGGGGATACAAACATTCTTTCAATGTAACATTTTTCAATATTTGAAGAATTCATCACATATATATAAGAATCCATTGAAAATTTACAATCCAAAATTTTGCCGAGAAAATCTAAAATTAAATTACATTATTGAGTCAATATTTAAGAATATGTTGTTGTGAAACCAACTCGAAAAATAGAAGAAAAGATATATCAATGACTTAGAAATAAGCCACTTCGATGGGGCAACCTCTAATACACTACATGAATGAACAATTCTTGGATGATACAAATGACAAAACCTCCTTTGTATATATAGGATTCCATCGGGCCACAATGTAATCCTAGTGGGGCCACAATGTAGTCCTAGCCGACCTAACAATAACAATGTAAGGGCACAATAATAACAATATTGGGGTTAGAGGGGGCTACAATAATAACAATAAGGGGGCTACACTAATAAAAATAAGGGGCTAAACTAGTAATATAGGGACCTAACATGCCCCTCTCCTTCAAAAAAGTGTTGTCCTCAACACTTGAGTAGCTCTCGGTGCTTCTGTATAAAATTTTCATCTTCCCATGTAGAATCTTTAGTGGGTAAGTTCATCCACTTGATGAGATACTCTAAAATTGATTGATTTTGTAGTTGTCGAGTTCTTGTTTCCGTGACCGCTTTAGGTTCCAATATGAGTTTTCCTTCCTCATCAAGTTCCGGCAATATTGTTTGAACTGGAAGATTTTCACTTATAACCTTCTTTAAGCATGAAACATGGAAAATTGGATGCACTCATAAGGAAGCAGGAAGCTCCAATTTGTATGCCATAGTACAAATATTTTGCAACACCTTGTAAGGACCATAGTACTTTAGTGATAATTTATTATCCTTCTTATCTTACTTGAGGGACATTTGTTTGTATGGTTGTAGCCATAAAAATACCCAGTCTCCTACATCAAAACTTCTCTCACTGCGATGTTGATCTACCTATTGTTTCATTCGATTTTGTGCCAAATTTAGGTTATCATTTAAGAGTTGGAGAACTTCTTGTTGATGCTCGATGTGATCTTACACTGTTTGGACCTTAGAATTTTATCTTAAAGATGATGTGATTGACGGTGAATGATATCCATAAAGTGCCATAAATGGGGTCATTTTTGCTGTAGTATGGAAGGAAGTGTTATACCACCATTCAGCGAGAGTTAACCACTCGAACCATTGTGTTTGTTTATCAGATACAAAAAACGAAGATATCCTTCCAAACATTTATTCGCTATCTCAGTTTGACCATCGGATTGAGGATGATAAGATGAGCTATGAGCTAATTGAGTACCCAAACAAGAAAATTACTTCGTCCAAAAATTTCTAGTAAAAATGGGATCTATGTCACTCACAATAACCTTTGGGTTTCCATGTAGCTTTTGAATTGTTTCCATAAATGTAGTAGCAACTTTACTTGCTTTAAATGGATGAGATAATGCACAAAAGTGTGCATACTTGGTAAGTCTATCAACTACCACCATGATGACACTCTTTTCTTCAGACTTAGATAAACCTGTGATAAAATCCATTGAAATCTCCTCCCAACGTTGAATTGGAATGGATAAAGGTTGTAGAAGACTCGGGGTCTTAATTGTCTTAACTTTATTTTGCTGGAAAACCAAACATTCTGCCATAGAATTTTGAATATCAAATTTAAGGCCATCCCAAAAAAATTCTTTCTTCCCCCTGTGGTAAGTTTTTAAAAATCCTGAGTTTCCTCCTAAAGGAGAAGTGTGCAACTCCAAAAGAATATTTTGTTTTAGTTGGGAATTCTTACAAAGATATAAGCGATCTTTGTACCATAACGAATCATTTTTCCAAATAAATGTATCACATGTACTAGGATCTTGCTGCAACTTATGAAAGAGTGTCCACACTTCTTCGTCCCTTTTCCATTCATCTCTTGCTTTGGTTATCCAATCTGGTTGGATAATAGAAATGGCACAAAGCAATGCTTCCACCTCTTCATTTTTTCTTGTGAATGCATGTGCAACAACATTTAGATTCCTTTTTTTGTAGATTATTTCAAAGTCATAACCCAACATCTTTGTGACCCATTTTTTCTTCTCTTCTGAAGATAGTCTTTGTTCCAAAAAGAGTTTAAGACTATCATGATATGTTTTTACCTTGAAGTGTCTTCCCATTAGGTAAGGTTGCCATTTCTTTAGTGTATGTAGTATTGCTAACATTTCCTTCTCATAAATAGCTTTTTGTAAATACTTTCCTTTGATTGGACAACTTTCAAAAGTAATGGGTCTTCCTTCTTGCTTTAAAACAACACCACTTCCATCTCCTGAGGGATCACATTCCACAGTAAAGGTTTTTGTAAAGTCTGGCATAGCTAAGACTGGTGCTAGGCACATTGCTTCTTTAAGATGTTCAAAGTCCTTAGTTGCTCCAGGAGTCCATGAAAATGCATCTTTCTTCAATAATGTTGTTATAGGTGCTACTATTCTCCCATAATTCTTAACAAA
Source organism: Pinus albicaulis (assembly GCA_034641835.2). Taxonomy (NCBI): domain Eukaryota; kingdom Viridiplantae; phylum Streptophyta; class Pinopsida; order Pinales; family Pinaceae; genus Pinus; species Pinus albicaulis. Next base: position 1,813,597,324 of record CM076575.1, read on the forward strand.
ATTGTGATAATACCCTGTTAAACTGAGAAATCCTCGCATCTGCTTTATAGTTGTGGGACTTTCCATTCCTTAATGGCTTTAATTTTGTTAGGGTCTACCTTAACACCCTCGTGAGATACAATATGACCTAGATATTCCAGCTCTTGTACTCCAAATAAACATTTGGATGACTTTGCATATAATTATTTCTACTACAATAGTTTGAGCACCCTGTCAATATGTTGAACATAATCATTCCAAGACCTGCTATAGATTAGTATATCATCAAAAAATACTAGAAAAATTTTTCTAAGGAAGGGTTTGAAAATGGAATTCATCAACCCTTGAAATGTAGAAGGTGCATTGGTAAGGCCAAAAGTCATGACCAAAAATTCATAATGACCCTCATGAGTTTGAAATGCTATTTTCAAAATATCTTCAGTCTTCATTCTAATTTGATGATATCCTGAACAAAGATCCAACTTGGTAAAATAAATTTCTCCATGTAATTCATCCAATAATTCATCAATCACAGGAATGGGAAATTTATCTTTAATGGTGAGCTTATTGAGCTCCCTATAATCCATACACATGTGCCATGATCCATCCTTCTTGTGTACCGATACTATTGGAGCAGAGAAGGAACTTTGACTAGGTTAAATTATACCAAGCCTCTAACATTTCTGAAATAATATGTTCAATTTCGCTCTTTTGGACATAAGGTTATCTATAAGGCCTGATGTTTGGAGGAACACTTCCTAGAATCAAATGAATAGCATGATCATGATCACGAATAGGTGGGAGTCCTTTGGGAGTTTCGAACACCTTGGAATGATTGTCCAAGACTTTTTGGAGATCTACAGAAATAGATGATTTTGATGTTGGAACTTCTAGTGAGCATAATTGTGCAATTAAGCCTCATTTTTATTTCTTTAGAAGCTTTGTCATGACATTACAACTTATTATCTTTCCTGGCATCCCTGCAATACCCTGTAGTTCGAATTCCTTTCCTTCTAAAAAAAATTTCAAGAAAACATCTTAAAAATTAAAAGCTACCATCCCCAGAGATTGTAACCATTGTACTCCTAGTACAACATCAGCACCTCCCATAGGAATGGAAAGCATTATAATATTCAATACATATTCCCCCATGGTTAGCTTGATATTATGGCATTTTCTAGAGAAATTTATAGTTCCTCTATTTGCAACCATCACTTGACATTATGGTGCTGGGTATAGGAAACAATTCAATTCCTTGGTTACCTTACAATGAATAAAATTATGGGTACTACTTAAATCAATCAACACTGTTACCTTTTTCTTCTTGATATGTCCTTCTATCTTGAGAGTTTGAGGAGTGGAAATTCCTGCCAATGCATTACATGATATGGTCAGATTCATTTCTTCCTCTTCTAGGGTTGGTTCCTAGTGTATCTCCTCTTCCTGTTCATTTTCTTCTTCCTCTTCACAATCTATGTAAAATAATTTCTTCTCAACACACTTATGACCTTTAGTGTATTTTCTATCACAACTGTAGAAAATCCCTTTTGCTATTTTTTCTTCCAATTTTTGTGGTGTCAACCTTGTAGGTTGTGGAAATCTAGGAGTAGCAACACTTCCCTCTTTATAGAAGTGAGTGGTAGGCTTCCTTGTCGCCATAATTTTACATTCATTTTCTTGCCAACCTGAATGCCTTCTCCAATGAATCAAGTTCCAAAACGCGAACTTCATGTTGGATGTTATCCTTTAAAGTGCCTATGAAGAGATCAATAATGTGTTCCTCTGGAATATCAGTTACCCTTATATTCAATTTTTGGAAGTCCTCAATGTGCTCCCCCACTAAACCCTTTTGTTTGAGATTTATCAATTGGCTAAAGAAGGTGTTTCTCTTTGTATCCTCATAGTGTGCTATCATTTCCTCCGTAAAAATTTACCAATCGACAATTTTTTTATGGGAGTAAAGCCATCGATACCATACAATGTATTTTGTTCTAAATGTAAAGTTGCAATGTGTACCTTTTGTGTTTTTTGCACATTATTGAGATCAACATATTGCTCCATATTTAGTATCGATGTTACAGGATTCTTGCCATCAAACTTCCTCATATCCATCTTTTGAATATGGTGGTTCTTGCATCCAACATTAGAGTTTAGGAAATCATAATTAAAATTTATTTTGTTCTCATCATGAGTTTCCTCTACTACCTTTTTGCCATTAGGAAACATTTCTTGTATAAACTTTGCCAAACCTTCGATGTCTAATTTTATGTTTTCCATTTTTTCATCGACCTTAGCTTCCATGCCATCCATCTTAGCTTCCATGCCCACTTCCATTCCTTTGATCTTAGCTTCCACGCCTTTCTTCAAACCATCCATCTTAGTTTCCAAGACTTTCTTCAAAATTTCCATTTCATTTTTTGTTGCTCTTTGCGATAGCGAAATTTGGTGCACTTTCTCTTGTAATTTTGATATCTCACGTTGTGTTTCTTCATCTTCATGAGTCATAGTAGAGCCTTCTGAAGGCTTAATGGGTGTTGAATTATTTTTAGGGGCTATTTTAGAACCCAATACTGATATATATTCTTCAATATGCCCTTGGAATAAATTCCAGCTAATTTTTTTCAAACGAGACTTATGTAATTCGAAAAAAATACACACTTTTTATTGCTTTTGAGGAGCACGATATTGAAACTTAATTATATCTCTGATTTTGGATCTTCAATATCTAAAATTTGGTACTGAGGTAGCCCTCTGAATCCTGTTTGGAATGCCACAAGTGTGACCTGATTTAGATTCTTGAAGACAAAGTTATGCCCAATATCCTATGATGACCTAATTATGGACTTGTTCAGTAGAGAGAACTTGTATGACTTGCCATGTGTCACTAATTCCTCCCTTGGATCTGAAATTGATAGATAGGAAACTACATTCCATGTTATTGCATCCATTTTTTACAGAATTCCAATCCAATTCTCAGAGAGAGAGTTATGAATATTTTCCCACGATCACCTCTTTGAGATGAAATTCGGGAGCCTGAAAAGGTCCTAACTTACACAGACCTATCTCCAAAAATATTGTGAACCAAGATCTGAAATTTTGCAACGATTTTCCTCAGGAGTTCTGCTTCACGCTCTAAATATTTCAGGTTTTGAGCCTTCGTAGAAAAAACATTTTAGCGCAAATGCTGCGATGACATGTTTAGGTTAAATTGATGAGCCTGCAAAATGACCTAACTATCACAAATCATATCTCCGAAAATATTGCGAACCAAGCTCGTAAATCTTGCGACGATGTTCCTCAGGAGTTTGGCTTCGTACTCTAAAAATTTCAGCTTTTGACCCTTCATAGAAAAAAAAATTATATCAAAAATTCCACGATGACTTGTTTGGAGTAGCGAAACCCTAGAATCCAAATCTTTAATACCAAATGTTGTGAAACCAACTCCAAAAATATAATAGAAGATATATCAACGCCTTAGAAATAAGCCACTTCGAGGGGACAACCTCCAATACACTACATGAATGAACAATTCTTGGATGATACAAATGAAAAAACCTCCTTTCTATATATAGGAATCCATGGGGCCACAATGTAATCCTAGTGGGGCCACAATATAATCCTAGCTGACCTAACAATAACAATGTAAGGGAACAATAATAAAAATATTGGGGTTAGAGGGGGCTACAAGAATAGCAACAAGGGGGCTACACTAATAACAATAAGGGGCTAAACTAGTAATATACTGACCTAACATATGTAATGCATGATGAAAATGGTGGAAAAATATTCTTTTATTATTTAAAATGAAGAAAATGGTTGAAATGGAAATGACATGTTCACAACTAAATTATTACAATACTGAATTCTTCCTTGTGGCATCTATGGGAGTTTTTTTTAAAGTTTTACAATTAGATTGAGTATAGTTTAGAGTGAGCATTAATTAGTTGTTTTTTTGTTTTTCTTTATTCTCGTCCATCAATCTACCAAAACCTGAAAACCCGCCTTGGTTATCTGTCAATAAGTAAATTTGAAGTTTACAGTAATATTTGGTTATAGTAAAATTGGTGACTTTGGACCATTATGCCAATACTTAAATTTGACGTTTACAGTAATATTTGGTTATAGTAAAATTGGTGACTTTGGACCATTTGTTTTTTTATTTTTCTTCATTCTCCTTGATCAATCAACCAAAATGTGAAAGCCCTCTTGGTTATATGTCAATACTTAAATTTGAAGTTTACAGTAATATTTGGTTATAGTAAAATTGGGCAGATTTCTAAATGAAATTTACTCTCCAAAACCCCTTCCCAATTTAGGAAATGGAATATGGTTATTGAATAACAACGTTGTTTGATATTAATTTCCCAAATCAGGAAGAGTGATAGGGTTACGGGATAAGGTTGTTTGATTTTTTTAATTCAATAACAACGATGTTTGGTTATAGTAAAATTGGGCAGATTTCTAAATGAAATTTACTCTCCAAAACCCCTTCCCAATTTAGGAAATGGAATATGGTTATTGAATAACAACGTTGTTTGATATTAATTTCCCAAATCAGGAAGTGTGATAGGGTTACAGGATAAGGTTGTTTGATTTTTTTAATTCAATAACAACGATGTTCAATTTTTTTTTCCCTAAATCAGCAAATGTGATATGGTTATGAGAGAACGGTGTTTGATTTAAAGTTTTTTTATTTTCTTTATTCATGCATAAATTCGTTAGCAGGACTTTAATGAAATTTGTAAAAAATCAACAATTATATATATATATATATATATATATATATATATGCTATTGAGATAGTGGGGTTTGTATGTAATTTATAATTTTATTAAATTAAAAAAAAAATGAATCCAAAATTTCATAATTAAATTATAAGGTTTAATATTTTATATTATGGTTATTATATGTTATAAATTAGAATTTTCTTTTTGGTGAACAATGAGTAATTATAAATTAAGAATATAAATGTATATTTTGAAAAACATTTGTACAAGTTTAATATATGGCTTTATCTCAAACTTAAAATTCTTGATAAGATGAAATTTGTGTGATTCATTGTAATATAATATTTGTAAGGAAATTCAGTTTATATTGAATAACATATAATATATGGTGTAGTTGGGTGAATGAATGAATAGAAAGATTTTCAAAAAAAATTCTATTGTAAATGTAAAACTACATGCTTTGGTATAATATATAGTTTTATTCGCAACACTTATAATGAAAAACAATTGTACGGGAGTTTATGGGGATTTCAATATTATAATTATCCATATTAATATTTTAAAATATTGAAAAAATAATATATTTGAATCACTTGTAAGAGATATACTTCCCAATTTTAAATCATCAAATATTTTCTGTATCCAATCCAGGAATTTGGTAACTATGTTTTAATTCTTTCAATATCAATACAACACTTATATATGTTCTAAAACTTAGAAGTAGTTATGATTAGGTGCTTCTATTTAGTTTTCGTAAATATTTGGATAATAATAGGATATAGATGTTCAGGTTGAATGGTCGAATAAATTTCTTTATTTACATATTCTTGTGTGTTGAAATGTAAAATATAGTTTTTGTTTTTTTCTATACAGTATTTCAGGAAGCTGGTGTTGTTTCCGAGCTTTTTATAAGAGATAGTTGCTATTAATAACCGGTAAGGCTCTCCCCCACATATTCTTGATGCATTTAGTATACTTACTTCCATTATTTAAGATTTTAAGAAAAATTTCAGGTCGAATTGGTGGAATAAATTCTCAGTTGTAAGTACCTTAAATTCACTATGGAAGTTGGTCTTTCCATTGACTCTTGACTTAGTGTGTATTTTCAAGAATATTGGTTAAAAAAACAAGAGTTACTCCTCATTTCCTCGCTCTTAAAGCGTGCGAAATAGTAAAAGTTTAACTCCAACTAAATTGTAAAAATGCACTTTAGCAACTACCCCATTGATCCACAAACACCAATAATAATACATTCAAATTACAAATTGAACTTAAATTTACATGGAAAACACCTTCCTAAGAATACCTTATCTATTTTAATATATAAAATGTCAATGTCTTTTCACAAGATAATGGTATTTTGGGCCTATGCAATGTTAAATTAATCACAGAATAGTTTTTTGTTTTCTAAATACAGTTACATAAAAAATGGTACACATGAATAGTATTAAAATACTTGTTTATTTATATATTTTACATTGTCAAAATTATATAAATTAATTAAACGATATAGATTAATTAAATTATAATTGTTTTAAATTATTTTAACTATTTATAAAAATATGTGATATTTAAATTAGAATTATATATATTAAAAAACATATATCAAAATTTAAGATTCGCTTTTACTTTATTATATAGATATAGATTTTTAACTTTTAAATAAGTTATGTTGTAATATTGTGAACCATGTTATTTTATTTTATTATATAGATCCATCAATTATTTCTATATCACATAAGTTTATTGAGAACAATGAAACAAAATCAAGGAGAATTCCAACAATCTTTTTTAGTTTGCAACGGAATTTGTAGGATTCATTTCATTTTTTTCTCGTCAAGTTTGATTGATCTCAAGAATTGGCCTAGTAATATTTAATTTCATATGTTTATTTATATATCAATATTTTTTGTTTTTATGGTTGGAGTTGGGAAAATCAAAGAGACTTCCAGCAATCTTTTTTAGTTTGCAATCATTTTTTTCTTGTTAAGTTTGATTGATCTCAAGAATTGGCCTCGTAATATTTAATTTCATACGTTTATTTATATATCAATATTTTTTGTTTTTATGCTTGGAGTTGGGATTCATTTTTCTTACCAACTCGATTTCAAGTATTGGGTTTGTAATATTTAAGTTTATAAAGTTTAAAATTTGTATTTTTATTTATTTATAATTTGTTTAATGCAACAAATTAACAACTAAATATTTTATATTAAATTGTTATTAAGTTGGTATTTGAATTTTATATAAATAGTTAAAAGTGATTAAAAGCGTATTAATTCTATATAAAATAGTTAAATGTTATTTAAAATGTATAAGTTTTTGTATAAAATAATTAAACAAAAATTATAAAATATTTTGGTTTTTATAATTATTATTTATATGAATTTTATATAAAATAGTTAAATGTTATTAAAAATATATATATAATGCAATTTAATAATAATTATAAAAGATTTTGGTTTTTTATAAATATTATTTACATCAATTTTATATAGGATAGTTAAATGTTATTAAGAAAATATATGATGCAATCTAAAATAATTTTAATAATGATTATTAGAGATCTTAATTTTTTTTTAATATTATTTGCATTAAATTTGCATATTATATTTAATCTAAGAATTTGTGGAATTCTTAAAATTTTATCATTAAAAAATATATATTAATAATTTTTTTAAATTCAATATTTTTTTTGAAAATTCCTTTCCAATTTAAAGAAGAATTTTTTGTAGAAGTATATTGATCAGAGCTGAATTTTATCTTTTCTTAATAAGAAAACTAAGTATGCTTATTTATATATTAGTATTTTTTTTAGCTACAAAGTTAATCTCTAAAAAAAAAAATTGTTTAATTCGATTCTTTTATATTTTTGTTTTTTTAGGGGTATATTTTTTTGGTCAATTTTATTAGAATTTCAAAAAAAATTACTGGAATCATAAAATTAAGCTACATAGGTAATTAGCAAGGAGTAAGTGGCCCATATCCACGCATGCTTAGCTAGTTCCCATTTATTTTTTCCTATTTTTATCATTAGTTTTAATTTAAATTTTTTCACTAGGAATTGGGACCAGGAATAAACTATCTTAGAGAGCAAGTAATCTTTGTTGCCCTTGCACGTTTTGGTGACCCTAGGTATGCATATGAACACTCTCTTTTGATAATTTTCCATCTTCCTTTAGTCAAACATTTACTTTAATATGAAAAATTATAAGCGGCCCACTATCTGCACATCATTCGCTTTTTGTAAGGAACAATCAGAACATAGTTTAAATAGGGGGACTTTTAAAGGATCATCGCATATCCACATCTTACAAACGTTTTTTATTGTTCACTTTCTCACACACATTGGCACACCATAAGAAAAGTAAGCCACCTTAAAACTAATCATAAGTGAACTCATTAAATCTCACCAAAGGGCCCACAAGATAATTAATAGTTCAGGTTAGGACCATGGGGGTAGGCATCCAATAAGTCTCCACGGTCAGTTTACATCTTGAAACATAGAATTTGACTTTATAGGGAGCTTTAAACCCATCTATTCACCCACGAAAAATAAAATTCGAGCACCACAAAGACCCGATTCAGAGGGGGTTAAGCTTAGGCCCAATGCATGCGGTATTATTTGGGGCTACCTGACCCATCTAATGCTCGGTACTGGTAAATAATTACCAAGAAGCTCAAGGCTCGAACACTCATGGGGACAATTATACTTAGTGGCCAAATCTAGGGCATCCTTCCTTATAGGTGACAGTGTAGGCAGAACTAGATCCTCTTCCCATTACCTTGGTCGAAGGCGTTACCAGTTCTTTCAGGACTTTAGCCCCAGTACCCACCAGAAGATATATTCGCAAGGCTGAGTTACAATTGAGAGTGTGAGGACGTTTAGGTCCTTAGGATTTTGAGTATCATGCGCAAAAACAACCATAACAAATTTTTGATTGATTGATCACATAGAAATAATCTAAAGGGAAAATTAGCCTTTTTGTTTTCTCTTTGTTTTATTTATGTGATCACCTTTTTTCTCTGATATATAATCTCTCTCCTCTCGTAAAAACGAAAAATATTTCCAAAACCATACCTAGTCGACACCATAATGGACCCAACGAGACCTTGAAAGTATAGACATATTTTGGAACTCCCCCGATTAGCAGGAGGATTTATAGGTCTTTCTTCATTTATGCATCAAAGACAGAACACCACCACCCTTATTGGTTCCTCCTTTATCGGGGCATCTTTAGTTGGGAACCCCCAAAGGTCACCCAACGCCAAACCAGTGGAAACCCCCCCAGGGTCACCACACAACACTCCTCCCACAACCCCTAAGGGGCAGAGAACCGCTACCCATTCAAGGATCCAGCATAACACACAGGCGAGTATGTCACAAGCTAACTCCATACCCAACTAGAACCCTATTTTTTCACAATCTACAATGGCGCTAAACACACAGTTACCTTTCTTAGCGTATTTGAACTTAACCAATTTATCAAACTTAACAAATGACCCCATTTCACACAACCCCACTTCGCCCCCCATGCCCACGAAGCTCCCTTTTGACATTCCAAAATTCAAAGGGAAGCGAGCAGAAGACCCTGAAAATCATGTAATGACTTTCCACTTGTCATGTTCGTCGAACAATATTATTATTAACACTATTGGGCTAAGACTATTTTAGCGCACCTTAACCGGACCAGGCATGAAATTGTATGTGGAGCAACCTTCTGCTACAAATGGAACCTTTAGTTCCCTCGCTACTACGTTCCTCACATATTTTCAGTTACCCATCCACCATGATTCAGGAATGGATTTACTGACACATTTTAGACAGACATCAACCTCTATATCTCGGACCATAATCACGAATTGCAGCTACGTTGAAGTTTGTGTAAAGCCAAGCTCGACGATCGAGTTCTGTTGTAACTATTCCTGAAAACTCTCAATGCAGAGATTTCAAAGGATGTCACAACTCAAGGACCTACGTTCGAAGAGGATGCCATCATCAAATCCCAACAACTCGAGTTGATATACACGTAGTTAGGATACATTGATAACATCCTGCGTAATGCCCCGTTCCTACTAAAGAATTTCCAAGAGTGTAGAACATTTTAGATGGATTGATAGGGTCACTAACCCAAAATCACCTAGGTAGCAGTAATCCGTACTTTGGTTACGCATATGTTCGTAACCAGAACATCCCGCAACCAGGCTACCATCTGAGTCATCATGCACCTTTGCAGAACATGAACAATAGGGCGCAGTCGTACCATCATCAACAAAGAGAACCATACCCTCCTGCTCAGGGGACCTAGTACGCATCTAGAAATGTTCACAGAAGAGCTCCCCCCTGCATTCATTCACAAAATAAGGACAGGGACCACAGTGTCAGTCCAGAATATCACTATTCACCGCTGTATCATTGACAAAGGTGCATCCACATGCATCATGTCAATGAACGTCTGGAAGAAGTTAGGATCTCCCGAACTGAATCCATTGGACATCACACTCAGAGCATATGCTGAGCGTTGTTCTGCTCCTGTCAGTCTCTATCAAAATGTCTCGGTCTGCTTGCCTATAAAGACGATCCTTATAGACATTGAGGTCTTGGATGCTCAGCTGGATTACAATATACTCCTTGGGTGGAGCTATATGTATGCCATGTCTACCATAACATCCTACATATTCTGAGCCATGATGTTTTCCCATGAGGACCGCATCATTACTGTGGACCAATTGAAATACCACAACAAGTGATACCTGACAAACGCCAATGTCGTTCTACCCTATGTAGACACATCTGCTGAGACACTTACACAATACCAATAATATGGCCCTGGCCAATTCAAACCATCGTCTATCCTTGGATCATTCCTAGGAGATCCCCCTATCAGACCAGACTCATCCAATGATATCACAAGGGCTCTAGTGTGCATGATGTCTACATCAAGCACTGAAGCCATCCAGGAGATGGAGACTAGCAGTAATGACACTGAGGCCTTTGCCACGACGGCCTCTCTATCTGACACCATCCCCCAAACTCCTTTTCTATACCCTCCATATTTTTTTGTGTAACAATAGGTCTTGGCAACAGTAGTGTTGTCAACTGTGTCTTTTACAATACCAGTTTGGTACCTGGTCCCACCTACCACGACGGGAGTCACAAGCATCACCTCTATATGGTTAATCCCCCTCACTCCTGAGGAGGCCCCACCCGTTAAGGAAACAACTGCAACCATACCATATAAGGAAACTCCCATCGCAAAACCAATTGTCACAACCAAGAAAACCCATAAAAATGGGAAGAAGGTATAAAATCCCATCATACAATAGGAATTACAACCTTGTGCGATATGTGACATAGTAGGCCACCCTACCCATATCTTCCCGAAGCTGGACAAACTAAAACCACTCCTAAGCTCCAAAAGAAATACCGCGCAAAATTTTCCCGTAAAAAGGAACCAGCCACCAAAAACCAAGGCAATGCATTGCGCACCAACCACGTGTGCACTATTTATAGAAATTATGGGCATTACACCCATCATTTTCCAAAATACTGTGATATAGGGATGCTTTACATTCCCTCCAACAATCATATCAAGATGATCCCTATATGAAATCAAATGGAGAAGAACCTTAAATCATTTTATACCTGCAGGAGGCACGACAGTCACCAGAAGGTCTCTCGTTACCATTTCACCTACGACTGTGTAGCCCTGGACCTCATCCAAATATGGTATCCATTAGACCAAGGGTACTATGTTTTCCAACGAGCAACCCAATTTTCATGTCCAATATGTTCTGGCAATCAGCCATTAGAGTAGTTCCATTACAACCCTCAGTTTTTCTCAGTGCTAACCAGTTTACGTGCACCCATAGTTCACCTCTCACTAGAAGACGACGTTGACACAGAATCCATGGATAGCTCGACAAGGTCCAGGCCATCAAAGAGGTACCTCCACCATGAACCCTCAAGCAACTACAAAGGTTGCAGGGAAAGGCCAAATTTATGAGACATTTTGTCCCAAACTATGCCACTTGCGCTCAAGGATTCCTACGTCTCCTTTGTCAGAAAATCACGTTCAAATGGTACGATCAAGCCCAATATTCATTTGAGGTGCTGAAAGACACATTATCCTCAGCACCATTGATGAGTCCCCAAGACTACAACAAGGACTACATCCTGTATCTATCAGCATTTGAGACCGCTTTGGCCAGGGTATTGATCCAGGAAGGCCCATATGGGAAGGAAAACATAATTTATTACGTTAGAAAAACCTTATCAGGCCCTACATTAAGCTATGAGCCTGAAGAAAAGACTTCCCTAGAATTAATACACGCAGTCCAAAAACTTCGCCACAACATTATCTTAAGGAATACAACAATCATCACAGCTATTAACCCCATAAAATACCTCCTCACATGAAATAAGGATTTAATTTTAGTTGAGTTCATCACGGACCTCCCAAGTCAGACCAAAGGATCACTAATCAACGATTCACTACCGGACGAACATCTCTTCCTGATAACGACCAATCTCTTATGATCTTTGTTATCGCACACTGTCATATAAGATCCCCTCAATATTACCTAAGCCTAATGTGGATTACCTGAAAAGTGTAAAATATTTACCTAAAAGTGAGGCTTCCTGCTTAGTGATATGAATTTATCGAGACCATAATATTTACTCAAACTAAATTAGTTTCAATAAAATTTGTATAAGTATTTGAAGAATGACTAAGTGGGAGAAAATTAACGAGTTGGAAGTTGAAGACCCAGAGGATATAATAATATTTTCAGTCGAAGACTTAACATGGACAGAGGTTGATGGGGACCAAGTTGTAGTTATTCCATATTGTCGACTTGAGGATTTTATAAGTGGAGAGGAATCAAATGAATTGGCACCCACTCAATTTCTTCTTTAGTCTCATCGAATTAAAAATGTAAAGGATATCAAACACACACGTTGTTCAACATATATGGAGTATGCTATGTGAGTCTCTATATATTTTTTCAAGATACGTATAATCATTTCAATATGCATAAATGCTATATCTAATTTGTTGTAATTTTTTTACATATAGTTATTGGTGTGCATATGGTCCAGGGTCGCAAAAGAAAATTATCAGTGCATCCACATATCAAAAGACAAACCACAATCAACATGAAAGTATTAAAGTTGGTTGTCAATGTCACTTCATTGTGTGACGACTTCAACTTAGACCAGATGATGATGTAATAATATATAATACATGTAGGCATATTGATCAATCTAATTATGTTTGTCACAGGAAAGATGCAATCGGTAAGCCTATGAGATTCAATTATGCACTACATTTAACAATGGATATGTGATCTATTGTCCAAAATTTCATTCAAAGAGGTTTTAATGTTTTAATGATGTGGGACAAGTTCATCTCTGATGTGAACGATGGATCTGGTGAGTTATACATGGGGATATCTCGAGATACATACATGACAAGACAAGATATATTAAACATTTACAATGATACCATAAGGCTAGAGTATGTTAAAGATCAAAGTGATCCAAATAGTGTAGAATGTTGGTATAAGGAAAACCTTGAGAGTTTTTTCTTCTACCAGAAACAAGATATTGTTGAAAACATCCCTTTTATCATAGGCATAAAAACAAAGTGGATGTGTTCAATGATGATAAAATACTGTCACAATAACATTATCTCAATGGATTCAACATCTAGTACAAATAAGTACAGGGTGAGTACATATTTATCCTAAATCCGATTCATTTATTCAATATCATATTAATGCATGTATCTTATATAATTATAACTACACACATTGTTAGTAATGTAGAATCAAATTTACACTTTAATGTTTTTTGACGAACATCAAAATGGGGTTCTATTAGCTTGGGTGATATCATCACAGAATACTATAGTTGATATTTCTAAATGGATATTGGCCTTATTTTCCATTGGAAAGAAAGAGCGACCAGATTGACATGTTCAAGCCTTCATCACTGATGATGCTACTACTAAAATTGAAGCATTCAGGTGATGCATTTATTCTTTTTTATCAGAGGCATAAATAATATTGTTAATGTATATTCTCTCTAAAAATTATGTTATTCTAGGTCTTCAATCAACTGTAAAATATTATTATGTGTGTGGCATGTTCGTCGTGCATGGTTGAAGAATGTTGGAAATAAGGTCCACGGAAGAGAAAACCAAATCCACATTTTTTGTACTTGAGGAGAAATCATGCACACATGTCAAGATGATGAATCTGTAATAAAGGCAGTTGAAAGTTTATTTGAAGAGTTCAGCGAAGATAAAAAGTTTTTGGATTATTTTAAAACCACTTGGTTAAGCAACAAAAAAATATGTAATTTTATTGTTGATGGTTTTAACGAATCTTTTTTTCATGTCATATGTATAGTTATTAATACATAGCTAATAAATTTATTTCTAGAGATATGTGGGAAAAAGCATACATAAATTTTCCACATTCCAATCAAGATACAAATAATGCATTTGAATCTTACCATAGGTATATCAAGGAAAGGTACCTGCGTGAGAAGAACAATGCATGCCATAGATGAGTTGATTGGTTAATCTTTGTGTTGTTGGAAAAGGTTGTATTATATCACAATCATATGCAACATTTAAAAGAAGTTGGTTTTGTACGACCCAGGAAAATTGAGGAACAATTGAATTCATACAAGTGTAGAGCTAACCAAATCTAAAATGAAGATTGTGTGAATGATGTCAAGAGTAACAATGATTATTGTGATTGTATCCAAAATAAGGATACTCGTGACATTTGGTACAATGTCATATATAAGGGTTCTAATCTACACTTTTGTAATTGCAATTGGACGCTAAATGGAAATATATGTAAGCATGTATTGAAAGTTGAAATATTGGTGAGTAACACTATTTTGGGTGAAAATGTACTACCTAGTGTCACTAATCCTACTACAGAAAGGCCTAATATTTTATTTGATTTGAATGAAACACCTATATTGGGCCTAGAAATCCAAACATAACAATCACCATGATTTGATTCCCCTCCCAATCTAAATTATCATAATGAAACAAGCATTGATGATTTACACAATCTATTGTATAATGTTGACTCAACCAATGTAAGACAAGATAGTGTATTCTACGAAGATGATGAGATGAAACGTGTTAACTCATCAAATCATGAGAAATTGAGATCCATAACACCTACAAATTTGGAACAGGCATATGCATTGAAAAACTTGGTAGACAAAGCGTGTCAAGAATACAACAAAATGTTTTTCAATACTATAACTCCATCCAAGATCACTACCAAGAGAAAACATAGTTTCTTGCTCCCAGCCAATAATAAAAGGCGATGTGGTCAGAAGTCAAAATCAGGGAAAGATAAACTACAATTTGAAAGGGTTTGATGAGTTCATGCAAAAAAAAAGCATGGATGAACAATTGGAGTTATCTTATAAAAAAAAATGTGGACCACATGCCTGAGTTCGTGAAACATTCTATTATAGAAAAAATTGGTAAGGAAATTTGATATGCATCGTTTTACATGATATGTGATAGATTATAATTTTCAATACATTTGCATAATTATCTGAACATTTTTATTGTTATAGTTAAGGGACCGACATCTCACAACGTTCCAACTTGTCAAATTAGATTATATGATGAACAAGTTATTGAAAAAATATCTACCATTGGAAACACTGCTCGAGCAATTAGCATCCCAATTCGTCCCCAAGGGTGCTTCCCCCTATTGTACAACCAATGGAGATGTATCGTCTCCCACACCCACCACCTATTTCCTTAATAAATTATTCTATGTCTATACACACCTCTCCACATCCTTCTGAATGCTGACCCCTACCCTTTAGTCATCCACAATTCTCATTATTTCAATCATCCATCCTTAACATTCCAATTTCCCCTCCTAGTTTGATTCCCCGCTCTATGGTGATTCCCACTATCGTACAACTGGTCGAGGTGTATCGATGCCCACACTCACTACCTTTTTCCAATTTCAATTCTAACATGCTTTTATCCATCACCCCTGAACCATGCCAATATCCATCACCAAGTGCTCCACCATCTACCCAGGAAGGTAATTATTCTCCATTTCCTTGGATATATATGGTGAGAATGAGTAGTTGATCAAAATCTCATCATGAATTAATGAAATTTATTCTATGCATTTCATTTTTTACAACTAATTGATTAATGTAATTTTTGCAGAATTGTTAATTTGGAAATGCACTTGGGAGTGCCAAGAGGGGAGAGGGTGACTTTTAGATCCATAATATTATATATCAATCATGATGCCATTTTTCCATTATTTTATTTATGGGCATGAAATTCTATTATCTATGTTGGGAATGAAGTTTGATTTTGTAAAAAATAAAAATGTATAACTGGACAAATTTTCTATAAAAATACATGAATATAGACTTGTGTTTATGACAACATATTCATTATCTTTAAAATTCATGATGTGGATTTGATGTTCTATTCTATCAATGTGACATTACTTTTGATGAATGTAGTTAGAATGGATTTATCTTTTCTATTTACAAATTATTAGGTTTGCATGTTAAGTTACTTTTATATTTATATCTTGCTCAATGTTGAATGCATGGAAGAACATATCATTGCCATGGAACTTTGCTTATTTATAATAATATATGTATCATGTACATTTAGGGAATATAGAAAAATTTAGATGCTAATATTAGCAAGTGGGCTAATTTTCCATGTTTTTTCAAAAAAATGATTCACTAATTTCCATATTTTATAAAAAATGATTCGCCCAAAATTTATGAATTATTTTTTTTACACTAAAAATCTTCAATATTTTATCGATACAACATAAAGTCATTAGAAATTTCAATACTTTTACAAATATATCACCTATCATTTTATAGTTAGCATATTATGAACTAGGAATATTCGTCAAGGGTTCTAAACTTTAAGATAAATTTTCATTTTCAAAATTTTCCCTGGAACAGAGCATATATTATGTACATGATATTGATGTAAATGTATCATGTACATGAAATTACTCTTATGCATTTTTTTCTTACAACTAATTGAATAATGTAATTTTTGTAGCAATATCAATGTAGAAATGCACTTGGGAGTGCCAAGAGGGGTGAGGGTGACTTATAGACCCATATTGTAGATAAATCATGATGCCATTTTTTAATTATGTCAATTATGGGCATGAGATTCCATTATTTATGTTGGGAATGAAGTACCATTTAAAAAAAAAAAAACATATATCTGGACCAATTTTGAATACAAATACATGAATTTAGACTTGTATTTATGACAACATTTTCATTGAATTTTAAATTCATGATGTCGATTTGATGTTATATTTTATCAATGTTATATTATGTACTTATCGAATCTAAGTATATAACAAGGTTAAATTTGTGCACAACTTCTGTATATGCACATATATGGAAGTTGCGTATATATGTAAGTTGTGCATATCTTCGGTATATGTGTATATCTTCTATATATGCACATATACAAGAGTTGAGGATATATAGAAGTTTTATGCATCTTTCATAATACGCATATGCATATCTTTATATATGTGCATATCTTACGCATATACGCATATCTTCCTTATATGTGCAACTTCCGTATATGTGCATATTTTTTATTTCATGTCTTCCATATCTGAAGAACTTATGTGTATGCACATATCTTCCGTATATGCTCATATCTTCTGTATATTCAAAACTTTTGTATATGTGCATATCTTCTGTATATGCATAAATTTCGTCATCTCTTCCATTTATGCATAGCTTTTGTATATGCGCATATATTATGTAGATGTGTAGCTTCCTTATATGCGTATAGCTTTTGTATATGCACAATTTTTGTAAATGTACATATCTTTTGTATATGCGCTTCTTAAATATATGTGCATATATTCAGTATATCTTCACATATGGAAGATATGTGCATATACAGAAGATAAAGTTATACACAAGTTTCATATATAAAAAATTTATGCATAAATAGAGACTTGTGTATGTATATTACAAAAGTTATGCACAACTTTCGTATATGTGCATATCTTCCATATATGCACAACTTCTGTATATGTGCATATCTTCCCTATATGCGCATAATATTTCGTATATGTGCATACCTTCCGTATATGCGCAACATCCGTATATGCCCATATAAAAAATATATTTTCATAAAATTTGCACATATACAAAATATATATGCATTTATGGAAGATATGTGAATATATAGAAGTTGTACATGTACGAAATATGTGCAAGTACGGAAGTTGTACAAATTTTATATATTTGCATCTTTTGTATCACATATCTTCCATATATGCATAGCTTATGTATATTCACATATATTCTATATATGCACAACTTCCTTATATGTGCAACTTTCGTATATACATATATCTTTTGTATATACACAAGTTTTGTAAATGTGCATATCTTTCGTATATGCACAACTTCTGTATATGTGCATATATTCAGTATATGCGCATATACGGAAGATATGTGCATATACAGAAGATACACATATACATAAGTTTCACATATATGGAAGTTGTGCATATACGGAAGTTGCACATATATAGAGACTTGTGTATGCATATTACGAAACTTATGCACAACTTTCGTATATGTGCATATCTTCCGTATATGCGCAACATATGTATATACGCATATGAGTATGTGCATATACAAAATATATATGCATATATAAAATTTGCATATATGAAAAATATATATGCATCTATGGAAGATATGCGTATATATGGAAGATATGCAGATATATAGAAGTTGTACATGTACGAAAGATGTGCAAGTACGGAAGTTGGACAAATTCTATATATTTGCATCTTTTGTATCACACATATTCCATTTATGCATAACTTATGTATATGCGCATATATTTTGTATATAAACAACTTCCTTATATGTGCATATCTTTCGTATATGCACAACTTCCGTATATACATATATCTTCTGTATATGTGCAAGTTTTGTAAATGTGCACACCTTTCGTATATGTGCTTCTTCCATATATGTGCATATATTGAGTATATGCGTATATACGGAAGATATGTGCATGTAAAAAAGATACACATATAAATAAGTTGCACATGTACTGAAGTTGTGCATATATGGAAGTTGCGCATATATAGAGACTTGTGTATGCATATTACGAAATATATGCACAACTTCTGTATATGCACAACTTTTGTACATGCATAAATATTTTGTATATTCCCATATCTTCCGTATATGTGCAACTTTCATATATCTGCATATCTCTTGTATATGCGCAAAATCCATATATGCGCATATCTTCTGTGCCTATAATAAAGAATTGCATATACAGAAGAAGCACATAGACGGAAGACATGAACATATACAGAAGTTATGCAAATATGGAAGACATGTGCATATATAGACACTGAAGTTCCGTGCAACGTGAGTATAAGCGCATATCTTCCGTATATGTACAACTTATGTAAATGCACATATATTCCGTATATGTACAACTTCCATAAATACACATATATTCTGTATATGAAAAAATTATTTATATGCGTATACACAGAAGTCGTACACATATGTGGAAACTATGTATATTAGAGTTTTTCATGGGTATGTGCATATATAAAAGTTGCGAATACACAAAATATATGCACATTTACGGAAGATATGTGCATTTATGGAAGATATGCGTAGATATGCTCATATACAAGATATGTACATGTACGAAAGATGTGAAAGTATGGAAGATATGTGCACATACAAAAGATATGCTCATATACAGGGTCACTGGCCACCACCATTCTTCCTACTTCGGGGTCTAATCATTGGCCTATTCAACTGCAATGGCCTCGCCTTAGCGTAGGAAGCAACAATCGCTTCCGCTTTGAACAATTTTGGCTCACTCATCCTTTGCAATGTATTTTACAATCTCATATAAAATGTGATAGCCAGAAAGCTCGAACCTCTCCTCCCACTGCTTATATCACCTGAGAAAATAAGATACGTGGAAGCAAGACAGATACTGGGTGGCATCATCCTAACGCATGAAGTCATCCACTCTTTGAAAATGTAGAAAAAGATAAGTATGCTTCTCAAAATCGATCTCTCCAAAGTATTTGATCAACTCAGTTGGACTTATATCTGGCAACTGCTCCTGGCCTTTGGCTTCGGTCCCACCTGGATTAGATGGATCTTGAATATGCTCTCCTCCCCCTTTTTCTCCATTCTGGTCAACGGTTTACACTCTCCCACCTTCTCTCCCTTAAGAGGTATCTGTTAGGGTGACCCCCTCAAGAGGAATCCATCAAATTTGACGGAGCCTCAAAATGGAATACGTGTGAAGCTAGCTTTGGAGGAATCTTTCATGACTCTGAAGGGACCCCCTTGCTCATCTTCTATGGATCCATTGGTTGGGATAGAAATAACTCTTCCGAATTGGAAGGACTCATCCAAGCCCTCAACCTTGTTGAAGAGAATGATCTCTTCCCCCTGGAGGTTGAAGGGGACTCTCAGGTTGAAGGGTGCTCCACATGATTGATTCAGGCTACCACTTGCCCTCATGTTGCGGGGGAACATGGCCCCTCCATGTGACTATACCTGCCTCCCGCATCAAATTTTTCAATGCATAGAGGACACCGAAACCTGAAGAAATTACGCCTCTCCCTCGACCTCTTCTCTTGCAACTTGCCTCCTGGCCATTTCTAGCTCATGGCTCCTGTGTTTATTCCCATTTGCGCATATGCTTCTCATTCTCCACCACCCTTTTCTATCATAGCTCTAGCAGCTGCTCTGCTCCTCATCAGTTTCACTCTGAGCCTTCTGCTCTAGGCTAGCAGTCCCGCCATCAGGTTGAGACAATTCCTAGAAGGCACCAGATGAAATGTTGTCGCAGATGAGGAAGGGTCTCTCCCTCCCACTCTCCTATTCCTGCAATTCCTACAAGATCCCTATCCATTTCTGTTGCCATGGAAGAACTCGAGGTTCTCGACCCACATTTTCTCTCTGCCCAGTTCTCAATTCATCTCTCGGAGGACCAACTCCACCTCTCCATCTCTAGTAGTAGAAAATGCCTTCACAAGTCCACTCTTTCACACTTCTCCTCAACTCTTCCAAGGACATCCATCGGCTTGCCATTCAAGCAACTGGCAGAAGACTCGGATAGTGATGGGAGAACCCCAATGGAGGACTCACTGCAAAAAAATGCAGAAGTGGATCATGTGGCACGCTCAATTTGTCAAATTCAATCGATTTGGTCTCCACCTCAAATCTTGAGAGAGCCCCTCAACTCTCAAAGAAGGGCATTGACACGATGTCCAACTATGGCTACTTCATATTTGAGTAGAATCCTCATCAAGAGCACCACGAAATCCAGAACCCGTAGTTGCAGCTCCTTGGAGCTCCTCCTCTTCAGTTTACACATGTTCCTTCTTAGTCTTTATATCTACTTTTATCTTTGTCTGCATACTTTTTCACTTATGCTTATGCTAATGGCTGGTCCCCTGGAAGGGCAACCCATCTTTTGAATCTCTAAACTCATTAAGGGTTGCTTTCCCCAAGAAGGGAAACCCATTTTTTGGATGCTTGTTCTATCTTCAACCAACAGGGGTTGGCTAGTCCAACAACCCGTGTCATGAAGTTTGATTGTAATTTTTGTACACTATAATATAAATTAGCATTACTTAGAAAAAAAAAATTAATGCTTTGTTGAATTTGCACTTTTGATAGAGATAGGTGATTTTATTGTAATTTCATTTTAAAAGTAACAAAAAAAAATGATTTAAATCTAATGAACAATGTTTATAGAAAAGTGAATATTTCAAACACATATTTATAAGATTACAAATTGACAAGGTATGAAGAGAATAAATTGATTCATCTATATATATTTTGATCTGGGTGTCTCCTTATGTACATATATGTATGTATATGATAAGTATATGTACATGAACCCATAACCCAAAATAGATGGATAAATAAACAAAAATCTCAAAAACTAGAATCTGAGGTTAAGTTTAAACTTTATAAACTCTTTTTAATCAAATTATTATGTGGATAAAATTCCTTATCTCACAAACAACCATAAATTTAAAATTAAACTATTATATTTATTATTAAAATAATTTTAAATTTAACCCAGAAAAAACTTTGATTTCAATTTAAATAGTATTTATGAATTCATGACATGATATACTTTGTAATAATATTCCATCTTAATCTTAAAAAAAAATTAACAATTTAAATTGCATTTTTATAAAATATGCTTTATTAAAGTATTTTTATAGTATATTTAAGTTATATCTTATAAAAAATTAAATTATAGCTTAATTACAATTATAAATTTATAAAGTGAATCCTCGTAATTTGACTGGATAATATATGGTCATTTTTTAATGATAATGGGGCATATGCTTATGTATAAACTAGACTAGGATGACCATATAAATTAAATTGTTAGTAAATGTTGATAGTCATCAAACGCTTACCTCAAAATACATTTCACATGCTACAATTTAAAAGTAAAAACATAAAAATTACTTATTATTATTATTATTATTAAAATAATTAATATATGAATAATGTATTTAAAAGAACATGTAACAAAATTTTTAACCATGTAGATTTAACATCACTTTACTGTGGAGAATCTTAATTTATAAATGGATTTTGTTACATTATTATGGAGCAATACCATGCTATGGTCATTTTTAAAATTATAAATTTAATTAAAAGAAAAAAAGATATAACTAGTTTCAAGATAAATATCAACTTTTAATTTATGAATATGCTAACATATTTATTGAGTTTAAATATTTACCATCTACCTTATAATCAGTGATATTTAAATTAAATTTTTGAAAATTATATTACAAAATAAACATGCCTATTAAAATAATAATGTACATCAATTTATTAAAATAAACATAAATAATGTTAGTGACTTGAAAAAACATTAAGTCATGATGCCATTTTTTAATTATGTCAATTATGGGCATGAGATTCCATTATTTATGTTGGGAATGAAGTACCATTTAAAAAAAAAAAAACGTATAGCTGGACCAATTTTGAATACAAATACATGAATTTAGACTTGTATTTATGACAACATTTTCATTGAATTTTAAATTCATGATGTCGATTTGATGTTATATTTTATCAATGTTATATTATATACTTATTGAAGCTAAGTATATAACGAGGTTAAAGTTGTGCACAACTTCTGTATATGCACATATATGGAAGTTGCCTATATATGTAAGTTGTGCATATCTTATGTATATGTGTATATCTTCTGTATATGCACATATACAACAGTTGAGGATATATAGAAGTTTTATGCATCTTTCATAATACGCATATGTATGTCTTTATATATGTACATATCTTCTGCATACGCGCATATGTTCCTTATATGTTCAACTACCATATATGTGTATATTTTTTATTGCATTTTTTCCATATCTGAAGAACTTATCTATATGCACATATCTTCCGTATATGCTCATATCTTCTATATATGCATAACTTCTGTATATGCATATATCTTCCGTATATGCATAAATTTCGTCATATCTTCCATTGATGCATAGCTTCTATATATGTGGATATATTCTGTAGATGTGCAGCTTCTTTATATGCGTATAGCTTTTGTATATGCACAATTTTTGTAAATGTACATATCTTTTGTATATGCGCTTCTTCCATATATGTGCATATATTCAGTATATGCGCATATACGGAAGATATGTGCATATACAAAAGATAAAGATATACATAAGTTGCATATATACAAAAGTTATGCATATATAAAGACTTGTGTATGTATATTACAGAATTTATGCACAATTTTCGTATATGTGCATATCTTCCGTATATGTGCAACTTCTATATATGTGCATATCTTCCCTATATGTGCATAATATTCCGTATATTTGCATACCTTTTGTATATGTGAAACATCCGTATATGCCCATATACAAAATATATTTGCATAAAATTTGCACATATACAAAAGATATATGCATTTATGGAAGATATGCAGGCATACAAAAGATATGCAAATATATAGAAGTTGTACATGTACGAAATATGTGCAAGTACAGAATTTGCACAAATTTTGTATATTTGCATCTTTTTTATTGCATATCTCCCATATATGCATAGCTTATGTATATGCTCATATATTCTGTATATGCACAACTTCCTTATATGTGCAACTTTCATATATACATATATCTTTTGTATATACGCAAGTTTTGTAAATGTGCATATCGTTCATATATGCGCAACTTCTGTATATGTGCATATATTCAGTATATGCGCATATACGGAAGATATGTGCATATACAGAAGATACACATATACATAAGTTGCACATATATTGAAGTTGTGCATATACGGAAGTTGCACATATATAGAGACTTGTCTATGCATATTACAAAACTTATTCACAACTTTCGTATATGTGCATATCTTCCGTATATGCACAACTTTCGTATATGCGCAACATCTGTATATACGCATATGATTATGTGCATATACAAAAGATATTTGCATATATAAAAGTTGCATATATGCAAAATATATATGCATTTATGGAATATATGCGCACATATGGAAGATATGCGGATATATAGAAGTTGTACATGTACAAAAGATGTGCAAGTATGAAATTTTGACAAATTATATATATTTGCATCTTTTGTATCACACATCTTCCATTTATGCATAACTTATGTATATGCGCATATATTCTGTATATGCACAACTTCCTTATATGCGCATATCTTTCGTATATGCGCGACTTTCGTATATACATATATCTTCTGTATATGCGCAAGTTTTGTAAATGTGCACACCTTTCGTATATGTACTTCTTCCATATATGTGCATATATTGAGTATATGCACATATATAGAAGATATGTGCATATAAAAATGATACACATATACATAAGTTGCACATGTACTGAAGTTGTGCATATATGGAAGTTGCACATATATAGAGACTTGTATATGCATATTACGAAATTTATGCACAACTTCTTTATATGCACAACTTCTGTATATGCATAAGTATTTTGTATATGCGCATATCTTCCGTATATGCTCAACTTTCATATATGCACATATCTCTTGTATATGCGCAACATCCATATATGTGCATATCTTTTGTGCTTATAATAAAGAATTGCATATATAGAAGAAGCACATAGACGAAATACATGAACAGATACAGAATTTATGAAAATATGGAAGAAATGTGCATATATAGACATTGAAGTTCCACGCAACGTGAGTATAAGCACATATCTTCCATATATGTAGAACTTTTGTAAATGCACATATATTCCGTATATATACAACTTCCATAAATACACATATATTCCGTATATGAAAAAATTATTTATATGCGTATACACATAAGTCGCGCACATATGTGGAAACTATGTATATACAGAGGTTAGAGTTGTGCATGGGTATGTGCATATATTAAAGTTGCGAATATACAAAAGATATGCACATTTATGGAAGATATGCGCATATATGCTCATGTACAGGATATGTACATGTACGAAAGATGTGAAAGTATGGAAGATATGCACACATACATAAGATATGCTCATATACCGGATCACTGGCCACCACCATTCTGCCTACTTTTGGGTCTAATCATTGGCCTATTCAACTGCAATAGTCTCGTCTTAGCGTAGGAAGAAACAAGCCTTCCTGCTTTGAAAATTTTTGGCTCACTCATCCTTTGCAACGTCTTTTACAATCTCACATAAAATGTGATAGGCAACAAGCTCAAACCTCTCCTCCCACTGCTTATATCACCTGAGAAAATAGGATATGTGGAAGGAAGACAAATACTGGATGGCATCATCCTAATGCATGAAGTTATCCACTCTCTGAAAATGTAGAAAAAACTAAGTATGCTTCTAAAAATCGATCTCTCCAAAGTATTTGATAAACTTAGTTGGACTTATTTCTGGCAAGTGCTCCTGGCCTTCGGCTTCGGTCCCACCTAGATTAGATGGCTCATGAGTATGCTCTCCTCCCCATTTTTCTCCATTCTGGCCAATGGTTTACACTCTCCCACCTTCTCTCCCTTAAGAGGTATTTGTCAAGGTGACCCCCTCAAGAGGTATCCATCAACTTTGACGGAGCCTCAAAATGGAATCCGTACGAAGCTAGCTTTGGAGGAATCTTTCGTGACTCTAAAGGCACCCCCTTGCTCATATTCTATGGATCCATTAGTTGGGATATCAAAAACTCTGTTGAACTGGAAGGGCTCATCCAAGGCCTCAACCTTGCTAAAGAGAATGATCTCTTCCCCCTGGAGGTTGAAGGGGGCTCTCAGGTTGAAGGGTGCTCCACATGATTGATTCAGGCTTCCACTTGGCCTCATTGCACAGGGGAACATGGCCCCTCCATGTGACTGCACCTGCCTCCCGCATGAAAGTTTTCAATGCATAGAAGATGCCGACACCTGAAGAAATTACACTCCCTTGACCTCTTCTCTTTCAGCTTACCTCATGGACATTTATAGCTCATGGCTCCTGTGTTTATTTCCATTTGTGCATATGCTTCTCATTCTCCACCACCCTTCTCTGTCATAGCTCCAACAGTTGTTCTGCTCCTCCTCAATCTCACTCTGAGCCTTCTGCTCTGGGCTAGCAGTCCCCCCATTCGACTGAGACAATTCCTAGAAGGCACCGGATGCAATGTCATCATAGATGAGGAAGGGGATCTCCCTCCCACTCTCATATTCCTGCAATTCCTGCAAGCTCCCTATCCATTTCTACTACCATGGAAGAACCTGAGGTTATCGACCCACATTTTCTCTCTCCCCAGTTCTTGATTCATCTCTCGGTGGACCAACTCCACCTGTCCATCTCCAGTAGTAGAAAATGCCTTCGCAAGTCCACTCTTTCATGCTTCTCCTCACCTCTTCCAAGGAAATCCGACGGCTTCCCGTTCAAGCAATTGGTGGAAGACTCAGATAGAGGTGGGAGAAGCCTAATGGAGGACTCACTGCAAAAAAATGCAGAAGTGGATCATGCGGCATGCCCAATTCGAAAAATTCAATCGATTTGTTCTCCACCTCCAATCTTGAGAGAGCCCCTCAACTCTCAAAGTAGGACATTGACACCATGTCCAACTATGGCTACTTCATAATTGAGTAGAATCCTGATCAAGAGAATCATGACATCTAGAACCGGTAGTTGCAGCTCCTTAGATCTCCTCCTCTTTAGTTTACACATGTTCCTTCTTATTCTTTATATCTGCTTTTATCTTTGTCTGCATACTTTTTCACTTATGCTTATGCTAATGGCTGGTCCACTGGAAGGGCAACCCATCTTTTGAATCTTTGAACTCATTAAGGGTTGGTTTCCCCAAGAAGGGAAACCCATTTTTTGGCTGCTTGTTCTGTCTTTAACCAACAGGGGTTGGCTAGTCCAACAACCCCTGTCATGAAGTTTGATTGTAATTTTTTTACACTATAATATAAATTAGCATTACTTAGAAAAAAAAATTAATGCTTTGTTGAATTTGCACTTTTGATAGAGATAGGTGATTTTATTGTAATTTTAGTTTAAAAGTAACAAAAAAAAATTATTTAAATCTAATGAATAATGTTTATAGCAAAGTGAATATTTCAAACACATATTTATAAGATTACAAATTGACAAGGTATGAAGAGAATAAATTGATTCATCTATATATATTTTGATCTGGGTGTCTCCTTATGTACATATATGTATGTATATGATAAGTATATGTACATGAACCCACAACCAAAAATAGATGGATAAATAAACAAAAATTTCATAAACTAGAATTGAGGTTAAGTTTAAACTTTATAAACTCTTTTTAATCAAATTATTATGTGGATAAAATCCCTTATCTCACAAACAACCATAAATTTAAAATTAAACTATTATATTTATTATTAAATAATTTTAAATTTAACCCAAAAAAAATTTGATTTCAATTTAAATAGTATTTATGAATTCATGGCATGATATACTTTGTAATAATATTCCATCTTAATCTTAAAAAAATTAACAATTTAAATTGCATTTTTATAAAATATGCTTTATTAAAGTATTTTTATAATATATTTAAGTTATATCTTATAAAAAATTAAATTATAGCTTAATTACAATTATAAATTTATAAAGTGAATCCTCTTAATTTGATTGGATAATATATGGTCATTTTTTAATGATAATGGGGCATATGCTTATGTATAAACTAGACTAGGATGACCATATAAATTAAATTGTTAGTAAATGTTGATAGACATCAAATGCTTACCTCAAAATACATTTCACATGCTACAATTTAAAATAAAAAACATAAAAATTACTTATTATTATTATTATTATTATTAAAAGAATTAATATATGAATAATGTATTTAAAAGAACATGTAACAAAATTTTTAACCATGTATTTTTAACATCGCTTTACCATGGAGAATCTTAATTTATAAATGGATTTCGTTACATTATTATGGAGCAATACCATGCTATAGTCATTTTTAAAATTATTAATTTAATTAAAATAACAAAAAGATATAACTAGTTTCAAGATAAATATCAACTTTTAATTTATGAATATGCTAACATATTTATGGAGGTTAAATATTTACCATCTACCTTATAATTAGTGATATTTAAATTAAATTTTTGAAAATTATACTACAAAATAAACATGCCAATTAAAATAATAATGTAAATCAATTTATTATAATAAACATAAATAATTTCAGTGACTTAAAAAAACATTCCAACAATAATGTATGCAGCCAAATGCAGCCAATGTACTTATCATATTGATGCATTTCCCATAGGGTAAAGAAGAAAACTTAGTTGGGGTAGTGGTTAAAGAATAAATTTATAAGAGTTTTTTCCTATGTTTTTTTTTTAAATGGAGTATCAAAACAGGATCTTGTTGTATGTGAAGGATGTGGAATTATATTCTTTTCAAACAATCACTCTAATAAATTTAAGGTGGGATTGGGGAGACATGAACTAATTATGAAGAATTCATTACACACTAGTATTGTTTCCCCTAAAGGAAAAAGGAATTAATGGGTTACACTTGTTTGGTGGCTCTCAAGTTGTTATAAAATGGGTAAAAATGAACAAATATGTTGCAAGGTATTTGTAGATTATGTCTAGGAAGACTCCAAAGGATTGAGAGTGTTTTTCAACCATATTTCTCTTCAACATGTGTGTAGAAAGAGAAATATGGAACTTTATGGTTTACCCAAAATTACAATATTATGCAACATGTTACTTGGAGGACAACAAAAAATAAGAATGAGCACGGTTTATAATATTATCACCCTCCTTTTCATGAAATAAATGATAACAAAAATAGGAATGAAAGATATTTCTAAATTTATTTATTTTATGTATGTAGAGGAATAATCCAACATGGGGTCGATTCTAATGACTACCACTAGTTACGTTTACAATAACACGTGAATCAAAGGGATTTGAACCTGAAAACTCCTCACATATAAGATTTCATTTTCACTAGCTTCTCGAATTCGGTTTCCCATGGGGATGGAAGAAATTTCTAAATATTTTCACCTTCGTTTCCATGAAATAATGGTGGGAACACAAAAAACTATTATTTAAGGTTATTCTTATCTCTCATCAAATCTTATTCTTTAACAATTTTTATCATAATATTTTTTTATATCTAAATATTAAAGTGATATCTCCATTATGGAAAATATATCATTTTCTAAATAAATAAGTGGGATTTATTTGAATGTAGTATATTCAATAAAAGTAAAAAATAAATATAATTTTAGTTTTGAAAGGTTTAAAATAAAAAAATATATCCAAAAATGTTTATTTAGTAAATTTAAGGAAATTGTTACACATTATAGTATCATATTACTATCTAGATATTTTTGTAATACAATTTGAGTTATTCTCCATCTAATAACATAAATAATAAAATGATAACACATTCTATAAATAGGTATTTTAATGTCCATATATAGTTTTATTATAATAAATTTTCATATTAATTGAAAAACTTTATCATAATGTTATTTGTATTTTAATATAAATAAAATATATTATTTATCTTATTTAAAAATTATTTATGAATAATGTATGTGCAATAATTATTTATTGAAAATAAAAAAATTAATGATAATTTTAATAAAAAATCCCTTGCAATTTTTATAATTATAAATATTAAGATTTAAATATTGTGGGTGTTTATGATTTAAAGTATATTTTAGAAAAAAAATGTTTATCCTTCAGTTAAAGAAAAAATATTAAATAAAATAAATTTTTTTATTTTTTATGATTTGTTATTTTTTTTCGAGAATAGATATGAATTATATTTTTTTTAGTTAATTGTATTTATGTTCTCAAGGAATTTCACTCTCTTTAATTTAACTAATCAATAGTTTTAAAATGAATAGTTGAATTGAAAACTAATTTACAAAATATGATTCAATTTAAAATTTACTCAATGACTCAAGACTCTATAAAATAGAAGTAGGAATATGAGTGTTTGAAATGAGTCTTAAAACATTTTTTATTGCCCTTAGGTTTTTCTTAGATCCAAAATATTTTTTAAGTTACAAAGCACCAAATGGACATGTCTCTAATCAATAGTTTTGAAATGTATAGTTGAATTGGAAACTAATTACATAATATGAGTTAATTTCAAAGTAACTCAATAATATGAGTTAAAAAAATTTAGTGCCCTAAGTTTTTTCTTAGCTCCAAGAGGATTTTTAATTGTAAATCACAAAAGGCATATGCCATTCAATGTTACTGGTAGAAATTTTATAATTATTGGTATTGGTAGAATGTAAAAGTGAGTCTAGTTTTTTTTTTTTTTTTTTAGTTTTTCGTTTCTCGAAAGAAATTTGAGAAACTATTCTTATTAGAAGAACTAAAGTTTAAAATACAAAACTTCTCACTATCTAAGTGTATCCATTGACTACTTCTAACTATATTGTGAGAGTAGTGCATGTTGAACATCATCAAGCTACTAACAAGCATGTAATCAAAGAAAGATTTGTGGCCATTTACATCATTTACTTACTATAATCATGTAAATTTAAGTCATGAACTTAAGAAAAATTCCAAAGAATATATCGCAAGTATAGTTGATATGTAAGTATTTTAAAGTGTGTCATTCATATAAGACAAAGTACACATAGAATTTCAAATGTGAAAAACACCTCTAATACACCATTCTATATCGAGAGAAAGTTTAGCCTATCATTCAAAAATATAATATTCATTACAAAAGGAGAAAATTATTTCTACACAAAACACTAATGGATGCCCTAAACATGTTCAAGTTACCTGGACATGGTGAGTTGTTTTAGTTCTCAAAGTGTTAAGCCTAGTGGGTTTAGTAAGAGAAATACTAGTTGAGCATATATTCTCTATGTATTGTTTTTGAGACTTGAAACCATGTGCTTTCAAGTATTTTGGTGTAATTTTCATTCTTTTCGTCGTCCCAAGATCATTTTCCCTTTTTACTTTCTGCAAAAGTTAAAAAATAATAAATAATATGCAAATTGATATCAACATAATGAAAAAATGGGTTAAAACAAATGCAAAATAGTATGGAAATAATGAATAGATGGGAACCATGCAAAATGGAATAACACACAATTCATTTAAAAACTATTCAATTATAGTGTATAATAAATTATATGTCAATATATTATGAGCTATGGTATAGGGTATACAACTTACATCTCCTAAATTCCCTTGAAGACGAGGTGAACATCACAATGGTTGTGAAAATTGTGGCTTTGGATGCATCACTTGCACGCTATCTATTATATGTGGATGTCTTTGAGGAGATACATATTCTTTATTCTAGACACAAGATCGTCTCTGTGTGTGTGTGTGTGTGTGTGTATAATTATGAATCTCAAACAAAACTAAATGTAAAAGCTAATTAAAAATTGTAATGTATAATTTAAATATATACATGATCCATCTCACTTACTTTATTTTCAAAACCACGATCATGTTTTTGGGTTTAAAATGATTTTAATGGTTCCATAAACAATACCTGCATCCATTTTCTTTATTATCATCATAGTAAAATATAATAATAAATAAGAAAATAAATCTGAATAATAAAATATGTTTTCTCACTTGTCATCCTAGTAAAATATAGTAATATGTATGCTAATGTTGATGTGAAATAGTTTGTATGGAAATTAAATTTATTTCTTCCAAAATTTGTTGACGTCTAGGTGAACTTCGCAGTGGTTCACAACTTGATGCATGTGGGGTTCACAGCTTGATGCATGTTGGTTTTCTGAGTTACTCGATCGAAAATCAGTGAGAAAATAATATGGAGATCTCTCTATGGAATTATGTTCATTAGGCTAATAATATCAATAAAATTGGGGAGTTAGTATACAATTGATAATAAAAATAAACATGTCATTTAACGTGAAAATAACTTGAAAACAGGGAAACTTTTAGGGGCTAATATTTGTAGGTGGGCTAATTTTCCATACTTTTTTGAAAAAAAAGATTCATCAATATCCTTTTTTTTCTAAAATTCTTTGCCCAAATTTTATAGTACACCATTATTTTACCTTAAAAATAGCCAAACCATTATATCAACTAATATAAAATCATTGGAAATCTAAATTATTTCTACAAAAATAACACAAAAATTTCACAATTTTCATATTAGGGACTAGTAAGATTCGCCAAGCTTTCTAAACTTTAATATTAACTTCCATCCTTAAAATTTCCCCTACTTGAAAATAAATACAAGGAAAAAATTAGACTTATGTGAATACTCATTGTTAAATCTATTATATTCATAGTTTAAGTTAGGGTTATGTCCATATACCTCTTTTGCCCTTACATCATTAAAAATTCCTTCTCTTTCTTTTCGTTGCAAAGCCATTTCTACGTGCTTAATCATGTCCATACGTCTATGAGGTAGAATTTGGTCCCAATGATCAATTTTATTTTTTATTTTGAGTCTTGAAGCATCATCAAGCTCATCTATTGTAGAAACAGACTACATAAAAAAAATTCAATGATTAGCATGTAATCATATATTCATATTATTATAATAAGACACACATAACCATGCCAATAAATACTTACAAGAGAAATAATTTATGCATGAACAAATCTTTTCTATGCTTGTTTGCGTGCACGACATAACCTTGCATCTACATCATATTATATCTTTTCATTCTGCTTTCTAATATTGCCTTGTGAATTACCCCATGTCTAGCATTGTAATATCATTGTCTCCATATTTGACGTGGAGGAATAGGAAGGAGATTGTATATCATTATGCGATGGTGATTAAGGCCACTTAATTTTTATCGAGTGAATACACCGACACAATCACCAATTAAACAAGAAAAAATGTGTTTGGTGCCTTTCAAAATGACTTTCCATTCATGTTTATCTTCCTCCATTTTCTCAATTCCCTATACATACATAATTTCCAAATCCACGTTAAATAACATCTATTAAATGATTGTCATATAATAAGTAAAATGAATAGTTTTACACTAGAATTGCCATAATTTATGTGTTCATCGATATATAAAATTACACGTATAATGATGTATTCAAATCAAATTCTATACTAAAGTAAACCATATAAGTTCCACATTAGAAACCACATTTATGTTAGAAATGGAGTTATATCTACTTGGAAATGGAATTATATTTACTTGAAGTAGCTGGTTGGCTTGGAAGTTATATTTACCCAGCTTACTACTCAACTCTATATTTATAGAGAAATTCCAACTTGTATTTTTCGATGCTTAAGGCAAAATTATGATTTGAAAATTTCTAGGATATCTGTATCCTGGTAACGTTCAGGTTTTTTATTTTCACTTATCCACGACTGAATGATGATACTGTAATCAATAAAGCCCAAAACCAAAAATCCTCTCAAATATATATCACCACTTTCTGACACTACAATGAGAAGACCCTCTAGTGGAGGTTATAACAGAGGTTTTTAGTGTTATAATATTGGCCAAAATTGTGAAAAAAACATTTGCTACAACATCCGTTTATGGTTACGGAGGTTTTGGTGGAGATTTTAACGTAAATTCAACATAACTAAAAAAAATGGGCGGTCGGAGGTTATTACGTATGTTTTTTTCATCGTTGCGCTACTCAGGTTTCAACGCACTGATGCATACATCTAGAAGGTGGCCTGGGCCGGTCGAAGGAGTATGCACCGGGCCATCAAGGTATAAAATTGCACCGGGCGTAGTGTTGGTGATACAATGCATGATGCTGTTCTAATTTTTCTTGGGATTTGTGCGGTGCCCATAGGTCATTTCAACGCACCGGTGCGTAGACTTATAGAAACGGATCGGTGCGTAGTATCACACAAATTCACCGGTGCATAGAGCCACATAAATGCACCGATGCACAATATCACATAAACGCACCGAGATTTATAATTGTTATCAGAATTTGTGCAGTGTCGAGAGGTCGTACAAATGCACTGGTGCATAATGCCACATCAACGCACTGGTGCACAGTACCGCACAAATGCACCGATATTTTTAATTGGTTTTGGTATTTGTGCGGTGCCCATAGGTCGTAGAAACGCACCGGTGTGCTTCAGAATACAAATGCACTAGTGTATAGTAACTGACTCACATCGGTGTTCATTTTGTATTTTTTAGAAACATCGACTTGTGACGGTGCAATTATTGTGATTTTTTTAAATTCATCATTGATTTTTTAAAATTCATTATTCCTCAAAATTCGACACATATTATAATAGTATTCATATTAAATAAACTTTTATTAATGAATTTTAATGTGATGTTTGGATTAATTTGTTATATCATATCATAATCATTGTGATTTTTTAGTATTCCTCAAAAGTTGACACATACATATCTTATAACAACATTCATATGAATTAAATTTTTATTAGTGAATTTTAATGTGATGTTTGGATTAATTTGTTATATCATATCATCAAATTTCACTTCTCTTCATTATAATATTTAATCATCCATAAATTTAATCAATGGTGTTACATTTCACAGCGACAATGGAGAATGCAATAGAATAAATTAGAGCATATTTTCTTTTATATATATATATATATATATATATATATATATATATATATATATATATATATATATATATATATATATATATATATATATATATGAATAAGACAGTCTTTGTCATACAAAATGGGACAGTTATTGGTATCCCTTTGTCTTTCAATTGGAACATTATGTCCATTACATTAAGCAAAATGTCTTATTTCACACGATAATATTTCAAAAAATACAACGCCTTGCTTTGATATCCAAACATAGTGATCATCATTCTTCGATTGAACTGTTGTCACTGCGAGAGCTACTTCCACGACTTACGTTATTTTCACGAATGTTTTGTTTACGGTGTTGATTGTTTTCTTCTTCTTTACCTTCCATCTACAAACATAAAAATAAATTGTAATGAGTGTATATACATTGGTGAGAATAATGAAAATTGCAATATTAAATAATATACATCAATGTAAATCGAAAAGAAATGACGTACCATTACAACAATTGGCTCATAAATTATACAAATTCTTTCAAAACCATGTAACATGCCATCTTTCAAGATTTCATTTGTTGGCGCAGTTCCATACTTTGTTTCCTGCAAGTTTTATACCCCATATCAAATCATATATTTAATATAAAAGATTTTTTTATTCTATTAATTATAGACAGACCTAAGTAAAAAAGGATCAATAGATGCTTACAGATTCCACTATTAATTTCTGATATGCCAACATATACTCACAACCCATATTTAACCCAATTTCAATCAATTCGTCTGATGGTTCTTCTTTGTATGTTAGCACTTGTTTGAAGACATTCAATAATGATTTTTGTAAAAAAACTTAAAAAATACAAAAATGAAATCTAGTTAAGTTTTTATAAGGAAGTAACAATTACTCACAAACTTAGATATCAACCTTTTCTTCCTTGTCGTCATGTTTTATGTGCTGAATGGGTTCCATTTTATTTTCTTTTTTGCAAGAAAATACTTGAAAATTAATATTTAATGCTAAATTTTTTATTTATTGTAACTAATGATCGAAAAATTCAATGATTACATATAAAATTTGAAGCACGTTGTTTTTGAGATGGCTCCTCCTGCGATGCAATTTTTTCCATTTCTTTGACCATCTCCTTGTACACCTTTTTGGAAATCCTATTGGCATATTTCTGATATCAACTCGTTCATCTTTTGATATTTTCATAATCTTCCTGAAATTGTAACATGAGAATAAACTATTTAATTTTTATATTGATATTAAAAGTAAATATAACAAAAGTGATATTTATAAATAATTCTAGATAGACATTTAAAGGAATATTACTTTTTCATTCCTTATTTTCGGTTGTTGTAATTTTTTGCTATTAAAAGTCTGACATGTCTCATTTACCAATTCTCTGGAAACTCTTCTTGTTGTTTAGATAAAATTTGGTTCTTGAAATCATTGGATTTATTTTTCGTATTCTAAGTGGAAAGAACGTCTATACATTCATTTCACTAGATCCCTCAAAATTTTTTAAAAGGTTTTGCCCCTTTCGTTAACCTCGAGCACCACTCCAGATGAGCTAAGGAGCAATTCATTTTCATTTGCATGTTCTATTTTTTTTCTTTTCTTAGAACAACATTCCTTTTCTAAGTTGTTGGTCCCCATAGAATATTAAACATATGTGAATTAATAGATTTTTTGACACGTGTTATCTAATAATATTAAGTATATTATTAATGAAAATTAAAAAAAGAAACTCATATTCGATCGATATTATTTTTTCATTCACCTGATTTATCCTTTTGCAATTTTTCCATCAAGCTTTTACGCTCTTCTAGTCCTAGATCAGAAATAATCTTATTGAGCTTCGCCATTTTGTGGCTTTGCATGATACCCAGTAAAACATACATATTAGTTAAACTTACATATAGTTCAAAAATAATATTTTTTGTAAAGAATTTACAAAGAACTTGCCTTTTTTGTTTTTCTTGATGTATTATCAGTATTTTTGTTACTTGATCTCTTGTCTGTCATTTCTTTATCGATCTAAAACCTGTACCATATCATTCATTAATATATTTATAAATAAATTGTCAACTTTTCAGGTAAAAAAATCTCAATAAACCGGTGCACCATTCATTCTGTATGCACCGACGTCAGTGTGTGGAGGTACTATAAACACACTGCACAAACAATATAATAGACCGTATGGTGCTCTATGTCAACAAGGGGCACTGGTGCATTACATGTTAACCACCACACCGATTAACATAGAGGAAATAATAAAAATCATCAAGTGTTAGTTTTTGTAGCATAAACTGGTGCCATATTTTACATATGGCGCACAAATAAATTTTTTTTTTCGTAGTACTTTTGCGGTGGGCTGGGATAATAAAGTGCATTGGTATGCTAGGTTACGCTGGGCGTACCGATGAAAAAAAAAATCAGTTTTTTTTTAAATTCACGCAAGGGTCGACATGGATTGAGATCCGACTATACAAGTCGTCTCGTGGGTTGGATGTCTTAGGCCTATATTCAGCAATAGAAACCCTATAAATCTAAAATGAAAATCCTTAATTCTAAAATCATAGAATGAGGGAGAAGAAAGGGCAGAAACAAAAAGAATGTAGGGTTTGTTTCTAGAATGGATTTTTTTTGTGTGAAACAACACGTCCGCGGTGTGCCATAATGAAATAGCTCATCGGTGCCATATTTTACATATGGTGCACTGATAAAAAAAAAATTGTTTTTTAATTTTTTATCACAATACTTTTGCGGTGCGTTGGGATAATATAGCACATCGATGCGCTAGGTTACGTCGGGCGCACCAATGAAAAAAAAATAGTTTTTTTAAATTCACGCAAGGGCTGACATGGATTGGGATCCGACTATGCAGGTTATCCAATGGGTTGGACGTCTTAGGCCTATATTTAGCAATACAAACCCTAAAAATCTAAAATGAAAAACCCTAATTCTGAAATCACAGAAAGAGGGAGAAGAAAGGGCATAAACAAAATGAATGTAGGGTTTGTTTCTAAAATGGTATTTTTTTTTTGTTTGAAACAACACGTTCGTGGTGCACCATAATGAAATAGCACACCAGTGCCATATTTTACATATGGCACACTGTTTTTTATTTATTTATTTATTTTTTTTTTATAAATTTTTTATCACAGTACTTTTGCAGTGCGCTGGAATAATACAGTGCATCGATGTGCTAGGTTATGCTGGGCGCACCAATGAAAAAAAAATATGTTTTTTTTAAATTCATGCAAGGGCTGACATGGATTGGGATCTGACTATGCAAGATGTCCCGTGGGTTGGATGTGTTAAGCCTATATTTAGCAATACAAACCCTATAAGTCTAAAATGAAAAGCCCTAATTCTGAAATCACAAAAAGAGGGAGAAGAAAGGGCAGAAACAAAAATAATGTAGGGTTTGTTTCTAAAATGGAATTTTTTTTTTGTGCGAAACAGCACGTTCGCAGTGCGCCATAATGAAATAGCGCACCGGTGCCATATTTTACATATGGTGCACTAATTAAAAAATATTTTTTTTTTCAATTTTTTATCACAGTACATTCACGGTGTGCTGGGATAATACAACGCATCGGTGCGCTGGGATACGCCGGGCGCACCAATGAGAAAAAAAATATGTTTTTTTTAAACTCTCGCAAGGGCCGACATGGATTGGAATATGAATATGATATTAGTCCCGTGGGTTGGATGTATTAGGCCTACATTTAGCAATAAAAACCCTATAAATCTAAATTGAAAAGCCCTAATTCTGAAATCACAGAAAGAGGGACAAGAAAGGGCTGAAACAAAAAGAATGTAGGGTTCGTTTCTAAAAATGGATTTTTTTTTTAAATTTTGTTTCTGAAAATGAAAAAGAAATTGATTTTTTTTCTTACTGCGTAAAAAAAACTGCAAAAAAAATAAAAAAATCCAATAAACATTGATTTATTTTTTTACTGCGTAAAAAAAACTGCAGAAATAGTGAAAAAGACAATAAAATTTAATCACGAGATCATTTGAAATTCTATGCTACAGGGTTTGAATCACCAGAGGTTTTGGATTCTGATTATCTAAATACTTTTGTTCCAACGTATTTCCCTGCTCCACAGTGCTCTTGTGCTCTGTTTGCTCTAGGTATGTCTCCTGCAAATCTCTGGCTGAAATTTTTTGCAAGAATAGTGAAATAATGAAATATGTTTAGTATTTAAAGGATTGTTTTATGAAATTATATTTTCAAAAAATATTTTGCCGCCTATTTTTTTTTTTTTTTTTTTCAGTTAAAGAAAATAGAGTTGCACTTTTTTGTTTTGCGGTTATTCGTCACTGGTGCATCACTTAATAGCACCGCACCGATGCATTTGTTTAAAAAATGACACTAATTTGTAATAACGAAAATGCACTGGTGCAGTGATATTTACATTAGCACTGATAACAAGAAGTCCATTTTTAAGGCACCGAAATTACTTTAAGTGTGTGCACCAAAATTTATTGTTGATTTTTCTCAAATGCAGGGAGAAAATATCACAATTATATCGAATGGAAAATTCTTCAAAATCCATCTCGTTCCATAATATTTCTCAAAGTCCATCGTGGAGTTCTCCCTATCCATCTCGAGCTGTAATATTTACTTTAGCTTTTATTTATATTTTCATTATCTAATTGAATTTATGTTTTATATCCATGTCAATCATGAACAACTTAATTAAATTTATAATGTATACAAATTTGGAGGTTCATGCAGATTCAACATCGAGTTCAGGTGAACAAAATATTAAAACAGCTCCAAAACGTCAGAAGCTCTTATCAGGAGCTGCAGACCGCAAGGCGCATTTGGTAGATGAAAATGGACAGTCGCTTCACCCTGCCAATTGTAACAATATCGCATCTCGTAGCCACAATCCTAGGACAATGTTGGTAATAATTATAATTGTTTTGTATATTGATTAATGTAATTATTTAAAAGTCAAACTAATTTATAATCATTCAATATTTTCAATGTGGTTACTAATTGTTATCATATATTTTGTACTAATCATGTTCAAATATTTTTTTAAAAATTATTAGGATTATAGTGATGATGAGCGACCTACCTAACATCTTCTATTTCACCCCATGATAATGTCAAATCGAGAGAAGACTGAATTAAGAGATAAAATTGGAGAGGAACGATACCAAGAATGGTTGAATCAACCACTGATTCAATTCTCGCTACGTCCAGATTCACTAATTAGGAATTAATACCGCAATAGTAGTTCTTCACATGCTGGCAATGGAGGCAATCAAATAGAGGTTGGTATGGATGATTACTTAAGAGATAAAAATTCCATGGAGACAATTTTGTTAGTTGCATTCCGAAACGATGATCAGATAGGGGATGATGCTCATATCGTTGACACCTTTTTCGAAAGCCTTAAATTTGCTTCTACAACCCCTCTCTTTGGACCTGGAGGTCAGTCAAAGTCTACCCAGTTGGAGACAATGATGTTACTATACAACTTGAAAGAAAATTTTGGCTTGTCAAATGCATGCTTCTCGTAGATTTTGAGGTAAGTTACCATAAAGTATTCCCTTATATAAATTTGAAATATAATCATTACACTATAATGAACATTACAAATGGTAAATTTTATTAACGTTAATAGTTATATCATCATTAATGTACATTTATTAATATATTTTTCCATGATCAGCAACTACAAGTTATTCAAAGATAAGGTTCTTCCGAGTGATAATGTCTTGCCTGGAAGCTACGAAGAGGTAAAGAAATTGTTGAAAATGTTG
Source organism: Pinus albicaulis (assembly GCA_034641835.2). Lineage (NCBI taxonomy): Eukaryota > Viridiplantae > Streptophyta > Pinopsida > Pinales > Pinaceae > Pinus > Pinus albicaulis. The sequence goes on from CM076575.1 coordinate 1,813,637,960, forward strand.
GGTGTTGAGTACATATCATATCATGCATGTCCAAATGATTTTATTCTTTATAGAGGAGAATGTGGAGACAAAGAGATGTGTCTGAAATGTGGGCATGACAGGTATGATAAATAAAAAAAGAAGGCTAAATCACGTATTGGTCCTCCTTTTAAGATATTGAGTTATGTGAGTTGGGAGTTATGTGAGTTATGCAAATAATAAAATTAGTTATGATTTTATTATTTGTTATATTAATAAATTTTATCCCATGCAGGGATCATAAAACATAACAAATTTTGTATATTATTGCACATGTTTATAACATTGTAGTGTCATTATCCTTTGTTCATGCGTGGGTGTGTGAAACATGAATTCCCTCAAGACCTAGGACCAGGGATAATTTTAAGGATGGAAAATTATCTTGAAGTTTAAAAAATTGGCGAACCTCACTAGTCCCTAATATGCAAACTATAAAATTCTTATTGATGTATTTGTAAAAATATTTGAATTTATAATGATATTATTTATATTGTCTATATAATGTTGGTGATTTTTAACATAAAATAATTTTACATTGTAAAATTTGGGCGAATCTCTTTTATAAAAAAATGGAAATTGACGAATCTTTTTTTTGAAAAAACCATGGAATATTAGCCCACCTGCGAATATTAGCCCCTAAAATTTTCCATACCCAGGATGTGCTATATCTAAGTTATCTGCATTTTTACATTGGATCACGTCAAAGGAGATTCATCTAGCTAACATTCCACGATGGCGTCAAGAGATAGTTGAGATTGTTTGTATGTTTGAGAAGGAACTACCGACAATTTTCATGGACTTACAGGTTCATCTTCTAATCCACCTAATAGATGAGGTTGAATTAGTTGAGTTGGTTTCTTGTCGTTGGATGTTCTTCTTAGAGAGTTACGTGAATAAATTGAAAGGATTTGTTCGACGAAGGGAAAAACCTGAGGGGTCTATGGGAAATGGGTACATATCATATGAATCTTTCTATTATTCTAGTAAGTACATCAAGCAGATCGACAATAGACTAGGCGTGGTGATTTGGGACGATGAAAGGGATGAAGAAAAAAGAGAAGGGGAGTTGCTCCAAACGAGTGGAAAAAAGCACTTGATAAAGAGTAAGAGACTTAAAATTTTTCAAATTTACACAAAGTTAATATTCATGTTGAACTTCAACATAATGTATATTTTTATCTCTAGGTACTATATAATGTCTATTTGATTTCATCAGCGAATGAAAAAATTGAAGCAATTAATAAATTCTTTCTTTACAATTCTGAAGCGACACAACCATGGGTCGCATTGTATGAACAAAAGAGGATGAAATGGGATAGTGACATGAAAGAAATTAGACGGTTGAATGGTAGAAGTGTGCCTTATCCCGATCATTTAAAAGAAAATATGCCAAAAATATGCCTTAATAGTTGGGTTGCTGACCAAGTCAGAGAAAAATACAGTGCAACTGGTCGTTACCCACGTGCTGAAGAGGATGCGCTAAACGTAGGGATTAGGTGCAACAACTCGGTAATAATATTTTTAATTTATATGTAAATTTGAAACTTATAAGACATCTATATTTCATATTTTAACTATTAGGTTATTATAAGACACATGATACTATGATTTTTTTAACTTTTTTATAATAGTTGCATTTGTTCCCATCAATGTGGGCATATGGACACCATTTTCGCAAAGAATATGCCGATGCTAGAAACATCACACAAGACTCTGGAGTGGAAGTTGAGTTCGATCAATCTAGTCGATCTAGCCACCCTGATCAAAACCTAGTACGAGGGACATTAGGTTATATCAGAAAGATACAAGAGATCATTGAAGTGGATTTCTCTTCTTTCCAATGTGTTATTTTTAGGTGCAAGTGGTGGGACACCTTTGACCAGAATAATGTAAAGGAAGATCCCGATAGTAGGCTGATATGTATCAACTCTAGAAAGATGTGGGATGAAGCTAAGGAGCCCTATGTTTCCCCCAAACACTACAACGAGGTGTTTTTTTACCCAGATGTGTTGGATATGGATTGGTGGTTCGTATTGACACATGACCCTAGATCAAAACATATTTTTGAGAACAATAGTGTTATCATGCCATGCAAGCTGGAAGATAATGAGGGTGATCATGAGAAATGAGATTGATATGGTACATGTTTTATTTCATCAATATTTATAATTTTTAAGATGGGTTTTTCGAAACATTAGAATATGTATTTTGAATTAATTGGTAATCTGCATTATGTTAATGTTAAAATCAATATTTCTCTTGAAAATTTTCAATTATGTTGATCTCAAAGACAATGGCGTACTGTATAAATTAGTTCTTTTTTTTTTAATCTAAGATAATAATAAAATAATGATAATTGTGAAGTACATGAATTTATTTGTATTATTTTCTAAACTCTATTATGTTCCAATAATTCATATTATTCTAGATTTATTATTTTACAATTATTTAAAATTTTACAAATTTAAAAATTTGAAAATTTTAATAAAGTCATTTCACATTAATAAAATTAAAATTTACAAATATTTTACATACAATTACAATTAAAATTAGAATTACAATTACAATTAGAATTATAAATAGAATTACAATTACAGTTACAATTACAATTTTACAATTTCACATACAATTATAATTAAAATTGCAATTTTAGAATTTTACATACAATCACAATTACAATTACAATTCTATAATTATAATCAATTCATAGTAATACAATTAAAATTTTACAAATATTTTACATAGAATTACAATTACAATTACAACTTTACAATTTCATGTACAATTACAATTACAATTACAATTTTAGAATTTTACATATATAAATTTACAATTTTAAAAATTTTAAAATTACAAGTACAAGTACAATTTTAAAAATTTACATATATACCATTACAATTACAATTTTAGAATTTTACATATAATTAGAATTAAAAATATTACAATTTTACAATATCATGATCATTTAATATTAAACTAATTAATAAACATCACGTTCATGATAACCATCGTACAAACATCATATTTGACTAGAATAAAAATTCAAAATCGCTAACATCATCGTGATCATGATCATCTAACAAAACACAATTTACATTATATATTAACATCATCACAACACAAACATCAAATATACATCCCATGTGAAATAAATTCTATCACATACACATCTATCTACAAGCTGCAAATTAAATGAAGTACATATCATACATGACCTAACAATATACACATCATGATGATCATCAACATGTAAATTAAGTACAACTGCAACATGAACATAGAATACATGGATCATATATATATATATATATATATATATATATATATATATATATATATATATATATATATATATATATATATATATATATATATATATATATATATATACATAACTAAATAATGTCAAAAATATAAAATTGTAACATAAATGTCATGGATTAGCTGGTGGTACATCATCAATAGCAGTACTAGTAGAGGCCTACTCAGTTGATGGTGCAGCCTTGACGGTCGATGGTACAGCCTGCTCATGATCATGATTACTGCTGGATGTTACAGACTGCTGACTAGAAGTGGCCGATGGTCCAGCTTGCTCTCCATGTTGACTGTTGCTCGATACTAGTGGAGGTTTCTCATCTGGCACAACGCGAGGTGAATGATCATTAGATGATGCATCGCTGCTCACGAACTTTCGATCAAGTGTTGCGTCTCGACCACACCTATAATGTGCAACGGTCCTCCTCAGCTACGTAACTAAGGTCGTAGCTCCTACGACATGCCGCATCAGGTTGTACATGTCACACAATATGCCTCTCAACATATGTAACAACTTACCATTGGCCTGTATGTCTCTCATACTAGCGGGCTTTATGCCCGCCTCAACAATCAATGCAGTGAGTTGGTCACCCAACTCCTTCGTGTATCTGCTATCAAGCCGACTGCTCCTATAAAAAGGTGGTACCGGTGCACCAGAAGGAGTAGGTCTCTCTACACCGGCCTCTTAATGATCCTCAACATCTAGCATGCCTTGATCGTCATTAGGATCCACTCCTAGATCATGTGGTGGTGTCGGCACGTCCTCGCCATCAAAAGACCCAATGTATCCAAAATATATACAGGTACACAACAATAATTACACATTTTAATAAAAAAAAAGTTAAAGAAAATGTTAGAATAAATTTAAACAAAACAGTAATATTACCTCTATCATCTGGTGGCTCATCAGCTGTGAAGAGGATGTTGGCACACCCTCGCCAATCCAAACCCACATAAGGATAGGGGACCATAATGAAGGGATGATCGTCAAAAATGGCTAGCAACTCCAGTGCATCATTCGATATCCTCATTGCAAACATAGTCTCGCCCCTCTTTGGCATCATTTGCCCCCACATGTGCATCCATGCCTCGAACATCGAGCTACGAGGATGTCGAACAAAATTAGGGCTTGTCTCTGGAAGCCACTCAAAAAATAAAGAAAAAATATATGAAGAAAAAGGGAAGTTTACCCTCCCTTGTGCATTAGCACGACATCTATCTAAGGTTGTACGAAACTACCACAAAAAAATGGTAGAGCACTTGACAAGTCGTGGCTCTTGTACTAAAGAATCAACATAATATAGAAGTGAGCAACTAATGCATTGCCCATCATTAGTGTTGTGTGAAATGGTTGAAATGAGAAGTCAGAGGCATCTCACCTCCTGACTACCAAATGCACCAATACGTAACTGACCTGTGGAGACCTGAAAATCTGAAGGAGACAGTATATCTGCTCCAATGTATCTTTGGGAGTACACTAATTGACTCCCTGCTACATAGCCAGATGGAACCTCTGGAAACAAGGGAAAATACACCCCTCTACTCGATATCCCTGTAATGAAATATATATCCTCCTCAGTGGGCGTGTACCACTTATTACAACCAACTGAGAAAGCCTGTCAGTGGGCATTCCACCTACAGATAAGATGTCTCAAAAACAAACCATGGCCCTTTAGGGAAGTAGCCTCCTCATAGAACTTGAGGAGGCCTACCTGCCTTAGGAGCCCCTGGTTAGCTATTGTAATAGGGTGAGGGTACGCATCTCTCTCCCTCTCTCATGCCTCCCACAGGCGAACCATGTTATACTGGTCCGCCTGTTGTTGCTGTTGTTCCCCCACTTCTCTCCTTTCACATTTCTGTATGATTGACATATTAAATAATTTTTTTTTATTAAATGAGACATGTATTTAGAAATATACATATATAATTTTTTTTAGAAAAACAAGAAAAACACAGTCGGTGCACTAAAAAAATAGGCATGCACCAAAAGAAACAGGCATGCACCGATCTCGGTGCATCTTTTTATGGAGCGCACCGGTGACGGTGCACCGGAAATATTCAACGCACCGAAGGCAATGCTCCTAAAACTTTGCAGCGCACCGTTGAATATGTATGGTGTCAGGAGTGTGGTGTGTTGACTAAACTCTACACCCCGAGGCGTATAGTTAAGTCAGTGGACCAACCTCCTGCCATCATTACATAGTCAACGGTGTGGTATTTTACCAGGCTGCACTGTTGACCCTGTCGAAATACGAAATGCGGTGCACTAACAAAAATACCTGTCCCGAGGTAGATATTTTAGTCAACGCACCGCGTTGCTGCTATTCCACTTGGTGAACGGTGAGTCCAGGTAACTAACCACACCACACTTTTTTAAAACATTTAAAGTAACATGGTGCGCCTTTGGTACTGCCCCAGAACCGCTGCGGATACCATTAGCAGCGGTTTACTAGGCCACACCATTGGCCCTATCGAAATGTGAAATACGATGCGCTGACAACATTACCCACCCCAGGGCTTATATTTAAGTCAATGCACTACGTTGCGACTATTCCTCATTGTCAACAGTGCGGCCGAGTAAACGACCGCACCACACTTTTTTAAAAATTTTAAAATAACATGATGCGCCTATCGATATCGCTCCGGAACTGGTGTGGATACCATTAGCATCGGTTGCGGTGTAGCCTGTAAATTTACAGGCAGCACCGCGAACTAGTGCGAGTTGAAAAACTGGAGCACACTGTGCGACAATATTTTTTTCTTCTTTTAAATGTTTAATTTTAAGGTTATTTGAAATTATAATCCTCTAAAAGGCTTAATTATGAAAAAAAAGAAAAATAACTGTACATTTGGTTACTGAGGGGGCATATTGGCTGTAGAATTTTCAAAAGAAAAATTTCCCACCATTTTTCAAAATTCAAACTAGAGATTGGTGGGAAATGCACAACAATAGTGCATGCAATGGGTGCAATGGGAGCACTAATGTCAGGGCGGCTTATACAAGGATAAATTGCACCAGTGCTTGAGAGCTCTAGAGCACTGGGAAAAGTGAGAAATGTGGTTTTTTTATCATAATTTTTTTTTATTTAACGTTGTTTCGATGCACGGGGTTTTATGGGCGCACCAGTGCAATTGCTTAGTACCGCACCGGGTGGTTTCTATTTTGGCGCGTTTTTTTTATGAGGCACCAGTGCAGAAGAGTTGTAAAGTACCGGTGCGCTACGGTAATACAATGCACTGGGCGGGTGTGTATGGAGCACACGGTGTCTGGTGTGCCAATGTTTTGTGCGCACCAGTGCTTTCTCTTGTTGAATGCATCAGTGCAATTTACGATGATAAGCGCACCGAATGAAAAACATCTACAAAAACCTCCGCCCGCCAACCCCCTCTAGTAACCTCCGCTAGAAATGGATGTTTGGGGTATTTTTATAAGGGGTTCCTCAAAAACATCTACTAGAGGGTCCTTTCCTTGTACTGTGAGCAGTCGTTATCGAGCATGTACAGGCAAGTGGATCTGAAGCCAAATGGATAGTTCATTGTTCTTGTACATATTTTTCAAAATATACATTTATATTCTTAATTTATAATTACTCATTGCTCAGAAGAAACAAAATTCTAATTAACATATAATAACCATAATATAAAATATTAAACCTTATAAGTTTATATTTATTCAAAATAAACTTTACTAGAACAAAAATTTTTAAATTTTGACCTGATTATTTTTTTAATTTAATAAAATTATATATTACATACAAACCCCATTATCTCAATAGCATATTCTATATTTTATATATATCATTTTTTTTGGATTTTTTACAAATTTCATTAAAGCCCTCCTAATGAATTTCTAGTTAAATAAAAAAATTCAAACAACGTTCTCTCGTAACCAAAAAATCAAACATCATCCTCCCGTAACCATATCACATTTCCTGATTTCGGAAAAAATAAATAAAAAAATTAATTAATTAATTAAAAAATTAAAAAAAAATCAAACATCATTGTTATTGAATTAAAAAAATAAAACAACGTTATCCCGTAACTGTATCACATTTTTTTATTTGGGAAAAAAAATCAAACAACGTTGCTATCCGGTAACCATATTCCGTTTCCTAAATTGGGAAGGGGTTTTGGAGAGTAAATTTCTTTTAGAAACCTTCCCCAATTTTACTATAACCAAATATTACTATAAACTTCAAATTTACATATTGACATATAACCAAGGGTGTTTTTGGTTGATTGACCGGTGAGAATGAAGAAAAACAAAATAACAAATGGTCCAAAGTCACCAATTGATCAATGAGAGTAAAGAAAAACAAAAAAAAACAACTAATTAATTCTCAGTCTAACCTATACTCAATCTAATTGGAAAACTAAAAAAAGAAACTCCCATAGATGCCACAAGGAAGAATTTAGTATTGTAATAATTCATTTGCCAACATGCCATCTTGATTTCAACCATTTTCTCCATTTTAAATAATAAAAGAATATTTTTCCACCATTTTCATCATGCATTTCATATTCTTAAATATTGACTCAGGAATGTAATTTAATTTTAAATTTTCTCAACAAAATTCAGGATTTTAAAGTTTCAATGGATTCTTATATATATGTGATGAATTCTTGAAATATTGAAAAATATTGCATTGAAATAATGTTCGTATCCCCCAGATATAAGCAAAAAATTCTGGATTGTAAATTTTCAATGGATTATTATACAGATGTGATGAATTCTTGAAATATTGAAAAATGTTGCATTGAAAGAATGACGTAAGTGAAAAATTCAATATTGTAAATTTTCAATGGATTCTTATACAGATGTGATGAATTCTTAAAATATTGAAAAATGTTTCATTGAAAGAATGTTCATATCTCTGGAAGTAAGTGACCCAAGTAAATAGGAATATTAGCCAGTCAAATAAAATTTGCTTAAAACAATTTTGAATAGAATAAAAGTAGGTCAAATGCAACAAGAAAACTTCGTAGAACCTTACCGGTTATTAACCTCTACAATCTGGTATAAAATGCTTACAAACCATAGACGTCCTACAATTTCTTATGTGTTGAACTCATAAACTGCAATTGGTCGATTTAAGGGAGTAAACAAGAAGAATTTATTAACCCATTCAGCGCCAACAACCACGGTTTTAATTGAAGGGGAGGAGGATACAAATCAAACTGGATCGATCCGCCATTAAATATTACAAGATAAGCAGCTACGTTCATTGATTTTAACGATTCATGATTCAATTTCCAAAAATATCAATTGTACGAAGGCACGACGTAGGCTTAATTCATTGATTTCTAACCCATCGTCAGCATCGCCATTCAATTTTCCCAAGGCAGAGGCTCAGGGTTCGAGATGTGAGGTAATGGATGGAGACACGACATCCAAATTTATATATGCCATTTGATGGGTGGCCATATGGTATATGGGATGGGATTATGGGTGTTGTCCAGGCAAATCCCCTCTACGGATAGAGGCGATCCCTCTAGCCCTAGGGTGGGTCTAGCAACTACGGAAACATACTAACATCTACCTTCCTAGATTGTAAATGAAATTCAAAGCAAGGAAGATGACCTACATTGTTCTGATGCCATGTTGTTGTCTTCTGTCGAAGCTTCTTGATCCGTCACTCTTCTCAAGCTCGATACACGTTGCTATCAACGTTCGATTACCTGTACAGACAATCAAGACAACAAGACAAGCGTAACACCACGAAAAACATAAAACAATTACAACCTATCTAACTGATAAAGGAATGCTAGAAATCTGATTATAGATGTAAACAAGAATGGAAGATAAACATCAGATTCATTTTATTATGATAATGACAAGGGGAGTTTACAACCAAGCCTTGATGTTGAGGCTCTCCTTCGGTAGGTCTTTATCCAAGCACGTTTGTCACACCCACATGAACAAAGGTCCAAAATATCACTATGTTCTCAACACACAAAAACAATCACACTCTGCACTGTTCTCCCGAAGCTATGATTGTTTCTTTCCTCTATGTTAACTCTTTCAACTATCTGTTCAACTAGAACATGTTCAACTATTCAGCTATTCAGCCATTCATCTAGCACATAAATGGAATATGGCTATATTTATAGAGGCGAGGAGGAGGTTGGGATCCCTACAATAGTGGAAGGGAGGCCTTATCTCTTGGGAGGTTTCCCCATAAGGTGGAAACAAGAGGCCAAAGGAGGAAGGCCGTGGTTATTTAGTCGAACCACTCCCTATGACTCATCCACGAAGTTGTTGCAATCGAAACTTCACCTCTTTTTTTAAAAAACTTTCCATAAACAGATTGGCGCGGGTGCTTAACTGGAACAGAGCGCCAACTGGCGTGGGCTCAGTCTTAATTTTCCTCATTAGTGTGAGGGCATAATGGGCTACCAGCACCAAGGAAAAAAGAGGTGTTTTTAGTGGTCTGCTCAGGAAATGGTCAACATAAGGATTGTTGTCCTCATGGCAAGGGATACAGTGATGGTATTTGCAAGGCATGGAACTTCTTATTGGTCATAGAAATGACCCTCCAATGGGCGAGATGGGGATTGCAGGGAAAGTGACAAATCATTGTGTAACAGATGCCCCCTAAAGTATGAAGTCTGAAAATGAGTGGGGTGAAATGCTTTAAAATTACGTGCAAGGAACCATACGCTGCTGTCGGGAGACCTGCAAATCAAGCATAGATACATATACATAACTGAAATATCTATTGGAAATACATGAATCCATGGTATAGGCGCAGCTATCCATCAAGAAAAGGATCATGTGAATGGATCCTTGGCATGGATGCAGCCATCCGAATAAAGGGATCATATGAAATAGATCCATGGTATGGATGCAACCATCCATATAGAGAGGATCAAAATGAGAGAACCCGAGGTATGGTCGCAGCCATCCGTCTAAAGAAACATGTATATAATAATGAACGACTCATCACTCCTCGCAACCTAGACTTTTGTGATCAAAGACCAGGGTCTTGCGCTCCAACACCACCTGATAAAAGTAAAAATTCCAACGTGTGAATAGATGTGTTGAAGTTGAACATGCTAGAAAATCATTTGATTACAGGTCAATGATGTGAACCATTAACAAGTGCGAGAGAAACCACCCATAATGTCAATGGCTCTCAAGGTACTACTAGTACAATCCACGAAATGTGAATAGTGAGCTGAAGTCAAACACCCGTGAAATCACCCGATCGAAGGCCAATGATGTGAACCTATCGTCGAATGCGAAGAACTTGCAATTAGGGCATGCAAGCTCTAAGGTACCAGAAAGGAGTCTCTAGATCAACCTCCCGGATAATGAGTTGAAGTCGACAGGAAGTGATCCATCGAAGGAGGGTCATAATGAATCCCACATCATTGACACGAAACATAGAAGGTAATATGAGTGTGAATCAAGGCTAAAACAGAGGATCAAGAATGTATAAAGTGCAGAAGAATTTTCTCTTGAACATATCGGCGAAACGACACTGGAATTTGGTAGCATGACTCAAATAGGATCAGAGGTCATGTTGACAAAATTTGTAATCGAATGAGAGGCAAACGGATTTCCCAAACCCATGGAGGCAAAGTGATAGAGTGAAGATATCCTAACCCAACAAGAACTGCAGACAAGTGTCATGTTCAAGAGTGACATACTGCTGACACAACTGATGAATAACTTCCATTTTCCCCCACCATTTCTGGCGAGTACCTCTTTATTTTTACACAAGCCTGAAGAGGATACCATATGCTTTCCATATAAGTTTTTTCTTCGGAAAAATTCAGCCTAGTACATTTTACGAGCCCTAGGAAGGAGGAACTCGAGTAACGTCATTACGACGGAGTCCGATGTCATCAGTTTTTAACGAGTCTGAAAAAGGAAGAAATTGGTGTCTTTTCGTGTTTAGAGAGTTTGAAAAGAAGGCGAAAAAGAAAACTCCAGTAGTCCCTTTTCGTAGGTAGTCTCACAGATCCGAAAAGGTAGAAAACTCTGTCTGAGAGAACCTCCTAGTCGCGATAGGCTAGGGTATTCCTTTTTAGTAAATAATCTATCCCAGCCCGAAAAAGGGGTAAACGTATACTGGGTAGATATCACTTTGCAACCATTTAACGAGTTCAAAATGACAAGAGTCTCGGCAATCTTTTCAATTTTTAAGAGTTAGAAAAGAGCTAAAAGTTGACTCCTCCTGAAGGAACGAGTGGTATAAGGGGTAGCAACTGGTTCCGGTAATGATGGAACTGCTCATAACAAGTAAAGGTTAAGAGGTTTTCTAACAATACCACTCATCGCAGCGGTTCCTCAGGGATGGGTAAAACAACCAAGTGAAGGCATATGATCGACCAAGCAGGTAGTGATGGTGGAATGAGAAAACCAAGGCTCATCTGGCAAAACAGGCTGATAAAATGGAAATCAAAAGAGGTAAAATGGGAATGATTTCATTTTTTCACAAGCTTGAAAGAAGGAAACTCTTCTTGAAGTTGGTTTCATTTTTACATAAGCTTGAAACAAAGATAAACTATGCTTGAAACCGGTTTATTTTTACACAATCTTGAAACAGAAACAAACTATACTTGAAAAAGTAAGCATGCCCCCAGCATGGTGACTCAATTCGAGGTACATGCCCCCCAAGCTTCAGTGCATTCACCAGAGTAGACTGTTAGTTACTGACAGGTGGATGGAATGAAGGTTCAATTATGAGATCAAGAGAAAGACTCGACTGGGATTTTACGAGATCTTATCAAAGACTCGAATTGAACAGGAAAGTGTTTCATTGTTTTCACGAGGTTGACACATTAAAAGAACTATCCTTAGATGAATTTGTTTCATTTTTTAACGAGGTTGATACAGAAGACAAACTATCCTCGGAACACCTTGTTTCATTTTTTAAGGAGCTTGACACAAGAAAAAGGACTATGCTCTGGACACCTTGTTTCATCTTTTAACGAGCTTGACACAATAAAATGAAATGTGCTTTGAAGACAACTCATCATGATGAATAATAAGTCATGGCTTTCAAGAGGTTCTCATCTGATGGGAGAAAGACATCTCAGAAATCAGGACCCAATGCCCCCAGCACATGATGCACAATGGCACTATCACTGAATGTAGGCACAGGACAGGTAGCCACATAATTGACCTGCGGTGGGGATGACACAACCAACAGATAGAGATCCAGCAGGGATGATGGTGGACTAGCTGCCATATCAGGACCAAAGAATGCAAGTTGATCAATGGTCACGATCCGACCTTGGTGCGGAGGACACATCACACGAAAGAGGGAGGAGACAAGTGCTCCCATGGCATAAGTATAATAGTGGCCCAAGAGTAAATTAAAGTCCAAGGGGCCAGGAACAACCATCACATCCATATGGATAGTTTTCCCTCCCAAAGTAACGAGCAACTTCGGAAGGATTCCTAACGGTTGACTAGTTCCTCTGTTAAACGCCAACAGATTCTGGGTAATAGGCACAAGCGGAGGCGAACAAAAATCTTGCCAAGTACTTGAAGACAAAATACTAATAGACACACCTTCATCTATAATAGTGGTGGGTACGACCAGATGAAAGGTTTGTACCGTTATCTCGAAAGGCACATAAGACGGAAGGCAGTATCCTGCAAATTGATTCCAATCAAAGGAAGCAACCAAACTACTCAGAGGGGCTACCATTGAATCGAGATGGTCTTCCCCTGGTGTTACAGAAGAATAAGGAGCATCCTCCATGACCTCCATCATGGAGTCGGGAGGGGTATCCTTCGAGACCTCCATCATGGGAGGCAGAGGAGTGGCTTCTTGAGGTATAGGGACAGGAGAATCTTTCTCCAAGTCCGAAGAATCTGAAGAAACAAGAAGAACATGAGGGATGTGAGATCCACTCTCAACAGAAAATACCTGGTGCACCGCAGACGGGGCCAGCTCAACCGATCCCATGACCAATGGTTGGTCAAGGATGGATTCATGACGATGAATTTTCGGGGGAGCAAGATCAAGAAAGGATGACTCTTGACTGATCGTTGAATCAATTGGTGAAGGACTCAAAGAAAGCTGTTTGTAACCAGTCGGAAGGCATGGTGCAGAAACAGTCAAGTTGTCCAAAACTCTCTTGGCTTCATCCATATACGGAAAAAGGTGAATGGCATGGTGCTCTTCACACAACTTACAGGGATTGGCAAGCTTACCCTGCTTCTTAGGCATTTTACCAGCACTAGCTGAAGATGTGCCCCCATCCTGACTCCCGGAAGCCAGAGGCAACGGCGGACGACCGTTGGACCATAATTTAAGTACCTTGGGAACGCCAGGGCCATCTCTAAGTAGATGATTTCCCTGGCACAACATGCAAGGGAACTTAACTTTCCCTGAAGGGTTCGAAGGTTCATCTAGAGCAGGTGTTTTAGAAGCAATAGCTGCAGAATTAGACTCTCCTTTATCTGACTTCTTCTTCTTCTTCTTCTTCTTCTTCTTCTTCTTAGCCACCTGGGTACTGCAATCCAAATTTTTAATAGGAAAAGTAGAAGATGAGGATGAATAAATAGGTGAATAAGGGGAGAGGTCCACCTTCGAATCAACATGGCGTTGCTCAGGTGGAGGAGTGGATGGTATTGTAGCCGAAACACTCGGGACCACAGAGGTTGAAAAAAACCAAACATGCAACCCAACAGTTAACCCAGGAAGGGACAACGTTGCCATATAAGGGGCACCAATATTTCCTAAAGCAGGAAAAGGACTAGGACTCTCTTCAGAGGGGAATCCTTGATTGGAAAACTCTGGAAAATTTTCCATCGGAAACAACCTTGAAATAAAACACTAAGGACAAAAATTATAACTAGGAATATTTCGTGGGCGATTGCTTTTTTAAGACACTGAAACCAGACTCTGTTGTTTCATATTTTAAGAGTCGAGAAACAAGAAAAAGATGACTCTATCGCTTTCAGGTTGGATACGAGCTTGAAAGGACAAGAGCTCGATGATATTTTTAGTTAAAAGAGTTAGTACAGATCAAAGTGACTACTCTGGTAATCTAGGTAAATGGGTGTATCTGATATCCATGAACTGCCATATACACCTTGGTAAAAATGAAAGATAAATCAACCAAGGACTTAATGTACGTGCAGGTAATCTCCCCGAATGCTATGTTCGGTGTATCATGGGTAAAAGGTGGTAGACTCAACCTCCTACAGATAAATTATTGCAACCTAATGGGGTCTTCCTTTATATACTTGACGGTAGGGGGAGCACAAGTCTGTACTAGCACTATCTAAAGCGAGATGGCGAATGACAACTACTAGGTTTAACGACATCGGAACACGTCACTAGCCTTGACCACTAAAAATGTTTCGTTAGGTTTCAATGCTTCCTTAGGTTTATTGAATTAATTTTTATGGTTGATCTTGAATTAGGTTTCAATTTCAAGGCTCTATTGCATGTCATCTGACAATTTCCTATATGCAGCTATATGAGAAGACAAATCTTTCAATTCGATGAATGCTAGCTAGTTAAGGGAAGAGCTTCAAACAATGATGCAACAAACAACAACACTGCAAACGAAATTTTTCCAAACTAGATGAATTTCACTATCCAAAAGTAATCTAAAACATTCAATGATGTGAATAATGCAACGTAATCTATGAAAAATCATCTTTTTTGAAAACTATGCAATTGTAATCTATGCACAGTTTCCTTTTTCTTTTGAAATGATAAGAATGCACTCAATGTATTTTTGGATGAAATGAGAATCTACTTAATGCATGCTTTTAATGAAAGACAATGCACTCAATGCGATTTTTAGCTTTCAATCATTAAACAATGTAATCTAAGTTCAATGATAAATCTCAGAAAATACTCTTCAATGCAACGCGATCTAATGCATTTTAACGAAAAGAAAACTCTAAGACGAAAACCAAATGAATGAAAATTTTCTTAGTGAAGGATGAATACAAAAGGGATGCAAAAAAACACCAAAAATGCAATCGTTGTTTTAAACACTTTGTAATGAAATTCCTCAAAAGGCTACAAGACATATGAGGCCAAGCACAAAAAAGGACTTCCAAAGCATGAGCTCAAAACAAGGCATTCATTCCCTTTTACATCAAGCAATCAAGAAAGAAAACTTTTCAGTTGGAAAAGAGCAATGTAATCTATGCTCATAAGTGAAAAAGTAGAGGGGAGAACATGTACATCATACAGAGAAAAGGACCTGAAGGGAAAGACACACTGGTGAAGGATTTAGGGAAAAAACCTCAGTTTTTCACACACCCTGAAATTGGCACGACTTTGGTGGGTGAAACTAGTGCCAACTAGCGCGACTTGCTCAATGACAACTTGCGCCAATGGCCAATTGGCGCGGGTTGCTAACTGACAACTAGCGCCAATCAGTGCGACTATCAGAAAAATAAAAGCGCCAATGCCTGAACAGGAAAAAACAAAGAATTTCTCCCAACCAAGACCAGACTCCCATTGGCGCGGGTTGCTAACTGACAACTAGCACCAATCGGTGCGACTGTCAGAAAAATAAAAGCGCCAATGCCTAAATAGGAAAAAACAAAGAATTTCTCCCAACCAAGACCAGACTCATCACTTCAAGAAAAAAACTAAAAGATTGTAATTGATGAAAAACATAGGAAAAAACAGGGAAATGGTCGTTCGACTAAATCCGTCGAATGACTAAGACCTCAAAGAGTGACAAAATCAAGGGAAACTCCCCAGTGGAGTCACCAATTTGTTGTCCAGGTAAATCCCCTCTGCACACAGAGGCGATCCCTCTAGCCCTAGGGTGGGTCTAGCAACTACGGGAACATGCTAACATCTACCTTCCTACATTGTAAATGAAATTCAGATCAAGGAAGATTACCTACCTTGTTCTGATGCCATGTTGTCGTCTTCCATTGAACCTTCTTGATCCGTCGTTCTTCTCAAGCTCGATACACACTGCTATCAACGTTCGATTACCTGTACAGACACTCAAGAAAACACGACAAGCATAACACCACGACAAACATAAAACAATTAAAACCTATCTAACTAATCAAGGAATGCTAGAAATCTCATTATATATGTAAACAAGAATGGAAGAGAAACATCATTTTCATTTTATTATGATAAAGACAAGGGGAGTTTACAACCAAGCCTTGATGTTGAGGCTCTCCTTCGGCAGGTCTGTATCCAAGCATGTTTGTCACACCCTCATGAATAAAGGTCAAAGATCTCACTATGTTCTCAACACACAAAAACAGTCACACTCTGCACTGTTCTCCTGAAGCTATGATTGCTTCTTTCCTCTATGTTAACTCTTTCAGCTATCTGTTCAACTATTTAGCTATTCAACCATTTAGCTAGCACATCAATGGAAGATGGCTATATTTATAGAGGAGAGGAGGAGGTGGGATCCCTACAATAGTGGAAGGGAGGCCTTATCTCTTGGGAGGTTTCCCCATAAGGTGGAAATAAGAGCCCAAAGGAGGGAGGCCATGGTTATTCAGTCGAACCACTCCCTATGACTCATCCACAAAGTTGTTGTGATCGAAACTTCACCTCTTTTTTTAAAGAACTTTCCATAAACAGATTAGCGTGGGTGCTTAACTGGGACAAAGCGCCAATTGGCGCGGGCTTAGTTTTAATTTTCCTCATTGGCATGAGGGCATAATGGGCTACTAGCGCCAAGGAAAAAACAGGTGTTTTTAGTGGTCTGCTCAGGAAATGGTCAACAGAAGGATTGTTGTCCTCATGGCAAGGGATGCAATGACGATATCTGCAAGGCATGACACTGCTTATTGGTCACAGAAATGACCCTCCAATGGGCAAGATGGGGATTGCAGGCACAGTGACAAATTACTGTGTAACAATGGGCAAAAGGTATAATAAAGACTCTAAAGGAGCATTTTATAACCTATAGCTTACAATTTATGGGTTCCTGAAGCCTTCACTTCAGCTATGACATGGCATGTGACGATAGTGTGGGGCCCATATTTGATTTTTCATCTAAAAGCGGCGTTGTCTTACATATATTTTGGACAAAAAAGTTTTAAATCCCTAAAATAATTTATAAACATTGTAAAAGGGGGTTCTTATATATTTTCAAAAAGTAAAAATGATACAAATTGATATATATATATATATATATATATATATATATATATATATATATATATATATATATATATATATATATATATATATCATAAAAATATCCTAAAACTAAAATAAGCCACCATACATTTTAAAAAGAAGACAGTCTTCATTTGTCAAAAGAGACCATTATATAAATGTTTATAAATTATTTTTGTAATTGACTCTTTACAGTTAATTTCTGGAAAAATATAAGAGAATAGAAAAATATTGAAATAGGGTTTAGAGGCACACAACCAAAAATGAATGTAATGACAAAATCTCTCAATAATTTTATCAGTGAGATCCTAGTTTGATTCCAACTATGGTAAATTTCAATGTTGTTTCTATTTTATGTACATTTATCATTTCATTTTTGTTTTTTTTATTATGATAAAGGGTATGTAGCAGCAATGCTTTTTAAATTCAAGACTATTAATTTACCCCTTGTTACTCATCTATTAATTTAAAACCCTTAATAGGTCCTCCACACCCAAAAATTTATACACAATTTCCTAATATTTTCCACCATTATTTTTGCATAGTTGAAGCTCAAATTCTTAAATGCCTGAGTTGTAAAACCCTGTTCCTCTTAATTTTCCTCCAATTATCTTTACAATTCAAAACTTTGCAATTTTCATTGAATTGGGCATACTGGTTTCGAAATATAGGTTTTTGAATTAGATTAATCATGGAAGCTCTTATGGTCTCACTCTCCGACCATTTACTAAAACATTCTATCAATTATTTTAGATGTCTTGGCCACTAACCTCTTGCAGCCAAAGGTTCTCTCTAGGAAACAACATCAACTGGCGTCATTGCTCGGGAGGGAGTTGAAATATTTTCCCTGGGTTTATTAAATTATGTAGTTGATTCTTGAGGCTGACAAGAGTCAATCTTAAATTGTAATATTCCCCTATTATTTTTATCTTTGGTGTGTTTTATTTTCTATGTTTTAAGTCATTGTCCCTAAATTATTGGCCAATAAGTTTGCCCCACTAGATTTTTATTGCATAGTTGGTTATCCTCAGTATGTACCATCATTTCATGAATGGAATTCTTATTTTCCAAGATTCATTTGGAATTAAGAAGAAAGTCCATTTAAACACCTTAAATACTTTCATGAATGCATAAAGAAATGGGGTATTGTTTATGAGGACGTGAAAATGATTTATTTTTTGTTTTCTTTGGATGAAGAAGCCAGGGTTTCATATTGAAACCTACCACATTGCAACATTTCTTCCTTGAATAAGTTTCCATGAAACATTTAATTAATTTTGTAGGACCTTATATTCACAAGATTTTTTGTTTGAAGATTGTTTTGAAGATCTTAATTTTGAAAATCTTTCAAAGATTGATGATGTTGTTGAAGAAATTTGTAAAGTTAAGTTCTAAGAAAACATAGAACTACACCAAGAACCACTGTTCAACATTCAAGAAACATAAACTATTGAGATGTGAGTAAACCCTCATAAGTATTATCCTGTTCATTTTGAAGGTGACCCAATTTATCATATATACGATTCAGGCCATAAAACAACTATGAGCACATGTGAAGCATAGATAGAATAAAATGTTGATGATCCCCCAAAGGTAAGCATCTTACAAAATGTTGACTTGTACTCTATTTTAAAAAAATTTCTATTTAAAAAAAGATTAAGTTTTTTGCAAAGGACTTAACATTCAAGAATTAGAAAACAATGATGATTGTCTTATAAAAGAAGATATCTTTGCTTGGCCCAAAGAATTATTAATGGAATTTTTTAATACTATACACCAGCTAGTTGCTACAAAATTCAAATAAAATGAAGTTGTGGACCAAGTTGATTTATTTTCCTGTGTATTTTATGATCCTATTGGAGATTATTTGGAGTCTTTGTTCGGACCTAGAATATGAGATTTTTTTGCAGGATTTTTTTTTTTTTTTTTTTTTTACTTTTCTTTTTTCTTTTTTCTGGGTATGTATCAACTTTAGGGGATCAATTTCATATGCTTATAATAAGGCCTATTTTTATTTTTAAAGATCAAGGGGAGAGTGGAGTAAAATCAAGTACCTAGAAATTAACATGGTGCCACTCGAAGTCTAATTTTACTTTATTAAGATCAACATTATTTATAGTATAACTTTGTATGTAAATAAGATGAATAATTGGAAGTGGAAAACCTAGGTCACGGTGAACGGAGGCGGTAGATTGCAGGTGACGACAGTGGAAGGAGGTAGCGCCTCAGGGTTTTCTAGGCCTGGAACGATGGCGGGGAGCTCAATAGTTGAGGGGGGGGCCTCAACGGACCCACTGGGGAAGGAGCACCCGAAGGAGGAAAAAAGGGCACAGGGATGACAGGGTCTGGGAAAGAGCAGAAGTATGAACATGGGAATGAGGGAGGGCAAGAAAATGAGGCACGATGCCCTAGCCAAAGCCTACCAAAGACAAAGGAAATCCTCGAGGTACAAGTCAAATCGGAAGTTATGGGACCCCATATCCAATATATGAAAGACCATGCCCTAATAGGAAAATTTATTGGCATATGGCCGTCGGAAAAAACCCTAATATGGTGGATCAATACAACCTGGAAACCAAAAGGGCACTATGACCTGCAGTTAGGGGCGAAATGCTTCTTTACGATAACATTTCTCAATATGGAAGAAAAAAATAGGGTATTTGAGGGAGGTCCGTATTTCTACAACTCACCAGGACTGTATCTGACCCTGTGGTAGGAATGATTCAATCCGAAAAAAGCAGATCTCTCGGTGACCCTGGTCTAGCTGAGACTCTACTCCCTCTCAGCAAAATTTTGGCATCTAGATATTTTTAGAATATATAGGCAATGCCTTGGGGTCCTTTTTCAAGTTGGCCGAGAAAACCAATAAAATGAGGTCTCTATCCTATGCTCGAATATATGTGTACCTATATATTTCAAAGGAACTACCGGAATGAGTGAACTTGACCTGGCAGGATGAGGACAGGTTTGAAGCAATAGACTACGAGCACATCCATTTCAGATGTAGATGATGTCATGAACATGGCTACTTGTTCTGTGAATGCCCTATGAATTCCACGCCTGTTATAGCAAAGAAAACTAGTGGGGAGAAGGATCCAAAATTATTCTAGAAGGTCATCAACAGAAAAAGACAGGCAAAGAACAACCTAGGGCCAGAAGTGCATAAGAAACCACAGACACAGAACATGGTCAAGGCTCCGAACAAGGTTAGTGAGGAAGGGACTAGTGACAGGGTGGGCAGTCAGACGACCAACAAGGAGCAATGGAAGGACAGAGCAATATCGAAGGCAACTCCTGAAGAGATGAAAAAGGAGATGAACCAGGTGGATGAGAAACAAGGGGAGGAGAGGGAGGATATGGACATAGCGGAGTTAGACCTATATGGGATCGAGCAGGTGTGCGCGGACCCAACTCATGGTACACACATTTCCAATAAGTTGCACTATTAAGAGTGGTTTAAGAATCCTTAAAGGTCTTGAAAGGAAAAAGAAGAGGGAGACACAACAATGCCCACTGAATACAAGAAGCGGGAGGCAAACTACTGGCATCGGGGCAATACCCTACTATTGAGGATGCCTTTCTCACCATTTCAAAATATTCCTCATGAAAGTGCTTTCTTGGAATGTAAGAGGATGTATCATTCAACTAAAAAAAAAAATGATAAAAAAGGAAAATAGTGGTGGATAAACCATCAATCCTCTTTCTCCAAGAAACAAAGTATAGTAGTAAAGAACTAAAGAAGATCAACCGATTCATCTAGAAAGGCTCAGAAGTAATGGCGGTGGATGGGAGTGGAATGGTTGGAGGGGTAGGCATCTTGTGGAACCTATCGGTTATCTGCCTCTCAGACTTTGTGGTCTATCTAGAC
This sequence comes from Pinus albicaulis, assembly GCA_034641835.2. Taxonomy (NCBI): domain Eukaryota; kingdom Viridiplantae; phylum Streptophyta; class Pinopsida; order Pinales; family Pinaceae; genus Pinus; species Pinus albicaulis. The sequence goes on from CM076575.1 coordinate 1,813,659,257, forward strand.
TTCCTTTCTGCTCACTTTCATGTCTTCGACACCTCTGTTCGGTGGGTGATGTCGAACGTCTATGGGCCTTTTCAAATGGCTCTCAAAACCAGCATTCTTAGAAGGTATTCAAAATCTTAGGCTCTGGGCGGGGGACAAGCATTGGATCTTAGGAGGTGATTTCAATCTGATAAGGAATCTGGGGGAGAAAAAAGGGGAAATTAGGACCCTCAGTGGTATGAGTGAACGATTCAATGAAGTTATTGAGGAATTGCACCTGGTGGATGTGCAAACCACCAACAGCCTATTCACCTGGTGGATGTACTTCAATTGTGAAGAGCTCATCTATCAAACTTGTGATTTTAATGTATCTCTTAGGAATTCTAGACAAATTAAAACAAAAAATAAACAAGAAAACTTTCCAAAAAATAGCACCTAAAAACTATACTCTAAAAAGAGTTATGAGATCAAATTGATGTGGAATTCTCGTATCTAACTACAATATCATTGGATCTCATCCATTGTAGTTTTGTATCCTACTTTTTTCATATGGGGGGAATTTCTCTGAAACAGGTTGATGTTGTGATATGATGCATATGCATATCGATCATTGCAACATGATTGCACATTCACTACACATTTCCATCTCATTTTGTGATGGGTACATTTTCAGCAGTGGTTTTTTATATAGATTTGAAAATAGTTTTAAAAATGATTACCACATATGCATTGGCACATTATATAAACTAGATTTTTTTCACACTGAAAAAAAAACTACAATCTTATTGGATCAAAAGGATGTCGAATTCTTGTATCTAACTACAATACAACATCGATTAGTGAACACCAATCAAATTTTCCCAAAGCTCCTGACTTGCTAATGGAAAGGGTGAATAGTCGTGCCCTAAATACCAATAAATAAGGCGTAGATTATGCCAACAAATAAAGGTATTGAAATCTTCGACATCATAGGATATGATAACGTCGTAGCGGTGATGCATTATGAACTTAAAGTTAACCTGTCTACATCACCTCATGATTTAGCTTCCCACCAACGAGAATAATTCATATCTATGTTTTCCAATGGTCCCCAAACTAATTACTCACTCGAAAATCCAGCTACCCAGCTACTATAAAACTTCATCATAGAACTTCAGGCTAACACTCTTTTTTTGTGTCTTGCTTCTGGCACTAGACCATGAACAACAGGAGGTTCCAGTATAGGAAGCATGGAAGATGGAACAACGTGGTTTTCTGAACTAGAGTGGGATCATGTACTCAATAGTCTGCCACATGAAGATTTGGATTTCTAGTTGGACATGGATTTCGATTTGGATGGAGCCTAGTGGTCGTCATGGAACTATTTAATAATCCACAAAAATGGCTGCTCCGTTAATGACCTATCATTACCAACTGACTTGCAGGAAATTGAAGAGTATTTAATGGATGTAGATGTTGAAGTATTAAATCCAACAGTAGATAGGAATGTTGAAGGATAGTAGCTCATAAAATTTTGTTTAACGTGCACACAACCTTGGAATTTACATTATGGTTTTAATGAACCCTGCAAATTTAATTTTTGATGAAGGTCGTAGCCTCTATGGTATGGAGAGGTTGTGGACTAGACCGCGTCATCGCTACATTTAAACACTGTCCCTGCCGCACATTCAAACCTGTAACCACCACCATTAAAACCTCAACAAGCAGTTTTGATTTCATGCCAATTATGTTTTGAAATTGCCCACGTTGAGTTCACAGAGGACCCACATGCCAACACAAAACCAATAGCCAATCAAAGTTTATCGCACAGTTCTGGCGATGACGTCACAGATCAGTTTTGGTATGCGATATTTTTTTACAAAGGAGCTTAGTTTTCGGTTTGAAGTCTGGGGGTCCCACTGCCGACCAATCAGATCATGATTGTACGGTTTTGGGCCCTGACGTCAGCAGGAGAAATTGTTACACGATAATTCATTACATTGGAGTTTAATCTCCAGCCTCAAGTCCGCGACAAAGGCACACACTTTGGTTTAAATTTATTTTCATGCAGCAGTTTTTTTTTTTTTTGTAAAAGTTAAGCAGTTATATTAATTTTTTGGATAAAAAATACATTGTTCCACAGGAGTAAAAGCGACCTTCCTGAGTTGGCTTTGTAGCATTTTCTTGGAAAAGCATTCAGGGAATGTGCTGGCTGTAGATGTATGGCACTGACCATTATAATTTCTCGTGGAAACCGTGAGGTGATCCGGCATGCAGAGATTGTCAAGACAACACCGAGGTGGGCATTTTGCGATGCCTGAAGTGTATGAGCAAACAGTTTTTTGTTGCGGCTTGAGTATGCAGAGACGGGTGTGTAGGGATGTGGCGCAGACATAGATTGCTCGAGCCTGTTGGCACAGTTCGTCCCTTGTCGTGTCCTTCTTGTGTGCGCTCCTACAATGGATGAGTTTGACATACTCTCCTATGGCTGAAACCATCGTGTGCCTTGTTGCCGAGGCCTATGTTTGCAGATCCGACTGCTGGATCTTTTTGCAGTTTTCTTTGAGCTCTCCCTCCGCTAGATCGTGCCAAAGGCTGTGGAATTCTGCCGTCTTGGAATCAATCCCTGCATTTGCTAAGGCATCAACCATCTTATTTGCCTTTCTGCGAACTGCTTGGAATGTGATCCCTTGCATGTTGCAGATTTGACCTTGGAGATCCTGCAGTATTGCCGACAGTCTCTAGCTTGGGGTCACTTTGTGTACCTGCACTCCCATCTGGAGTTTCATTATCATCCTTATTATGATCTCTGAGTCGCCTTCCACTACCAATGGTAGAAGTCTGTAGTGGCCAGCCAGAGTGAGGCCCTGGATGAGAGCGATTAGTTCTGTAGCGTTGTTAGTGTTCACTCCGAGATTGCCATGATAGATGAGATGAATTGTGCCTGTGTGATCCCTTACTGCTCCCCCATAGCCAGCTATTCCCGGGTTCTTTTTTAAAGCCCCGTCGAAATTGAGTTTGAATGTGTTAAAAGGGGGAAGAGTCCATTTGTCCTGCGTTGTTCCTGTGGAGACCCAGTTCTCTCCAGCAGGGTTGGTCTTGGTTTGAAGATTCAAGATCTGAATAATTCTGGCATCATTCGGTGATGTGTTTCCCTTTGTCTACAATGTGCCCATGGCATTGACCATTTCTGTGATAAGCTGTCACACTTTCCCTGTCAACACGTTTACTACCATTGCTGAGTTTTTGAATACTTGTGTGTTTCGTTCTTTCCAGAGGATCCAAGCTATTACTCCCGGTATTAAGTTACAGGCGCTGTTGACCAAGGGATTGGAGGATATGGAAGATCTCCACTTGCTGAGTGAGAGTTGGATGGAGTCTCTGTTTCTGTCAGATTGTCTGAAGACCATGGCCATGTCATCCCACAGAGAGCAGGCCATGGGACAGGTATTGAGTATGTGATTGAGAGTTTCTGGACCATCCTCGCAGAGTATACATCGTGAAGAGCCTATGAAGCCTCATTTTTGAATATTTTCCCATGTGAGTGCCTTGTTGTGCATGACCAACCAGGAGAAAAGTGTGATTTTTTGACATGTTACTCTGTTCCAAAGGGTTTGCCAATTGTGTTCTGGTTGCGGATCCAAGGGGGTAGCCAAGATCTGATATGATTCTTTGAGGTTGAACGTTCCTTTGGGGTTTCTTCCCCATCTCAGGATGTCCTCTTTGTTGGATTTAAGGATTCGTCTTTTATCCAGGTATTGTAGAAGCTGGTCTACATTCATCAGGCCTGCTTGAGTTTGCCATTGTTCTCTGGATAACCAATTTTTCCATGTGGTTGCCTCGCTCGCAGGTTGCCAGTAGTATACTACCGTAACCTTGCCTGCGTCCTGCATAGCTCTTTTAAGAATGTTCCAGTCTGGGTGTTCCAAGGGTGGAAGCTGCTGCCAGGCATCTTCCCAGAATAGGGCAGTGTTGCCTTGGTGCACTTCTTAGAATCTGTGCTGCTGAACAATATGTCTATTTTCCCAGGCTTTGTTCCAGATGGGGGATCCTTGAGTGGTGCCTGTAAGTCGAATGAGGTCTTTTTCCCTGAAATGGGTTGTATACTTCGCTTTCCACAAGGTTCCCCAGAGGGAGTTAGGATTTTCCACCCATCTCCACCAGATTTTTACTACTACAGCCTTGCTTAATATCTCTAGGTCTCTGAGGCCCAAACGTCCCTCCCTTTTTGGTTTGCAGATGTCTGACCATTTGATGAGGGCCCATTTGGATTGCTTAGAGGCTCCATTCCAAAGGAAGGATCGTTGAATGCTTCGGATGGATTTTTACACCGCCTTAGGGGCTGCAAGTGCTGAAAACATGTATGCTGGCATGGTTTGTAAGATGGACTTGACCAAGATCAGTCTGCTGGCCATGTTTAAGGCCCAGTAGGTCCAACTGCTTAGCCTGGCTCTCATTTTGTTGAGGAGGGCTTCCCAGTTGGCAGATTTGTAGGCATATTCCGAAAGTGGTATGCCAAGGTATTTGGTTGGAAGGGAGTTCTTTTGAATCTTCAGAATTCTGCTAAGATTTCTCTGCACAGGAATGGATGTGTTGAAGAAAAAAAGTTTGGATTTGGTAAGATTAATTTCCATACCTGAGGCCTCCGAGAAATTCTTTAACACTTTGCTGATGGTTCGAGCTTCCTGCAATGTGGGGGCGCCCATGAGCATTGTATCATCGACAAATTGCTGATGCATTACTATGGGTCCTTGGTGTGCTGGTTTGATGCCTTTGAGTTGATTCTGCTGTTTAGCCTTGGCTAAAGATCTGCCCAGCCCTTCTGCCATTATGACGAAGAGAAAAGGAGACAAGGGATCTCCTTGCCGTATACCTCTGGACGGAGTGAAGGGCTGAAGGGGTTCTCCATTCAGCAAGATTGAAAAGAAAGCACCTGAGACAATTTCCATTATCCAATTTGTCCATTGCTGACTAAATCCAAAAGCCTGGAGAATTGCTCTCATATATTGCCATTTGATTCTGTCAAAGGCCTTTGACAGGTCAAGGTGGATGAGCATGCCTGGAGTCTTGTTTGTTTTGAGAGAGTGCAACACTTCCTGGGTGAGGATTATGCTGTCAGTGATCTGCCTACCTTCGACGTAGCCAGTTTTCTCCTGAGAAATAATTGATGGGAGGACGGATTTAAGTCTGCTAGCCATCAGTTTGGAAAGGATTTTATAAAGGAAATTACATAGGGCTATGGGGCGAAACTTGTCCGGGGAGTCAGCCTGGTCTGATTTGGGAGTTAAGGTGAGGAAAGTGGCATTGATGGCATGTAACACTTTTTTGGTTCTGTGAAAGTTCCTTACTAGGATGAGCAGGTCATCTTTAATAATAGACCAGCAGGCTTTAAAAAATTCGATCGTAAATCCGTCCGGTCCGGGAGCCTTGTTCATGGCCATGGTGAAGATTTTGTCTTCAATATCCTGCTCTGTAAATTCCCTTAGAAGGAGGGAGTTTTGCTCCTCAGTAACTAAGCTGGGAATGGAAGAAGTAATTTCATTGATGGCTTGGGTTCTGTCTAGGCTAGGGTCGCTGAGAAGAGAGGTGAAATAAGAGTTGAGTTCATACCCAATATGCTCGCTTGAAAATACTTGATCGCCATCAGCTTTTTTGAGGGAGACGATGTGATTACAGGCTCTGTGCTGGATGGTGGACTTGTGAAAGAAACTGGTGTTGCGTTCTCCCTGCTTTAACCATTGCACCCTCGATTTCTGTCTCCACAGCAGCTCTTCCTGCTTTGATCGTTCTTCCCATTGTCTTTGCAGATTCGTTTCCTAAGCTTTCCTTTCCTCATTGTGCCCTTCTTTGATCATTGTTTGCTGGAGAAGCGACATTTTTTCCTCGAGTTCTTTTTTGGCTTGAAAAATGTCACCAAAGGTGTTTTTGTTCCAACGTTTGAGGTTAGATTTTATGGTCTTGAGCTTCTGCTGGAAAATGTACATGATATTGTCGCTTCTTATGGTGGCTTGAGTCCACCAGCTTTGTATGTTTTGCATGAATGTTGGGTGCTATGTCCAAAATTCTTCGAATCTGAAAGGTCTGTTGTGGGGCTTTTCCAAATTGGTGAAGTGGATCTGCACTGGCCAGTGATAAGAGCCTCCTATAGGTAGAATGCTGGCCTCCATGTCAATATTTTGCAGCAGAATGGATTCCGAGATGAGGAACCAATTGAGCCTTGATGTTATCTGCCTGTTTCCTCCTTGCTTATTATTCCAGGTATGCAGACCATTGCCTGTGGGGATGTCAGTGAGTTTGGATTCAGCAATAAAGGTGTTAAATGCTTCCGAGTCCTTATCCAATCTTCGTAAGATTCCCTTTTTCTCTGCTAGATTGGTGAGCATATTGTAGTCTCTGCCTACAATCCAATGAGTTGCCCCATGGTGTTGTCTGACCTCGTCCAGGTCCCGCATCATCTTAAGCTTTTCCTGGATTCGTTGGGGTCCATACACGTTGGTGATGTAGATCGATTGGCTTGATTCTGGCATGTTGAGAATGACCGATAACGAGTTCTTGGTGGACAGAGCATTCTGCAAGAAGAATTTTCTTTTGTTCCAGAATGTTAGTAACCCTCTTGCTTGACCGATGGCATCTATGCTTATGCATTGATGACTGTTGGAAATGAGTTTTTTGAGCGTTTCTGTGCCCTTGGGAGAGCATTTGGATTCTTGCAGAAGGACGATGTCTGGGTGCTGCGAGAATAAGCGGTTTTTCAGGATCCTTCTTTTGGTGGTGCCGTTAAGCCCCCTGATGTTCCAAGTTGTGATTTTCATTGAGCTATCTTTGGAGCAGATAGGACCAAGGCCCTGATTTTTCCTTCATTGATTAGACGTCTGCCTAGCTCTTGTATTTGTTGTCTTGTGGATTTGCGTCATCTTTTCCTGCTTGGTCCTTGTGGCTTGTATTGATCCAGATCCAGGTTGGCTTGAATACCTTTTTGGTTGCTATTTCCCCATTGCCTTTTGGCTGTATTCTGATTGATGTATTCCAACTGCAAGTATGTCATTTCTATCTTTTCTAAGTGTTCTTGGGGAATGGCATCGACCCCCAGTTTCGACCATTGCTCATTGACCTTTTGGAGATCTAGATCTCCAAGGATCTCCTCCATAGGATTGCTTGAAGTGGTTGTGGAGGGTTGATCTGTTTGTATTTCTGTGCATTGAGGGATTTGCAGAGAGGTGTGGCTGGTATGATTCTGGATGGGAGCGGATTCCGGTTTTTGTTGCGGTGCCTGGGCTTGGAATGAATCAGAGGTTGTGCTTGGAGAATTGATTGTAATCAAGGGTTGACTTGATAAAGTTGGATCATGATCAGTGGGGGCCTGTGAGACTTTAGGGTGCTCTGATGAGTCAATATTTCTCAGAACTTCAAAGCTGTTTTGCTAGGTGGAGGCATTATTAGTAGGGGTAATATTGATGGGGGGTTTTGGAGGCTTTTTGCCTTTCTTTCCTCTATTCTTTCTTGAGGCTGTGGTGAAGCCAGGCGTTGGAGTAGGTGCTTGTTCCTGTTGGGCTTGAGGCTGTGGTTGATTCACAAAGCAGCTGTGACTTAGATGTCCATGCTGTCGGCATGTGCGGCATCTAAAAGGGATATTTTCGTAGTCAATGGTTTGCTTCTATTGCACTCCTTTATGGATCAGCTCCATATGGTCTGGGAGGGGTCCTGAAATGTCCAGGTAAACACAGACTTGGGCGTAGGCTGTGTACTTACCTTGTGATGTGAGATCAGAGGCTTTGATGAAGACTCCCAACTGGTTTCCTATGGCCTCCAAGATGCGGTTTTTCTAGTAATCCATAGGTAGAGAGTGCACGCGAATCCATACTGGAAATTTCTTGAAGTATTCCTGCTCTCGAGCGAAGTTTGGCCTCCAGTACGTTATGTATAATCCTGCAGAGTTGTAGAAGTACGGGCCGCCTTCGAAGATGCGATCTCTGTCGTCCTTGTGATCGAAGATTACGGTGAAAAAGCTTCTCGATCCCAGCTGAAGATCGTAGTCCCCTTTGGGTTTCCATTTTTGGTTTATCCACCAGCATAGTGCCTTTTCATTAAGTCGAACCCCCATGAATCTGCAGATCAGGGCCTGCTTGCTCATATGGTCTCTGTATTCATTGATCCAAGGATCGTCAATGATTAGTCTGGGTATGTTCTTCGATATGGGCTTGCATGGGGATGGATCTTGCTTGCTTTGTTGACCTGGAGTTTGCCCTGCAGACGCAGATCCTTTGGGCACCGATTCATTGCTGTGTTCCTCAGATCTGGAGCTGGATGGAATGTTGGAGGTATCCGAGGGGATGCTGCCGAATAGGCAAGGCCTGAAGGTAGGGGGGGGTCGAACCCCCCCCTAAGGTATACATTGGACGAATCAGGTGAGATTGCCTGTGATGGATCTGTCTTGCACGACTCAGAATGGCTGGCAGGCCTGCAGAGCCTAGAACAGGATCTGCAGAGTTTCGGCCCTATCGCCTCTTCTCAGAAGCCCGCACGCTCTCTATTCCAAATGGTCCCTTCTAACCCCTAACCCCTTAAACCCTAATTCCTGACGCATTTTTTCACCTTGTAAGAATATTGTCATCACAAAACCAACTCATAAGCTCCTCTTCAAGAATAATTTAGTTCATTTTTGGTTGTCAAATACCAACAGTTGGATTAAGGTTTAAAACCTTATATAATTTTTTATTTAAAAAAAATCCACAACGTATGATTGAAGGTGAAAGTCAGTTTGAATTTTTAGATATATATGTATGGTTAATACATATATATATATATATATATATATATATATATATATATATATATATTATAAACTTTTTAAGTTTATAATATATATATAATATGTTAGTTTTTTTTTATTTTTTTAAAATAGTTTTATTATGTAATGTTTAAAAAGGCCCGAAGACTAAAACAAAAAGTGCAGTGTGTATTTTTTTAAAAAGAGAGGTGACTGTGTGTGACCGGGTTTTTGTAAAAACAGAATGTAATGAAAATACCTGAACGCAGAAACAAATTTTTTAAAGGGTGAACTGTGTATTGAAAAAGCCAGAAGGCTAAAATAGAAATTGCACTCTGTGTGTGCATTTTTTTTGTAAGAGACAAAGAGCAGATTTTTGGCACTGTTCTTTGTAGAAGTCAACAGAAACTTGTAACTTTTTTTGTAAATTCCAGAACAACAGTCCTGTGGCATCTCTGTAATATATTTTTAAGTTTAATGAAATAGTTTCTTGTGTGCCATCTCTGTCAATAAAGTTTTTTCTTAATCTCTGTGTTGAGAGGAGGAATTATTTTTATTCCTCTGTGAGTTTTGGAATACTCAGGAATTTCAACATGGTATCAGAGCTAGTCCAGGCTCTCTGAAGTTTGTCAAAGAAGCTAAAGGAAGAAGTTTGTTGTAGCTTTTGACCAGCAGTGTGAAGGCTCAATAAAAGTCCAGGTATTTGCAAAAACAGAGTTTTGTTTTTTTGTAAAAGAGTGCAGTCCATAGAAGGCTTTTTCAAGACAGAGTTTGTCTCTTAGACAGAGAGACAACTTGTTTAAAAAACACAGTCAAATTTTATTGCATAATTTCAGTGTGCTAAGTCATGGCAGGCGTTAGCACAAGCACGAGTATTGGAAATACTCAACTCCCACAGTTTAATGGGAAGAACTATGACTATTGGGAAATCACCATGACAACCCTGTTTGCCTCTCAAGATTAATGGGAGCTAGTTGAAGATGGTTTTGAAGAACCAGCATATGGAAATGCCTTTAATGCCTTAACACAGGAAGAGAAGCATTTTTTGAAGAGAAATGGGAAGGACTCAAAATCATTCTTCTATCTCTATCAAGCAGTGCATGAAAATGTGTTTCCAAGGATAACAGCAGCTAAGAGGTCCAAGGATGCATGGGATACCCTCTAGACTACCTATCAAGGTATGGAGAATGTGAAGACAACAAAGATACAATTTTTGAGGAGAGACTTTGAAACTCTCTGTATGAAAGAGTATGATAACATAGACTCATTCTTCACACATCTGATTGGGTTGGTTACCGAGATAAGGTCTCATCGAGAGACACTTTAAGAAAGAAGAATAGTGGAGAGAGTATTGAGGAGCTTACCCTCAAGGTTTGATGTGATAGTCACAACCATTGAAGAGGCAAAGTATCTCTCAAAGTTTATTGTTGATGAGCTACATGCATCATTGATGACACATGAAAAAAGATTGGGAAGAACAACAAACTCATCTTTGGAGCATGCCTTCAAGACCCAAATGTCTTTTGGAAGAGGAAAAGGTCAAGGCAGAGGAAATTACAGAGGAAAAGGAAGAGGTAGAAGTCAAAATAGAGGAGGAAGAAGCAGCCCTACAAATACAAATGGAAGGGGCAGCAATCAAAATCAAAACCAAGGCCAAGGCAGCAGCCAACAAGGTGGACAAAATCAAGCACATGGACAAAGGTATGATAAATCCCAAGTCCAATGTCATGACTGTAAGAAGTATGGCCATTATGCCAATGAATGTAGGAAGAAATAGAGTGACATGGTTAATAGAACCAGTGCTAATTTTACTAAAGAAAATATTAGTCAAGAGAAGTTGTTTTAGCATGTAATATGGCCGAAGAAAAGAATGAAGATATATGGTTTCTAGATTCAGGATGTAGCAGCCATATGACTAGAAACATTTCCATGTTTTCCATGTTAGATGAAAATGTAAAGTCTTAAGTAATATTGGGGACAGACAGTAAGGTCTTTGTCATGGGAAAAGGTAGAGTAAGTGTTTTGATAAAGAAAGGAGAAAGAAGATCCATATCAGATGTTTATTATGTGTCTGGTATGAACTGTAACCTCTTGAGAATTGGATAGCTCATTCAAAAGGGGTAAAATTTTTTCTTTGAAGATGATGTATGCACCATCATGGATAAACCACCAAGCAAGAAATGCATTGCACAAGTGAAGATGACAAGGAATAGAATGTTCCCTCTCAAAATGAGAGCAGATTTGAAGAAAGGAGCTGAAATGGAAGCAGTGACATAAGACACATTCCAAAAAGAAGCAAAAGATGTAAACTTGTTATGGCATTTGAGATTTGGACATCTCAACTTTGGAGGTCTGAATTTTTTTCATAGGAAATGAATGGTTAAGGGATTACCATTGATTGAGAAACTAGACAACCTATGTGAAGGCTACATCTTGGGAAAACAACACAGAGAAATATTTCCATCAGGAAAGAGCATAAGGGCAAAGGCACCCTTAGAAATTGTCCATTCAGATTTGTGTGGACCAATGCAAACACTATCACTAGCAAGCATCACTATATGCTGACTTTTATTGATGATTACACAAGAAAAACTTGGGTGTATTTCTTGAAATATAAAAGTGAAGTGTTTGAGAAGTTCTACCACTTTAAGGCTCTTGTTGAGAACCAAAGTGGGCAGCATATAAAATTTTTAAGAACTGATAGAGGAGGAGAGTATATTTCAAATAATTGATGTGTTTTTGTAGAGAAAATGGCATACACAAAAAATTTATAGCAAGGTATACACCGCAACAAAATGGATTTGTTGAAAGGAAAAATAGAACCATCATTGACATGGTAAGAAGTATGTTGAAGGAAAAACATTTGCCAAATGAGTATTGGGTTGAAGCTGTACATTGTGCAGCATAAATCTTGAATAGATGCCCAACCAAAGCTGTAATTAACAGAGTTTCAGAAGAAGCATGGAGTGGCATAAAACAAGGTGTCACCCACATGAGAGTTTTTGGTTGTGTGGCTTATGCACACATTCCATATCAGCTAAGGAATAAGTTGGACAGTAAGGGGGAGAAGTGCATATTTATTGGATACAATGAAGAATCTAAGGCATACAGGTTGTATAACCCATCCACCAAGAATTTTGTTATAAGCAGAGATGCGTAGTTCATTGAAGAAGAAGCTTAGGATGGAAGCATTGAGAAAACAGTCAATGTGAAGAGTTGTTTGTCTCATGATGATGACGAGGAAGAAATGGCTGAAAGGAACACCTCATTAGCAGCACCACCTCCACCAACACAAAGACAGCAAGGGACACCACAAGTAGGAATGAGAACACCCTTGAGAAGTGATAACAATGCTTCTCCAAACACACCACAAGGAGAAGATTTGAGTGCTTCTACAAGCACAAGTACACCAAGTGAAAGAGGAATCAGATTCATAAATTTGAATGATATTTATGAGCAAGAGGCAGGAAATGAAGGTATGAACTCTTTATTTGCATTATATTGTCATGGAGAGGATCCTATTCATTTTGAAGAAGTAGTGAAAGATAATAAATGGATAGATGCTATGGATGAAAAAATGAATGCAATAGAGAAAAATAAAATATGGGAATTAGTTGATCTCCCAAATGGCAAAGAAGTTATTGGAGTGAAATGGGTCTACAAGACCAAAAGCAATGCTGAAGGTAAGATTGAAAGGCACAAGGCCAGACTTGTAGTCAAAGGCTACAAGTAGAAACAAGGAAGAGATTATGAAGAAACATTTGCATCGGTTGCAAGAATGAAAACAGTAAGAGCAGTGTTGTCCATAGCAGCACAACACAAGCAGAAAGTTTACCAAATGGATGTGAAATCAACATTCTTGAATGGAGTATTGATGGAAGAGGTTTATGTTGAACAACCTCTGGGCGATGAGAAAAAAAGCCAAGAGCATAAAGTATGCAGATTGAAAAAAGCTCTTTATGGGCTGAAACAAGCACCAAGAGCATGGTACAGTAGGATAGACGCCTATTTATTGGAAAATGGGTTTGAAAAATGTGAAGGAGAGCCCACATTATACATCAAGGAGAAATATGGTAATATGTTGATTGTTGTTTTATATGTTGATGACGTTATCTTTACAGATAATGATGCTTACCTCATTGAGAATTTTAAATCAGTCATGAAGGATGAATTTGAGCTGACTGATATGGGATTGCTGAAATACTTCTTAGGAATAGAAGTAGAGAAAAATGAAAATAATTTTTTTATCTCTCAAGCCAAACATGTAAAAGAAGTTTTGGAAAAATTTAATATGCAGGATTGCAAGGCACCAATTACTCCTACAGTGATGGTATTGAAACTCAGCAAAGAGGACAACAACAAGGATTTTGATCCAAGTTTGTACAAGAGCATAATTGGCAGCCTCATGTGTTTGACTGCAACTAGGCCGGATATTATGCATGATGTAAGGTTAATTTCCAGATTTATGGAAAGGCCAAAGGAGGCACATTGGCAAGCAGCAAAAAGAATTATGAGTTATGTGAAAAGAACAAAAAGGTATGGTATTTTATACACCACTTCAGAAAATTATGAATTGATTGGATATACTGACAATGATTGGACTGGGAGTATACATGACAGGAAAAAAACTTTGGTTATGTTTTTCATATGGGTTCAGGGGCCATTTCATGGACTTCTAAGAAATAGTCAATTGTGGCTTTATTTATAGCAGAGACTGAGTATGTGGCAACTACAGCAGCAACATGTCAAGTAGTTTGGATGAGGAGAACGTTGAGGAGTTTGTGTCATGAACAGGTAAAAGATGCAACAATTTATTGTGACAATAGCTTAGCTATAGCATTGTCAAAGAATTCAGTGTTTCATAAAAGAACGAAACACATTGATGCCAAGTATCACTACATCAGGGAACTAGTGAGCAATGGTGAAATTGTTTTGAAACATTGCAGAACAAAGGAGTAGTTTGTAGACATTTTGACAAAACCATTGGGACAGAAAAGTTTTAATTATCTAAGACAGTGTTTAAGTATGGAAGAAAACCCAACAGTTGAATTTAAGGAGCAGTGCTGAAGTATTAAATCCAACAGAAGACATGAATGTCGAAGGACAGCAGCTCATAAAATTTTGTTTAACATGCACACAACCTTGGAATTTACATTCTGGTTTTAATGAACCCTGCAAATTTAATTTTTTGATAAAGGTCGTAGCTTGTATGGTATGGAGAAGTTGTGGATTGAACCACATCATCACTGAATTTAAACACTATCCATGCCGCACATTAAAACCTGAAACCACGACCATTAAAACCTCAACAAATTTTTTTTTTCACGACAGTTATGTTTTGGAATTGCCCATGTCGAGTTCACGGAGGGCCCACATGCCAGCACAACATCGACAACCAATCAGAGCTTATCGCGTAGTTTTGGCTCTGACATCACAGAGCAGTTTTGGTACACGATAAATTTTTACAAAGGAGCTCAGTTTTTGGTTTGAAGTCCGGGGGTCCCACCACCGACCAATCAGATCACGATCGCACGGGTTTGGGCCCTGATGTCAGTAGGAGAAATGGGTACGCGATAATTCATTGCATTGGAGTTTAATCTCCAGCCTCAAGTCTGCAACAAAGGCTTAATACTTTTGTTTATAATCTATTTTCATGCGGCAGCCAGATTAAGGTTTAAAACCTTATATAATGTTTTATTTAAAAGAAATGCCACAACGTATGATTTAAGTATGATTCAAGTTGAAAATCAATTTGACTTTTTAGATATATATGTATGGTTAATATATATATATATATATATTATTTTAGTTTGTTTTATTTTTTTAAAATAGTTTTATTATATAATGTTTAAAAAGGCCAGAAGGCTAAAACAAAAAGTGCAGTGTGTATTTTCTTAAAAAGAGAGGTGACTTTGTGTGACCCTGTTTTTGTAGCAACAGAGTGTAATGAAAATGCCCGAAGGCAGAAACAGAATTTTTAAAGAGTGAACTGTGCATTGAAAAACCCACAATGCTAAAATAAAAATTGAAATTGTACTATGTGCGTGCATTTTTTTTTTTTAAGAGACAGAGAGTAGATTTTTGGCATTGTGCTTTGTAGTAATCAACAAAAACTTGTAATTGTTTTTGTAAATGCCAGAACAACAGTGTTGTGGCATCTCTGTAATAGATTTTTAAGTTTAATGAAATAGTTTCTTGTGTGTCATCTCTGTCGAGCAAGTTTTTTCTTAATCTCTATGTTAAGAGAAAGAATTATTTTTATTGCTCTGTGTTTTGGAATACTCGGAAATTCCAATAGTAGGTATGCAAAATGATAATAATAACATCGAGTAGTATCCGATATCAGTCCTCTGAGTGATTCCATTGTCTTGCAAAGCCCAATAGACAATAAGCATCCAGTTGTTGAGGATCATGTGGTCAAAAACAAGGGAGACACCTCCTCTCTCGATATCGATCATGGCTCGCTTGACGATATGGAATACGATGGCTTGAGGAAATATCGCAGGGCGCAGAAGATGTAGTGGAGGTCATCCTCTGCAGGTTGGGAGACCTGGTTTCTCCCACAGGCTCCACCGTGGAGAGAGTGGCTTACTATCTCTCCCATGCTCTACTTCAGTCCAATGGGAATTATCTAGCTCATTTGGAGCCCAATGATAAGAGCAATAACGAACCTTTTCTGGGAGCTTTAAAGCTGCTGCATGTAGCTTATCCTTGCATACAAATACACCACTTCACTGCTAACCAATGTATTCTGGAAGCAGTAGCGGGTGCAGATGGTGTTAATAATGTGGGAATCCATATTATCGACTTTGATATAATGGAGGTCATGCAATGGCCGCCATTAATGGAGACCCTGAAGAGTAATGGAAATTATGATGTTGGTCACTTGAGAATCACGGCAATCAAATGGGTAGAGGACGATGAAGAATGTTTGCTTTATTCCGGGTACACCGGAAGAAGATTGTCGGAGTACGCAAGCTTTGTGGAGCTTCCATTTTCGTTTGAGGAAACAGATTTGAAAGGGCTAAAAGAGGTCCTGCCGTTGGACGAGGGTGAGATTGTAATAGTGAATTGCATATGGCAATTACCCCACATGGTCAATCTACGAGACAAATCTCAGTTATTGGAATTCCTGATCTCCACACGCCACTTAAACCCTAAGGCCGTTAGCCTAGCTACGGGCCCACACGGAGCAGAGAGAAAGATGGCCAACTTCTTGGACAGCTTCTGTCATTGTCTGCAGGATCTGTGCGCCATGTTCGACTCGCTTGAAGCTGTACTCCCACAGCATGGGCTTGCAAGAGAGATGGTGAAACGCGTATTCTTTGGACCGGCCATGACAAAGAGAGTTGTTACTAGTAATGCGTGTGGCCCACCTGATACCATAAAATCCAACGTTGTTGACCGACATCTCGAGTGTGGCTATGGCGCAGGCAGCATAAGCAACAACAATATGTTGTATGCAAAATATGCTCTGCACAATATGGGTAGAGAATGTGATGAAATAGAATTGGTGGGTGATCATCAACTGGTTTTGAAACTTTGGTGTGGGTTTCTACATGGAAATCTTCCTGATCATCATCCTGCATACTGCAGCAGAGTAGAGAGCGCTATCAGTTCACTTTACTTATTCCCAGAATGTCAAAAAATGAAATGAGATGCATTCAATTCTATGTTATTGTGGAAATTATGATATGTTTTCAATTCTATGTTGTTCTGGAAATTATGAGATGCTTAAATGATTTTCTGTAGGTGTGGAAATAGTTTCTGTAGTTGTGGAAATGAGATGCTTTAAATGATTTCGAAAAATGTTCCATCTGCGCATAAATTTGTTGTGTTTAAGTCATGTATAAATGCTGAAACTGCAGTAGGTGTGTTTTGGTACTAAGGAAACAACCAGCTGCAATAGACGTAAATTATTGATGGAAATGTGGAAGTTGTGTTTTCCTCAACGTGTTTTAATTTATTGTGTAGAGTTAGCATTCTATGAAAAGATAGGAAGAGATTTAAAGAGAAGATAAAGTAAAGTACAGCAATTTTATCGCTTTCAGTAAATTTTTTTATTATTTTTATTTGAAAATTTTGAAATTTATTGGAATGGAAATTTTAAGTGGTTATTTTTCATAATTTTAATATATAGGTTTTAAATTCATTTATTTATTTAAAAATTAAAATTTAATTTTATTGATTAAAAATTGTTATCTAATTAAAAATTGTATTTTCACTTAAAAATAACTAAATTATTTAATTAGTTTATTCAAATAATTATTTTATATTATTTTAACTTTTAGAAATATATATATATATATATTGAATTTATTTATTTATTTATTTATGTGTTAATGTAACTTTATATCGACTTTGATTTTAGAGAAACTTGTTGATTAATGTGTCTATTTTGAATATATTTTTTTCCACAGAAAAAATCGAACCTTCTATTATATAAGAGGGTTACATAGCATATGCATTGCATTCCTTTCCCTTTTCCAGAGAAAACCATAAGGAGCTGTGTTTTTAAAAAAAACCACCCTACAGCCCTGTCCACAAAAGCTAATGCAAAAAAGTGAAACTGTGGTGTAAGCTACCCCCGGCTTCCATATAGGATAAAACACCGAAACAGGGTATGCTCAACACCACTACTGTCCAAAGACCAACTAGTAAACACTGTGCTAGCTGAAAGTACTGTTATGACAATAATTAAACAAGAGCTCAGGCCTCCGGTTAACGGAAAACAGAACTGAGTTTTAGACAGTTTTTTTTAAATATACAAAAAAGTTTATACAGCAGAGTTCTATATACAGAAAATAAAAAGACAGTGAATGTAAAAGAGCTGTTGGCAGCTCCCGGATTAAACAAAAACAGGAGGGGCAAGTCTCCTTGCCATTCCATCAACTACTTCTTCAACTGACCATGAGTCCAAAACCTGCTCAATGCCTTTTTTAGAAAGGCTGTCTGCTTCTGTGTTTCGTTCCCTGTAAATGTGACAAATATTCAGCTCAGCAAAACAACTTTTAAGACGAATAATTTCAGTAAGCAAAGGAGTTAAGAGAAAATTCCTGCAGTGATGTGAGCCATTCGCCCACTTGATTGTGTTCACAGAATCCCCAAAGATCTGAACCTCCCACTCATTACGCAAAGAGAGCCAGCAAAGAAGCAAATGTAAGGCTTTGAGCTCAGCAAAGTTATTTGTTCCGGTACCAAGTCCAATGGAGGCTTTGAGAGAAATTCCAGTGGGATAGTGAATGACCAGACCAGCTCCACAATTTTTGTTTATATCTGAGGCTCCATCAAAATAAGCCCACGGGATGGATCCCTTTATTTCTTCTACCTGAACAGGTCTACAGCTCCGAGAATTAGATGGAAGTGGTATGCTTTCAAATATGGCCACTCCTTCGGCTGCTAATCTGGCGATGGGAAAGAAAGAGTCTTTGAAAATTCGGTGATTCCTGGCTAGCCATACTCCCCATACAACCAGCAGGGGCATCGTTCTGACTTTGTCATTGGGAGCTTGCTGCCACCAATTATTCCAGGCCTCTGATATTTCCTCCCCCTCCCAACGAAGGGGGACCTTTGATTGTCTTAACATTTCGTTCCAAAGGCTTTTTGAGAATGGACAGGCAAGGAAGATATGTTGGAGAGTTTCCTCACTCTCCTTACACAAGGAGCACCAACCAGGACCTATCTTCCCCCTTTTTTGGAGAAGGTCCCAAGTAGGTACTTTATTTTGAAGAACACACCAGAAAAACAACCGAGTCTTTGCTGGCCCTTTCAGTTTCCACAAAGGCTTGGCCCACCAGTTTGGCTCCTCCCACCCCTTTTGTGACATGAGCCATTCATATCCCATCTTTGGAGAGTAGAAGCCTGATTGAGAGTGCACCCATCTCAGCTCATCCGGCTCATTTGAAATACGAATATGTGAGTTCAACAGACCTGCGCGAAAAGCCCCCCATTCATCATGCCACCTTTCTTCTAGAGCAAGAGCATTCGCTGAAAGCCACTCCTGCCTCCAGATTGATGTGTTTGCATTATCAGCAATTTGACTGAGAGAGAAAAAGCCTCTATTATTTAAAAGCTCAAGCAGGTCTCTTGAAAGAGCAAAAGAGTCCGAGCAGCCCACCCACGGGTCCCTACCTAACCTTATGGAGCTACCATCACCCACTTTCCATGCCAAGCCTTTTTCAATAATCTGTACAGCTGCCACCAAAGCTTTCCATACCACAGAGGAATTCCTTGTTGATTTAAAAGGTTGTCTTATCCATTCTAGAGGCGAGGCTGGGTCAATATACTTCCTCCTAGTCATAGCAGTCCAAAGGTTATCTGAAACAATCAGCCTCCACGCGAGTTTAGCACCTAAAGACTGAGAGAAGGGGAACAAATCCTTTATCCCCCACCCCCCCCATTTTTTGGGTCGGACAATTTTATCCCAGGCAACCCAAGGAGAGACATAATCCTTCTTCTGGCCAGCCCATAAGAATCTGCTACAGATTTTGTTTATTTTCAGCAAAATGCATTTAGGCACCCAAATAAGGCTAGCCCAGTACACTGGAATGGCCAAAACCACAGATTTAATCAACACAAGCCTGCCTTCCCTTGACAGCCATTTAAAACTCCAATGTTTGATTCTGTCCTCAATTTTCGCCAAGAGCCAATTCCAGTCTTGAGCCCTGTATGAGTAAGGTTTCAGCTTAAAACCAAGGTATTTGAACAGATCCTGAAGGGACTTTAATTCAAACGAGAGAATCTCCTTTACTCTGTTTGCTTCAAGGGGGGAGAGCCCTGCTGTCGTGACCGAAGATTTCTGATCATTTATGACCAGACCCGTGGCTTTTAAGAAGAGGTCTAAGAGCCTTTTAAGACAGCAGCAGTCCTCCCGGCTCCCATCACTAAAAATGAGGATGTCGTCAACAAAAAGGAGATGTGTCACCCATAGGTTCAGTCCAACTTCAATCCCTTTCATATCGCCCTGTCTCTTCGCCGCTTTGATCAATAAACTTAAACCTTCAGCTGCTAGCAGGAACAATAGGGCGGAGAGAGGGCATCCCTGGCGTAGACCCCTTTGCGGGTTGAAGAAGTCCGAGGCAGCACCATTTATCAGAACTGCAATCGAAGTCGAGGTAACACACGCCATGATCCACCTTACAAAGTCATGCCTGAACCCCAAATGAGTTAGGAGAAGCCTTAGATACATCCAATTGATTCTGTCATAGGCCTTAGAGAGATCAATTTTAATGATAGCCCCTTTTTTCCGGCTTCTTTTTAGACTGTGAAGGGTTTCCTGAGCCACACCCACAGCCTCATGGATTTGTCTCCCATCCAAAAAGCCAAATTGTTCCACAGAGATGCTTTTGGAGAGGAAAGGTTTCAGCCTGGAGGCAACAATCTTTGCAATAACCTTGTATAAGCATGTGCAGAGTGAGATGGGGCGAAAGTCATTAAAAGAGGAAGGTTGGTCTAACTTAGGGATGAGGGTCAGAAAAGTGGCATTAAAAGGCTGGTAGACCAAGCCTGAGACCCTTGATTCTTCCACCACCGCAGTCAGGTCATCACCCAGAAAATCAAAAAAGTGGAGAAAAAATTCCACAGTCCAGCCGTCTGGTCCTGGGCTTTTCTCTTTTTGCATCGATTTTAGGGTTGATTCCACTTCATCCTTGGAGACCGGTGCCATCAGAAGATCATTTCCTTCATCTTCAATGAACCTTGGGAAAAATTGGGCTACTCTTATAACTTCAGCAATTGAAGCTTCTGCAGGAGCCTTAAAGAGGTCTTTGAAGAAAGCAACCCCAAGGGAGGCAAGCTCTTCAAAGGACTGAGCCTTTTCCCCATTTGCTTTTGGCATTTCCCAAATGGTATTTAAATGTTTTCTCCCTTTAGCATAATTCTGAAAAAAATTTGTGTTTTCATCCCCCGCTTAAAGCCAGATAGCCCTGCTCTTTAAACGCCAGCTTTCCTCCTTTACTTGAAGAATTTTCCTTATGGCTGCCTCCAACTCCCGGATTCTGTCACGAGATTCCACTGTGGCATATCCCCTCCCATCCGGGGCTTCCAAGAGCTCAAGTTCAGTGTTTATGACCCTTAGTTCCTCCTCGTCGAGTAATGCCTTCTGAGTAGCCCAAGTTTTGGTTGCGGCTTTCAAAATCTTTAGGTTATTCATAAAAGCCTTGCTTCGACTTAAATCCCCCTCATCACATAGCCCATCCCTCCTCCAAGTGGTATGTACCAGAGATACAAAGGAATCATCGGACAGCCAAGAGGCATTGAATTTGAACGGGGACCCAGGTTTTTTGAGAGTTCCCTTTGCCTCCAACAGTATCGGGAAATGATCGGACAGGCCCCCTTCACCCACCCAATGACGGAATATAGCCAGTTTCTCAGATAGAGCTTCACCCAAGAGAAAGCGATCCAGTTTCTTCCCAACCCAGTCATCACCAACTCTTTTATTGCGCCAAGTAGGTTGGGCCTTAAGAAGCGAGAGGTCAATCAAATGGGAAGAGGCGATCTTTGAAAGGAAAAAGTCTGTTAGAGGGTTCGCTCTGGCATTTGCTCCCCACGATTCAGAAACCCCTAGTGAGAAGTTTAGATCTCCTCCAATGATCAAATTTTGATGGTTAAGAAAAGACTTTTGGAAAAAGGAGGACCAGAACATCTCCCTTTCCTGACAGGGCCCATAAACATTTAGAAGAAGTAAGGGAGAGCAGAGCTCCTTAGAGTAGAGCTCCACCGCCAGAGAGTGTTCAAACCCCCAGGAAGAAATTTCTTTAATATTTCTAGCTCTATAACCTATGACCAAACCACCAGAGCGGCCATCTGCATCAATGGCCCGAAAGAGCCAGCCAGGCATCGATTTTGAAAGGAAAGCTATAATTTCCTCCCCTTTACCGAGGGTTTCTTGAAGCATAAGAATATCCGGATTATACTGTCTGATTAAGTTCCTGAAAGCTAGTTTTTTGGGTTGACTAGCTAACCCTCTACAGTTGAAGGAAAGAAAAATCATTTCAGCGAGTCAGAGGGTGGCTTTGCTGCTCTAAGCACCCTAGTCAAGGATTTTTGTTTCCCATCGACTATATCAATAATTGCCTTCTGCTTGGCCTTGGACATATTGGATTTCCTACCTCTGGTTTTCCTGGGCTCGATGGGCACTAAATCCTGCTCAAGACCACCAGGAGCGATCTCTTTCCCAGGACGAAAAGCCAATGATCTCAGGTTATAGGGGGGAGCGGTCGAGGGAGGAGCAGAGTCCAAGGAATGGCAGGGGGGAAAGGATTCAAACTTAGAGGACGGAGGATCTCTAGAGGACGAAGGTACCGAGACAACTATACTGTCGACCAGTGGTGAATTCAGATTTAAACAAGAAAATTCCATCTGAAGCTGCCCGGAGGTGCTAGGCATCGAAATAGCAGAGGCAGAATCCAAATTAGAAAAGCATAAGGAAGAGGGGGAAGAAATAGGCATACCTGCCTGAGGATCCAACACTTTCCCAGTTGTCAGAGTGACCTGAGAGGCAGTCAGCACAGGAGCTTGCTCTTGAGACCGGGCGGAATTGATCTGCTGCAAAGGGGCACCAGAAGTCACATCCTCCAACCCATCCTTTAAATCTTCCTCCATTGGTTCCTGCGGGAGATCCATACCAGTGTTTGAAACAGGAAAAACCACCGACTTTCGGGGCACCTTGAGAGGGTTCCTTCGACAGCGATGGCCCAGCGGGCATTCTTTGGCCAGGTGCCCATATTTATGGCAACGATGGCACCGAAATGGAAAGTTTTCGTAATCCAGCTTTTGCACGAACTCCAGTTCTCTATACTTTAAGGTCATTGCTTCTGCAAGCCCTTCTCGAGGGTTAAGGCTTACTAAAATCTGCGCCACACTCAGATCATCTGTTTGCTCGAAAGATTTATCAAAATCCAAGAACTTCCCCAAGGTATTTCCAATGGACATGAAAACCGAATCAAACCAGAACTGAAGGGGTAACCCTGGAAATTTTACCCAAACAGGAGATTCGTTCAGCTTCTCGGTCTGGGCATCGAACAAAGGTGTCCATCTTTGAAGAAGGACTGGTCGTTTACCAAAGCACCAATTCCTGTCAAGAACCCAATTAACATGATCTTTGTGGGCAAAGCGCAAGGTAAACCATCCTCTCTCCAATGCTTTAATCTCCACAGGCTTTCCTGGTGCATTTTCCCATTCTAATTGAACCCATTCCCGAATATAATCGGCCGAGAATTTCCGCCCTCACACTCTGCCAACGAGCCTTGTCTCAGTGGCTGCCATAGCCTCTTCAACTCGAATATCCACTCCTAATGTGCAACAAGGCTGGGGCTCCTTATTTCTAATAGGACCCTGCTTTTTTTGCTTCCCACCCACCTTGGTAACCTGCACCTCGCCTTCCCCAGGTTCGAAATGTTGTCGGTCATCAGAGGCCTCTACCCCTGGTGGGCCCTGGCACCTCTCCTCCAAAACCCTGTGCACACAAGAGTCACAAGCCTTCTGTCTCTCAGCCGCAGGATGCTTTTCGGGTTGGGACTTCTCTACTTCCCTGACGCCTCCAGATCCAATCTCCCCCTGTGGGCACCCCTTCAATCCCGTTTCCAACGAGACCAGGTCGTTTGCGTGCCCACCGCCATCGCCCAAAGCTCCGACCGAGGAGTCAGTCAGAGGTAAATCCCGGATCTCCTCCACCGAGAGCCCATTGAAACTTTTTGAGCTGGATTCCAAATTTTTCCTTTGTACAGGGGGCCTATTTTCGCTTCCAAAAGCCCATGGAAAGCCTGCTTCTGAATCAGGCCTTTTCCCTATCTTTTCCTTCGCATCTATGGGCCCTTTCGAGACATGCAGGCTGCAGCTGGCCACCACATCCTCTAGCCCTCCAGAAAGGGGAGGAAACCCTATGAAATCAGAAAAATCTGGCCCCGATTGAAGGGGAAGAGTCCCGGAAGCAGCAAGACGGTTCCTGTCAGAACTTTCACCTTCAGAGAAAGCACCCTTAGAGGGTAAAACGACACAGTCAGCCTTTTTGGTCTTTGCCACTTCAAGGAAAGCAGATCTGTGAGGGGAACTAACCACCCCAGGCTCTTTGGAGAAAACCCCTTGCTTCACAGGCGTCTGAGGAAAAAATCGCTCCAGGTTTTGAACAGAGACATCGTGACCCCAAACAGTGAGAAGATCATCCGGCGCCGGTTCCAAATCAACCAGTTCACGATCGAGACCCATCCCTGCAAAGTAAAAACAAACCCTAACCCGACACCGAAGGAGCTGGAAACCCGTGAGGAGGTAAACTTCGTCAATCCGGTGAAAAAACAACTGGAAAAAAAACTGCTTACAGGCTATGGATGAAACCGCTCATTTTCCAATCTCGGTAAACGCTCGTAATGACTTAGCACGGAAAAATGCAGGAGGTTAGGCGAGACCCTGACAGGTAAGGACCCCTGTCCCATCTCACCTCCCGCGTGGCCTGAGGCAGGCCCGGCCTGCATACGTTACTGGTCCACCATTGCAGAAAACCCTAGCGCTCCATTCTCCAATATCCACTACTTCAAAAAAGATGTCATACAATTAGTTTTGATCTATTTTGAATATTACTATCACATCTAATTTTAATCTCACAAAAATTGCAATATAAACATATGGGGTTGATAAATATTTGTATGAATAAAAAATTTAGTCAATTAGAAAGCTCACTTTTTTATGAAGTCATACCATTTCCCCTAGCTCTGTGTATTCTCCTTATTTCTCTCAGAGACTCTATTCATTTATGGAACAAAATGTACTCGGAAAGAAGGGAACCCCTTTTCCTCATAGTGGGTTGATTATAACACAACTGAGATAGCCTACTAGTGGTTAGGTTTGACTCCTTCAAATACTAATAAGAGCTACAATATGGACACTTCTAGAGTATTCTTGATCATGATAATACGGCTAGCCCCTTTTCCATGAGTAACTGGGGTTGGTGTGGCATCCTCTCGAATTATGGTGGTCAATTTTGATAGATCAACTTCTAGGAGGCATAACTTTCTCATATGAGCTTCAACTGAGTCGGATCTTGCACTATTGGAAAGATATCAACATGTAGATTATGTTATCGAGGTATATAGTAAGGTCAGGACAAAAGAAAGTGTTTATTTAAGGCCTCAAAATGGCTCCTAATATTTTGATCCGGCATTTTAAAAACTAGGACCGCAAGTAAAAATGGTCATGTGAGTTGATTCCTCCACTTTTTCCATTCTAAAATGATTGAAATGGATTAAAAACAATAGAATGGTCCAATACAATTCATACCTCCCCATTTTAAAAGGATTCTAGTCCCAAAAATATTCTACTGAATGAGGTGAGGAAATTTTTCCTCCACCTTTTGTCGGATGTATCATTTACTTTTTCCCAGAAGTTGTCATTTGAACTCAATCTTCCAAAGGTCACGCGTCCTTTCTCTCATAGCTTTGGACCTGTTATGTAAAATTGTATACTCTTCGACTCTACCTAAGTAATTGGCGTGAAATCCTCTAGAAAAAGGTAGAACTTGTTCTCCTTCTTGATCTAGCATTGAAGGCACATAGAGTTTAAATTCACCACATTCACCATTGAGTAAATGCACATGTATGGGAGTAGGATAAGTATAAAGGCATTTTCAATCAATTTAATTATGCTTTAAATTATGTTACATTAAATTATCAATCCAAGTTTGTAAACATATGAAATATACATCAAAGTATATGCAAAAACTTAGCTTCTAATTCTATCCAAAGTAAATTGACATGAAGCAAAATTCTATTATATGGAAGTGTCTAAATTTAATCTAAGAAAGTGAGTAAATTTAATCTATGAAAGCATGGAAATGTAATCTAGGAAAGTGAGTAAATTTTTTTTATGAAAGCATGAAAATTTAATATACGAAAGACACAGTGCATATAATCTATGAGAAAATACAATTTTAACCTAGGAAAGTGAGTAAATTTAATCCATGAAAGCATGGAAATATATTTCTATAAAAGTGAATAAACTTAATCTATGAAATAATTAAAATCTATATCTATGAAACAAAATAGACTTGTTCTATGAAAGCTTGTAAATCTTGATAAAAAAAATGACATCAAGTGAAA
This sequence comes from Pinus albicaulis, assembly GCA_034641835.2. Taxonomy (NCBI): domain Eukaryota; kingdom Viridiplantae; phylum Streptophyta; class Pinopsida; order Pinales; family Pinaceae; genus Pinus; species Pinus albicaulis. The sequence goes on from CM076575.1 coordinate 1,813,685,069, forward strand.
TGAAATCTCACTCTATAATTTTTAGTAATTACCTTGCAAATCAAGATTCTGAAAGTAGAAATAAGAATTATGTAAATGTGATTTTTTATTTTTATTTTTTATACTACAAATTAGCATCATACATCTACAGGGGGGCCCTCTCAGTGATCACAAAGGTCATAGAAAAGCACATGAACTAATTTAAACTATCAAATACACCTGTATGTGCAATGAAGGAAAATATCAATGGTTTGCGATTATATTAAGGAAAACAAATGTTGCATGCAGCTCGTATTCCCTGTCGTCCCTTCATAAAATTTGTCAAAATTTTCCCTCTATCGAATCAATTGATCAACGGAAAATGTTAGCTAAGCATATCATGAAGGGAAAATTTATCAAAAAATTATGAAGTTTTATCTCAAACAAATAATACAATGCTCTCATATCATCTCAAACAAATAATAAATGTATTTGTAGCAGCAGCATACAAGTTGAACAAATAATAAATGTATTTGTAGCAGAAGTATACAAGTTGTTTCTTGAAATGTAATATGTAATTTTGGTTAGAAGCAATATATTAGAATCCATCGCTCTCAAGAATGAGAAATTCAAAGTTTTCAACAAATAATCTATCTTTCAAATTGTTGAAAGTAAACTGGAGACTATTTAAAATACTTGAAAAGTAAATTGGGCACTATTTTACATTCGTAGTGCTAAAACTTTTATGATGATGAAAACGGTATATATAAAGTATAAATGGTTCCATAAAATTAACTTTCAATATTGTAATCTAAAATACAATTGTATACTTTAACAACCAAAAGTATAAATCAATCACACAAAAAAAATGTTGTATTGTTTAACGAATAAAAAAATGGGTGTATTGTTTAACGAATAAAAATAAAAATCAAATAAAAGAAAATAAGTTGTATGCTTTAACAATAGAAATCAAAATCCAAAAACGTGTAGATGCAATTTTAACTTATATTGTAATTTTGGATCTCAAAGGTGTTTCCTTTGAATTATCACCCAAGATATAATTGAATTTGCAATGTGCATGGCGTAAAATGAAAAATCGGTGTGCGTTGTTCGAACATAGATTCCCTCCGACCTAGCTCTTGAATGGGTGATCGCCGAACTATCATACGAAATGTTTGGTGTTGCCGACCTATTATACGACCAGGATCTTGAGTGGGTTATCGCCGAACTATTATACGAAATGTTTGGTGTTGCTGGACAATAATTAATTTTTTCTTACGTGGAGTTAGATATGAGAAATACACGAAGAGACAATTAACAAACTAACAAATCTCTTTATTAGTCGTTACTATCAAACATGAACCGTTGGTAAGTCTTAGTTGTGTATAATTATTTTTCAAAACCAAAAAATCTCTTTGTTCATCGTTAGTATCAAACATGGATTGCTGGTAAGTCTTAGTTGTGTATAATTCTTTTTCAAAAACAACAAATCCCTGTTTTCTTCGTTACTATCAAACCTGAACTTCCGGTAAGTCTTAGTTGCGTAGAATTATTTTTGGATACAACAATACACCTCTCACAATGGTGTGACATCTTCCTTTGTCGATACAACAATACACCATGCACCATGTACTTTATGTGATATAAGCTTTAACAAATAAAATTGTTGATGGTTTAAAATAATTCAAAATCCAATAGAAACCATACAAAATATCAGCGGTAATTTATGTAATCTACAATGTTATTTTATATGATATATCAAGTTTAATCACAAATCACTAGCAACAATGTTGGAACCAAAGACAAATCAATACTGTACTTTAATATCATTCATAATGCATTGAATTTCCACTCCAACTGGAAACACCAAACTGTAAAACCACCTCAATTTCCAAACTGTAAAACCACCTCAAGGTATTGAGGTGTGGTCACTCCAGTTTGAACTGTGTTTTAGATTTTGCAGTTTTAAAAGTACATGAAGGGGCACATCATTTTGAGGACATCTAGTCCATACTTCTAATAATTTTCCATGTTTCAACATACCCACCGATTTATTCACATACCAGATAGTATTTCCAATGCATAATTAGCCTTTGTTAGAGGTTTTATCATTCTTTCACCTTTGTTTAAGTTGTTTGAGACCCGATAGTTTCCCCTTGAATAAAAAAATTAATGTAGTTTAGGTTTTTTTTATTATACAAATATATCTATGAGAAATGCATTGAATAAACTAAATTTCCATAAATAAACGTCGAAAATAATTTTAATTATAATATATAATTTCTTAAATCGAAGTTTAAACAATATTCTAATTACTTTTCTAATTGTAATTTAAAGTGATACAGATACTCTACATGCATACTTCTGAGTGTCAATTTTTTTTATTTTTCAGACAAGTTACCACCTCATTTGTTCAATTTTGCTTCTCTGTTCAACACGTAGGTTAACAACTACACAAAAAGAGTGAAAGGAAAGAGCATCATTCACCACCGCCATGATGGAAAAGTTGATGTCTTTCCCAAACATCTAATTTATGTCAGCATTAACACATATATCCTCATTCCTCTTTTTCCACTACACACGATGGAAGTTGTAGTCCTTTTTCCTGAAAGACTTGATACTTGTTCCATACCCGGCATTATTCTTCAAAAAAAAATATTCTCTGCTTTCATTCCTTCTCGTCGCGAAAGCGTAGATCTGCGCTTGAGAGTCGAAAACTTGTCATTTTGTTTCCCTGAATTCTCAAATAGAAGCAATGCCCACTTGGGTAGTCATGGAAACCTTGTCGTTGTGCTTCCCCAAATTCTCAAATAGAAGCAATGCCCTCTTAGGGAGTCCTCGTCTAAGTGGGACTCGTAGATTGGAAGCAAATTTGACTGATTGCTTGCAAAGGGTAAAGAAGGAGCAGAGGAAGAAGAATGTTAGCCATGTCTATCTACAAGGTTGGAATACCATCGCGCTTCCTTCTGTTGGTCATCGCGTTTGCTTTGTTGGATTTTTAAAGATTTCATAAAATCAGAGATGAGCGGCTGTCAAATGACATAATCAGTGAGAAAAACACAAAAATTGAGAGACTGTAGCCACAATTAAAGGTGCCCAAATCCTTTCAACTTATTATATGAGCTGTTTTCAAATGACATAATCAGTGAGAAAAACACAGAAATTGAGAGACTACAGGAATAATTACAGATGCCCAAATCCTTTCAACATATTTTTTCCTCTTAAATTGAGTGTACTACAACATTTTCCTTAGCAATATAGTTATTCATGATATTTCAAAGACCATTAACATTAAGTATTCAGAGATTTAGTTTAAACCTACCTTGGAAATTTCATTTGGTCCTAGGCCGAATTTTAAATATGAAATATTTCCACAAATATAATGTGTTTAATTTTCTTGGAGTTTGTATACACAGCAAAACATTATTATTATGATGAAGAGTTCAAAATTAATTAAAAAATGCGGAACCACAATGAAAATTCCATCTCAATACCCTAACCGGCCATGAGAGGTCACACTCACTTGCGCCATAAAGGCCCTCTGGGGAAAACCATTGACGTAGCAGTTTAGCTCAGCTAAGCTGCAATGACAAAGTATTTCTAGAGTATTCTATTTGTCTATGATCAGTAATTTATAGTACATAATGATTTTTCAAATGGAGTAATATATATATTACATAACTTGTATAGTAGAATGTAAGAAGAAGCCTAAACCTTATCCTATAATTAAAATATCCTATAATTAAAAATCTGAAAAATTGAAAAATATTAAATCTCCAATTAACAGAAGTTATTTTGATTCATTGATTAGGCTTGCGAGTACCTGAAAGGCATTGTAGCCGTCTAATGAATTGAATGTATGGATTTTAATAAACCTCCAGGCTAATACATTTGCATTGGCAAGTTAACTTCATTCTAGACTAGACGATAAACTGAATTCCAGACTAGACGATAATTAAATTTAGAAGATAAACCCCAGAATATAATACTCTGAGACCAGACCATAAACCCCAGAGCATAATACTATGAGACCAAACCATAAAATGAATTACAAGATGAAGGAATCTAAGAAATGAATACCTCTGCCGAAAGGCTGCAGATCAAAGATGAACCAGATCTCCCAAATTTCCTAGCAAGAAGCATTTGCCAGATATGATGCAGCACATACCAACAACCAAATGCTACCAAAATGTTTCAAGGATGATGTATCTTAGCCTTCCCATCTCAGTAATACAAAAAAATAGCTACACGGGGAGGACTATCCAGAAGTAACATGTCCAATAACAAGAACAACAAGCGGAGGAGTAGTAGGATTGTCGTAACATGTGTCATCGATGGCATGTCATCTCGAATAGGCTTAAAAACTTTGGATATAGATAAATTGTCACAACATACAAAAACTTTGGATAAATAAATTGTCACAACATACACCATTCCTGCACTTTGGATAAATATAACTTGTCAAAATATTTCACATTGAAATGAGGGAAGCCTGCAATAAGAGATTGATTTCCTTTGAGACGGAAACATTCGTTAAAATTTGAATTTCCACTATAAAACATTGGTTAAATAGTAATAAACCCAAAAAAAATGTTCAGGCACTCGATTAATGGCCGGACAACGATCTACTGATCGCTATAGTCCTACTGAGGGCAGAGACTAATAAGACGTACATCAATTGAAAACTTAAGATATCTATGTGTTCCTCACTCTACAGAGTGAGATCAATATATAGATTTTTTGAAAATAACAACCTTCACAATTAAAATGCTATAAATCGTAATAAAGACACATCTACTGATCGCTATAGTCCTACTGAGGGCAGAGACTAATAAGACGTACATCAATTGAAAACTTAAGATATCTGTGTTCCTCACTCTACAGAGTGAGATCAATATATAGATTTTTTGAAAATAACAACCTTCAGAATTAAAATGCTATAAATCGTAATAAAGACACTGACTAAGTGTTCTACGACTAATTTTCATATTCAAATTCCTATAACCAGCTTGTGACCGAGTCCATGCGCAAATTTATCTGAACACATAGCCATTGAAAAACTATTCTTCAACATTGTCACAAACATGATGTCACAACGAATTTCTTTTAGAAAACAAAGCTTTAAAAAGGCACAGAATCGTAGGTTGAAATAATGACAAACAAACCGATGGTGCAAATAATTTTATGTCCAAATCTAATGGTTTTCCGATATGGTGAATTTCTAAGAAGATAAGGATAAGTACACCCTTGAAGGCACAATTTTGAAAAAAAATCATCTCCAATTGACGGTCCTCAACATTTTCTACAAACCTCCAGAGGGGACCCCAAGAAGCGGTATATCGTTTTACGAAAACCACATTATTCTGACATATCCATGACAAAGGTATGGACCCGCCCGCCATTCAACCACCATGGAGGCTTCACCTCACCTATGACATGGCATGTGACGATAGCTTGGGGCCCATATTCGATTTTTCATCTCAAAGCGACATTGTTTTATATATATTTTGGACAACATAGTTTTAAAACCCCGAAATAATTTATAAACAATTGTAAAAGACAGGGCTAACATATTTTCAAAATGTGAAAAAGACACATATATATATATATATATATTCCGAAACTAAAATAAGCCCCCATACATTTTAAAAACAAGAGAGTCTTCATTTGTCAAAAGAGATAGCTATATAATTGTTTATAAATTAGTTCTGTAATTGATTCTTTACAGTTAATTTCTGGAGAAATATAAAAGAATAGAAAATTGTTGAAATAAGGTATAGGGGCATGAGACCAAAACTGAATGTAATGAAAAAATCTCTCAATAATTTTATCAATGAGATCTGACTATGATTCCAACTATGGTAAATTGCAGTGTTGTTTCTATTCTATGTACATTTATTGTTTTGTTGGTTTTTTTGTTCTTATGGTAAAGGGTATGTAGTAGCAATGATTTTTAAATTAAATACTATGAATTTACCCCTTGTTACTCATGTATTAATTTTAAACCCTTAATAGGTGATCCACATCCAGAAATTCATACATAATTTCTTAATATTTTCCACCATTATTTCTACATAGCTGAAGCTCAAATTCTTAAATGCATTAGTTGTAAAACCCTATTCCTCTTCATTTTCCTCCAACTTTCTTTTCAGTTCAAAACTTTGAAATTATCATTGAACTGGACATATTGGTTTCGAAAGATATGTTTTTGAATTCGAGAAATCACGGCAACTCTTATGGTCTCACTCTCCTACCATTTATTAAAAAGTTCTATCAATTCTCGTAGACGTCCTAGGCACTGCCCTCTTACAGCTAGAAGTTCTCTCAAGGAAACAACATCAATTTGCGTCGTTGCTCGGGAGGGAGTTGAAATATTTTCCCTGGGTTTATAAAATTATGTTGTTGATTCTTTAGGGTGACAAGATTCAATATTAAATTGTAATATTTCCATAATATTTTTATCTTTGGGGTGTTTTATTTTCCATGTTTTACATGACTATCCTACATTCTTTGCCAATAAGTTTGCCCCACTGGATTCTTCTTGCATAGCTAGATATCTTCACTATGTACCATCATTTCATGAATATAATGCTTATTTTACAAGATTTAGTCGGAATGCAGATGAATGTCCATTACAACACCTTAAAGACTTACATCAATGCATGAAGCAATGGGGCATTGTTTATGAGGACTTGAAAATAAAAAATTTCATGTTTTCTTTGGATGAAGAAGCTAGGGTTTGGTATTGAACCCTACCACATTGCAACCTTTCTTCCTTGAATGGTTTTCCATGCAACATTTAATTCATTTTGTAGCACCTTATATTCACAATATTTTTTGTTTGAAGATTGTTGTGAATATTTTAATTTTGAAAATATTTCAAAGATTGATGATGTTGTTGAAGAAATTTGTAAAGTTAAGCTCTAAGAAAACATAGAACTACGCCAAGAACCAATTTTCAACATTCAATAAACATAAACTATTGAGATGCAAGTAAATCAACACAGGTATTATCTTGTTCATTTTGAAGGTGACCCTATTTATGATATAAATGATTCACACCATGAAAAAACTATAAGAACATGCCAAACATAGCCACAAGAAAATATTGATTCTCCTCCAATGGTAAGCATATTACAAAATGTTGACCTGTACTATATTTTAAAAAAATATCTATTTTAAAAAAAGATGAATTTTGTTGTAGAGGACTTGACGTTTAAGAATCCAAAATTAATGATGATTGTATTATAAAAGAAGATATCTTTTCTTGGCCCAAAGAAGTATTGATGAGATTTTTTCATACTATACACCATCTAGTTGCAACAAAATTCAAATAAAATGAAGTTGTGGACCAAGTTGATTTCTTTTCTCGTGTATTTTATGATCCTATAGAAAATTATTTGGAGTCTCTGCTCAGACCGGGAATAATAGATTTTTTTGTAGAAATTTGTTTTTTCTGGGTATGTATCAACTTTAGGGGATCAATTTCTTCTTCTTATGATAAGGCCTATTTTTATTTTTAAATATCACAGGAAGAGTGCAGTAAAATCAAGTACCTAGAAATTAACATGGTGCCACTCGAAGGTTGATTTTACTTTATTAAGATCAACATTATTTACAGTAGAACTTTGTACATAAATAAGCTCAATAATTGAGAATTTAGTTTACAATTTTCTAGAAGTTTTAGTTTCATTATTTCAGTTTATAAATAAGAGTATATACTTCCAACAAATGAATATTTGAGAGGGATCTCAAAGTTCATAATTTTCAGGAATAATTGGAGGAAAATTTGGATTTTTTTAATCAATTCCCAAAAAGGAACATGGTTTGTTGTTCTTAGTGCCTCAAAAGTTGAGACATTGTCCCGAGTAGGAGCCTACGTTGTAGCAGGATTTTGCTGGGTAAAATTCTTCGGCAGGAATAGATAATATTACAACTGAAACATACTTTCATGCGTACTTTCCCTCCCTAGTCCTATCGATATAACTTGAATTGTTGTATGAATGTTATGTCACTTTTAAAAAAATAAAAGAACATAGAATCCTTCCCTTTCCTTATCCTAAAATGTAAAATTTAAAGTTTCCCATTGGGCCATTGAGTACATTATTTATCTCATCATCGAATTCATCTTATAAATTTTTTTGAATCATTTCCTAACATCTATACACATCCAAAAGTGTAAGCATATAAATATGCCATATAAGGACTAAGTCAAGATCCCAAACCACCAAATAGAACTTCCACTATCTAACAAAATTCGAAGGAAACTATATATATATCTCCCTTAGTTGTAAGCTGACGTTGGCCATATGCTGAGATATGATATATATGTTTTTGTTGAACAAATTACATATCCCACATATAGTGTGCACAAATTTTAAGATATATATATATATATATATATATATATATCTTAAAATTTGTGCACACTATATGTGGGATATGTAATTTGTTCAACAAAAACATATATATCATATCTCAGCATATGGCCAACGTCAGCTTACAACTAAGGGAGATTTGTGATACAGGTTCCAAGGCTCTCCCTCACCAAGGGTCCTCTTCGTCGAGTTACAATGCCAATAAACACCTTTTATCTATAGCATATTATGTTCTCACACTACGTATGTGGGACATATCATTGTAAATAAAATATATAAATGAAATGGAGAATTCCTATATTTTCTTGGAAAATGATATGTAGTGAGAAAAAGCAATGAGACAAGTCCCATATGCTATGCGAGGACCTGCATAAAACACATGAATATTTTTTCGTAGCAGTTTAACTGGCGATTGAGGCATTGACAAATAAATGAGATACATACCTAACATTTCTGATTAAGTCATTACATTTTTCCCTTATGGAATTTCCATTAAAGAGCAATGTTTATAATCACTTATGCATGGAAAAGTATGATGAACTGCCAAAGGAAGGCCAACTAAATTCGTGAAATAATTCAACCTTTTATTGTTCTTATTGATATCCTTTCATTTTGTTCCATGTTGGTAAAAATAAATTACAATTGAAATCGATAAACAGAGAGGAGTCCAGTTGAAAATACGTGATTGAGATGTGAAGGAGGAGCATTAGAGCTTCTAAGTAATTAATTCACCAACGAGAAAAATATTCAAAAGGGGCATTGATTTTTTAGAAGAATTTATATTATTCTATGTAAATAAATTTTATTTTCCAAGTTGTTTATTTTGTTTTCCAAGTTTTTCATTTTTAGAAAAATTATTGATAGGTGAGATTTTGTCCATAAGGAAAAAACAAATCTACCTTGGAAAGAGTGATAGATTCTAGGGATAGATTGAGTAATTTTAGAATTTAGAACAATATGTTTATGGAGTGATTTATGGATATGGAGTAATTTGAGGATTTTGGAAAATCTACTTTATGGAGTAATTTATGGGTGATTTATTAAGTGTTTTGAGGATTTAGAAAATATATTTCATTTCTTAACTCTATTTATTTTAAGCCTATGACCAATGATAACTAATGGCCAAATGCATGTAGATTCAGGCCAAGTGAGGAATGGATACTTCTGTAATTGTTATGTAATTGTATGAATGTGATTTTGTTAATGAAAGGAGTTTTCATTATGTTCACAAATTTTCTCTGTGTGCATGTGTGAATGAAGAACTCCAATTTTATGTGTAAACTGGAATTATGTAGAGTTTAGATCTTGTATATGGGCTTGAAATTAGAGGATATAAGATTTAAATATCACAAGTATGGGTGCATATATTTTTTGTGTTTTTTTTAATTGCAGGAACAAAGTGCGAGATCAAAAATTCATTAATGATTTATGGGAATCTTGATGTCAGTATTCCATTGACATCCGGAAAGGAGAGTGTCAAAATTTGCAAGAAAAGTGAATTTTCCTGCATCAAGTGGTATCATAGTTGTAAGTTCAATGGGATTGAAAATTGCAACCAGAAAAGGGATGAATTCCAACAAGTACTAGTTGGGTAGAAATTTTCAAAAGGTAGTTTGATCTAAACTTGTATAAGAGTTTTTCTATGCTAATTACAAATTCAGAATTATAATTTATTTTCTTCTTGTTTTCTTGTGGTGCTTTAGTTTTCCTAGTGCGGGTGAATGTCAAAACAAGAAATTGTCTTGTGTTTTATGTTGAAATTAATGACAAATAAACAACATAAGTAAGAATTGAAAAATATCATAAACATGTACAACATACAATAAAAGAAGCCCATCAACACAAGTTTTTGTTAAAGGATTTCACCCCTCCTGGGCTATGTCCCCTTGGTCCAGGTTCCATAGCTTGGGCCTCTTTTATTAGCTCAAATTTCGAAAAAGTCTTGTGTACATTATTCAAAGTCTCCTAAAACATGTTCTGTTGTATTAAAATAATAAAAATCATCTAAAAATTATTGTTCAATTACTGAAAACTAACTCTGGGTGGTCTAGAATTGACCTCCTTCCCTGGTGGCCCTAGGCTCCCTTGAAATTCCCTCTAGAAATATCACATGTATAAGTCAGTTTCAGCCTCTGAAACCTATACCATTGTCTCTGGAATAACAAAATAATCTAATATTGACTATTCATTTTCCAAAATTGGTCAAAATCTGATCCAGGCAAGCCTCATTTAATTTTCCCCTAAGAAACAGCCTCTAAAACTGGAGGAACTCCAGTTAAACCCAATAAAAATGGAACCTCTGCTAGATTTAGGGGAGCCTCCAGATATGCCACCAAAATAAACTTCACTTAACCATTTTTTTAATTAATGTTAAACCTGTTTTAATGCGCTAATGGCGCTCTCTAATTAAGGTGCATTCCATAGGTCATATGAATTGGTCACATGACAGGAGGGGCTGGTCCGTGGGCTGGCCTCTCCACGCTCTGTCGGACTAACTGTGTAAAGGGTAAATATAAGTCGATGTGGAAGGTTTAATAACTACCACCCACGGCCCATTGGTAAGCCGCGAGCTTGTTGGGGCAGAGTTCTGGGGTTCAAACCTGGCCCTGCTCCCATTACAAAGCTTTTAACATATATTTCAATGGACCTTGGCATGATATAACCCGACAAACTATGGTTTGATTTAACATTTAAATATAATTAATATAATATGTATTATATAACATAATATATATAGTATGTGTAAACATATAATATATATATATATATATATATATATATATTAATTCATAAATAAATAAATAAATAAAAACACAATTTCCACCTTAAATATCATTAGGAAATTACCCCCATATAGACCAAACTGGTGAATTCGAAAGTGCCACTTGTCACAGCCTCATTGGTAGAAACCTGAAGAATATTCCTAGAAGATTCCTTTTTGCTGATTGGGCTGCCATGTCATCAACCTGAAACTGTTCTGGAAATGTTTTTAGCTATTTGAGAAAACGAACAATAGACCATAACTTACTCATACGAACTCAGATTTTGATGAAATAGTTTGCATTGGATTCCTGGTGACGAGCTCTATGTTATCGTTCTGGTTTCAAGAAATTCTGATTTTTTTAAATTTTTGAGCTAAATATTGAACACTTGATCATTCCTCCCCACTAGAATCCTTTTGGACCCCAAAAGATACTATCAATTGTTCAACAGGTGAGGGTGCAGTTTCCTCACCCTTTCAATCTCCATCCATTTGGCCTTTGAAATATTTTTTCCCTTGAGCCCCACTCTAAGGTATTCGACATTCCCTCTTCTTGAATTTTTGATTCTCCTGTCAAGTATGAGATCTTGCTAAAGTTCATCAAGATATTCTGGCAAGAAATCATCTATTGATGGAAGTTAAACATGTTCTCCTTAATCATCAATCAATGGAGGCTCAAACATTCTCAACTTCTTAACATTCACGATAGAATATATTTCTATATAAGGAGGCAAATATAGCTTAAATGCATTAGCACTAATCTTTTCCAGAATTTTAAATGGACCATAACAGATTGGCTTGAGTTGTTTAACTTCCCCTTGCAATGTTTCTTTACTGATATACAACCAAACTTCATCTCCAACCTAGAAATTGTGATCAACACGGTGTTTGTCATGCCTTGCCTTGTAGCTACTTTGACTCTTTTCAAGTTTCTCTTGCACTGTGTGATGTATCAACTGAATTTTCTCAATCAACTTCCTTGGCTTATCTATGTCACTATGACCATTTATAGCGACATATTTCTCAAAGATGAAGTCCAAAGGATATCTTGGAAAGTAACCAAAACATGCCTCAAATGGCGATGTATTTGTGGAATAATGTTTTTCCCGGTTGTATGCATGTTGAATGTAATGCAACTATTCATCCCACAACTTGGGATGCTTGCTGCAATAGCCTCTAAGAAGATGAATAACGGTCCAGTTGACCACTTCAGGTTGACCATATTTTTGCGGATGAAAGGTTGTACTTTTCTTTAACTTAGTGTCCATCAAGTCCCACAAATTAGAACAAAAATTCCCAACAATTCGAGAACCTTGATCACTTACAATAGAATAGGAAGACCAAAATGAACCGAATTTTTTTGAAAGAAAAGATGAGTTGTTTATTCAGTTGTAATTTTTTTGTTACATGGCATCAAAAGACACATTTTGCTGAACCTATCTACCATAACATACAAATAATCATGGCCTTTCCTTGACATAGGAAGACCACCTACAAAATCAATTGAGATACTCTCCCAAGGATGTGAAGGAATCGAAAGTGGAGTTTACAATCCAAGTTTCCTATTGCTAGGCTTACTTGTTGCACATAAATAACATCCTATAATAAAATGATATACACTATCAATCATGTGTGGCCAATACACTACTATAAAATGATGAAATGAGTGACTAGGTGACTAAAAAAGTTAGTCACCGCAATTATTTCAAGTGAATTACTACAAAAGTTGAGCAATTTTAAGTGACCGAACTAAAAATGGCTAACTTAAACGATTCATTTAGTCTAGGGATTAAATATACGACTAGATAATAGCTGACTAAACTAAAAGAGACTAACCTAAATGACTACTTTGGTCTAGGATTAAAATATATGACTAGATAATAAGTGACTAAACTAAAAGCGACTAACTTAAATGACTAATTTAGTCTAGGATTAAAATATATGACTAGATAATAAGTGAAAAAATTAATAATGATTAATGTAAATGACTATTATAATTCAAGAATAAAAATATGATCAAATAACAAGTACAACAAGTATATGAATTAGTCATTTATGTTAGTAATTTTTAATTGTGGACACACTATTTGTTATGGGTTTTTTGTGGCATTGTTACATACCATGGTTGATTATTTCACTAAATTCATAGAGAATGATTTTATTGATTTTAATTCAAATTATGTTGATTTATACATGGTCAATTGATATAAATCTAGAAGTTTACTCTAAAGAAATATTATTCTATAGATACATGCATTACAAAAATGTTCACGAATTCTAACAATGAATTAAAATTCTTAGAATGTACACACACTATTATTAGAAAACCATACATACTAACAATTCTTGTGGCTCTTTAATTATGTAGAATAACATTCCATGGCACCCATATCCAAGCTGATGTTCAAATAACCCTTAGAGAGTATCTATGTGGTTGTTTGGGGGTTACTTCATGTTCCTTGAACTATAGAAGCTTTATTTAGGGCCTAAGGCCCTCTTTTATCATTCCCTTGAGATATTACATTCCCCAAGACCCATTCTTATCATGCAAACCATACCCATGGTGACAAAGATCCTCCATAGAGACCAAATATCCCCTATAGGTGTTATGTGTAGTAATTAAAATACCTTTTCAAGAATGTTGATCATGAGAAGATTCAAATATGAACCAGGCACCCTATGATGCTTCCTTGATCATGGTTAAGGCCCCGAGTTCCATACATGGTACAAAACTACTCCTAATGATACTAAGGCCAAAATTAAAGGCCCCATGACCCAAATATGTCACAGAAACCCTTCAAATAACATTCTTATCACAACTAAAGTCTAGAAATATCTTAGATAGGATATGTGTGGTGGTTTGAGGCCTTATTCACTTCTCTTAAACTAAAGAGATTTTATTTAGGGAATAAGTATATTTTTTTCCTTCCATATGCATCGTAGAGGCCATAAAAACCATCATTATTATTGTAAAACATACTATTTGTTCCCATATTTCCATTCTAATATACTTTTGTTCATGGACATTAAATATGAGAAAGACTTGTTTTAGGAATAAGGCCCCTTTTCATTCCTTGTCATATAACACCTAATCCCATATACGATGTGGAAAACCTCATAATGGGACCCTTATCCTAGATGGAGGCCTAAAATCCCTCAAATATGATTTATATTTCTCTTTATGTTCTTTTTCGTGCAGTGTGAGCCAAAGAAGTTTCATTTTGGGAGTGAGGCCATTGTTTTCATCCATTTGCAATGGTACAAACCTAAGACCCATTCTTACTATGTAAAAAATACAAATGATAATAAATACCCCCCATAGATGCGTAACATCCCCTATATAGGTTATGTGATGTTCTTTGAGAAATACTTCCAAAGCTTAATCGTCAAAGATTCAAATAAGGCCTAAGCCCCTTATGACGTTCATTAGGGGAATTTTGAGGTCTAAAATTGGCCTCCTAAGAAAAATACACAACGAAAATAAACTTTATAAGAACTAATAGGATTCAAGATGATGATGTCAACCATGGGGGGTGATTCACCATTTTTTAAGTAAAAGGGTAAAAATATTAAAAAATAATAAAATAATAAAACTACTTTTTCAACTCATATTTTCAACTTACCTCCCAAAGGTTTTACTCAAATTTCAACTGGAAATACTCGTTGGATGAAAAATTTAATTCCTCATCCAAGGAGTACCCGTGTTGCATACTTTCAATGGACCCTGCAACATGAAAAACGAGAAATACATGAAAAAATATAATTGCAATCAATTTTTTCATTTATTTCTCATTTTTCATGTAGAAGGGTCCATCGAAAGCATGCAACATGGGTAATGCTTGGATGAAGAGTTAAATTTTGCATCCAACGAGTACTCCTGCTCAAAATTTGAGTAAAAACTTTGGGAGATAAGTTGAAAATACGAGTTGAAAACGTAGTTTTTTCTTTTTCCCCTCTAAAATTTGATGATGTAATCAAATCTTATTTTATTATTTCCACTATTATTTTATAATTTCCTTAGGAGGCCCATTTTAGAACTCAAAATTCCTCTAATGCCTATTTTGACCAAGTCTACACTTGTAAGCATCATATGTGATTTGAAAGCCTCATTATTTCATTAAGGTCTAATTATGAGGCTCCAAGACCCAATCATAGTGTGAAATACCTCTGAATGGTAGACACATCCATTTTAGAGGCCGACACATATCCCTTAAAGAATATAATTTATGTGGTGGTTTGAAACTTTTTTAATGGCCAATGATTATTTAATACTTAAGTCGCTTTTCTTTAATGTCCTTCTTTGGACATAATAAAGGCCATGGGACTCATTCTTATTATGAAAAACATACTAAGTGGTCATATTCCCAGCTATAGGTCTTGTTCATGGAAATTGAGCATGAGAAATATTAATTGAGGGACTAAGGCCCTTGTTATCCTCTCCTAACCATAAAATAGACACTAACTTCGATATGTGGTGAGAAATAATCCTATGGTGCCCATATCCCAACATAAGACCAAAGATTCATTAAACAAGATCTATGTGGTTTTTAAGTCTAGCTCATTTCCCTTGATTTTAAAAATATTATTGTAAGGCCTAATGCCCTTTCTTACCTCCTCTACCCATGGTACATTCCTTAAATCCTATACATGGTGTGAAAAAATTCCTAATGTAATTGATATCCTATATATTCCTAATATTATTTAGATTGGATCTATGTGGTTTTTCAATGCCAAATACATGGCCCTTGAGCATGAGAAGCTTCATTTTACAAATAAATGCCTTTTTCTCTTTCCATCATACTAATTCTTATCATGTAAAGAATAATAATGGTGTCCATATTCCTAGTTTAAGGCCCTTTTCATGTCCATTGGTAAAGCCCTTGAGAGTTCTTCTTATTGTGCAAAATGTGGTAATGTTGTGCAAATATCAGTAAAGATAAAAGCCCCAATAGAAATTCCTCAATTGGCCATAACCTCTCATAATGCTAAATCTGGGAAATTGGATTCATTGTGATAGGTGGAAGCTTAGTCCAAAAAAAAAAATTGCAAACCTTAGGAGAGGCCATGTTATCATGCCTTTTTGTGTATATTAAAATAAGAAAAAACGACATAATTTTTATTTTGAGTCTTTTAATTTTTCTCAATACATGAGAAAATATGACCCCATAAACAACTGAAAATTCAAGAAGGTTATACTCTTAACACACATAAATATCACTTAATAAGACTACTAATTATGTTTGTAAGTTTTACAAATTAAATAATTTATATACAACTTAATATCTTATTAATTTATATTTAATTTTTAATTTAATACTATATATAATTTTTTATTTTAAATATTAGTATTGACATTTAACTTTTAACTTTTAATTTTTAATTTTTATATTTTTATATTTATTTTAGATTAATTTCAATTCCTGCCTACAAAAAATTCACCCTTCAACCTTGGAAGCCCTCAACCCGGAGTCATTCCACAAAGTCGGAGTAGCAGGAGGGCGGTCCCAGTCAGTTGTGGTCTTCGAGCCTTGCAGAGAAAGTATTTTCGACATGAAAGCTTCAATATTTGGGTGATGTTTGGTCTCATATACTACTATGGTTGTGGGGTATGCACAGAATGGGCAGGTTGAAGAGGAATTGAAGTTGTTTCAGAAAATTCCTGAAAGAAATGTGGCCTGTTGGAATGCTATGATAGTGGGATATGCATAGAGAGTGTGTGTTGATGATTTCGTGGAGTTGTTTGTAGAAATTCCAAAATTAAAAAACGAGAATTGGTTTCCTGGAACTATATGACTACAGGATGCACCCAAAATGGGAATAATGATAAGGCCCTGGAACTCTTTGAACATATGCCAAAAAATAATTTGGTCTCATGGAACACAATGGTTGCTAGATATGTGCACAATGGGTTAGTTGATGTGGATTTCAAGTTGTTTGAGAAAATTCCTCAATGATATGTGGTCTCATGAAATTCCACATCCTAACACACATAACGAGACAATGATTGAAGCCCAATAGTGCCATTATTGGTGCACTCTACATAGAATCTAGAAAATGCACACAATTCTTAAATATTTGATGTTGACATATGGAATTTCTTATTGTTTAGGGGTTCTTTAAAACATACATTGATCTCCAATCTTAATGGAAATTTGTTCCTCACACGCTAATGCTATTTCTCATGGTTCATTAGTTGTAATTACACACTTTAGAATGTTACAAATACATTGTTTGGGTCACAATTTTATGGTTACAAACTACCCAGCTATAAATGGTGATAAATTGATGATAAATAGATGACATTTGAATGTTACAAATTTGTAAGTGGTCCACATTGAACTTTGATGTCTTCATTGTCCTTAGTAACAACGAAAAGTTTGAATATTTCATTTATTTATCTTCGCAAACAAAGAACTCTTTGTCGTCCCAACCATAGTTAATACTATTGGCATATGATCCCTTGATTGTGGAATGGTATCTTGATGATGATAACGAACTCTCAATCTCTAATTCTCATGAATGTGATGAATGAATGATCTAATGCCTTACTTGTATAGACACAATTTATGATTCATTTTCTATTTTTACTGTGTCATTGTATATATGCTTCACTAGCATCTCATGTTATATGGTTAATTGAGCAAGTTTTATCTTTCATTTTTCAAGTATAATTTTGTTTCATGAATAAGCATAGTTTTCAAATTCAAAAACTTTTCTTAATTCATGGTTTTTTTTACTATTCACAAAGTTATTCCCGGCCTTTTACTTTGAGAGTGAGTAGTGTCAAATCACTAGTCTCCTTTAAGGAAAATCCCTTCATTACTCAATGACCTAGATTAGCTCGATCTTTAAGGATTCCCCTCTTAACAAATACATCATTATTGTAGTCTAAAGAGTGAGAGAAGGCCACCAAGGTGACATAGGGTGGCTTGCTTGAGAGTTTCCTTTTAAGCATTCTCGGTGGGATTAAGACTCTTTTTTTTCTATGAGAGTGTTTGAGTGGCGACCCAACTTAGAAAATACATACAAGAAAATTAGTTTCCCTTATTTCCATCCCCTAAAATACCTCTAATAAAATCAGGTGCTTTTAATAACATCTAATTTTGATAAATAATTAATTCAATAAAATTAAAAATGTAATATTATTATTATTATTGTTATTTTTTGGTATGATATTGATTCTATCCACTACCACAATCACTTACCACAATCACTTCCCAATGTACCCACATTGCCTCACATGTGGCACACACCATGGAGAAAATTAAAACTAAATTTTAATATTAAAAAATATAGCAATTTTATTTTATTGGAAAATCAATTTTAATATCAAATTCACTAAAATATAGTTTAATGTGAAAATAATTAAACAAAATAAAGTTTATTGTGTGAAATGTTATGAAAATAATTTATTATAATCCACGAGGCCTAACAATGGTCAACTATTTAGGCTGTGGATGTGCCAAAGCCGGCTCAAAAAACTCTTTTTCAAGTAAGATCAATAAGCATCTCTTATTTACATAATTCTGCCAGACAACCATCCTTCCGCCATATTCCCACACCTATCCGGATCTATCCAGAGCTTCCCTTTTGCTTCTGCAATTCAAATTGTTTGGATTGGAAGGTATTTTCCACTCTCCTTGTTTTTCTATTTTTAACAATTAAATTTTCTTTCTTTATTTTTGAATGGTTTCTCTATTATTTTCTGATCAAAATTTCAACTCTCATTGAGAAGGTTTTGTCGCCATGGTATAATTGTGTGGAATAGAATTGGATCCATGGAAAAAAAATGATTACACTATAAATTTTGGGTTGTGGGTGTTGTCTTGGTAAACCCTAGTGGTTATATATTAATCTTTCCTTGATAATTAACATTGTTTGACAGCTTGACATTGTTTATGCGATGGTAGCACTGATCCAGATCTCTATGGTGGGGCTGTATTTTTGGTGGATCTGCATTTTTGGTGCCCCCAAAAGGTCAGTTACTTGAAAATTCATTTTAGGAATTTGATTTAGAGTTTCC
Organism: Pinus albicaulis; assembly: GCA_034641835.2. Lineage (NCBI taxonomy): Eukaryota > Viridiplantae > Streptophyta > Pinopsida > Pinales > Pinaceae > Pinus > Pinus albicaulis. Next base: position 1,813,704,189 of record CM076575.1, read on the forward strand.
CTCCTTTAGGTGGCGGTGTTTTTCTAACCAGTAACGACAAATTTATGCACCATTAATACCATTATGATATACAGTGGTTTCCTCTGGCCGAGGCACATGGTGGGCCATATCTAAAAATCTGACTAGCATCAAACCATCAACAGTTAAGGTCAACCAGGATGAGGAGGGACAAATTCAGTAGATCCAAATTGGTATTGAACGACGCCTCCTTATATTTGAGTATATTCCAGGATGAACTAGTGCATGACATTAATTAATTTAATATTTTTTAGTCATTTGATGAGGTGTTTGCAGGAGGAACCGATCTAGGAAATCACAGAGAGATGCAGGGCTTTCTCCATTGCCCTGTTCTGTCTCTTTTTCTTGTGTTGATTTTCCTGCGAGTCCTCTGTTTTTTAGTTGAGGTTTTATTCTAGGATTCAGTTTTTCCGTGTTGCAAGTTTTAAATTGAAAATATGCATGAGATCCTTCACATTCAGGGCAGCCAATGTGGCAACCATATCCGTGCCAAGTTTTGGGAAGTTGTCTGTGTTGAAAATGGGTTCAATCCCACTGGTAGATATCAAGGTACTTCCGATCTACAACTCGAAAGGGTTAATTTTTACTACAATGAGGTGAGTTGTGGTATATTTGTTCCTTGTGCTGTTGTCATGGATCTTAAACCTGGTACCATGGACAACGTGAGGATCTGGCCTTACGGCAAGGTCTTCATGCCTGATAAATTTGTTTTTGGCTAGTCTAGGGCTAGAAATAAGTAGGCTAAGGGCCATTATACCAAAGGGGACGAGCTCATCAATTCAGCACGGCCGAGCTCATCGATTCCATGGATGAGTGTAGAAAGGATGTCTTCAGGAAGGAGGCAGAAAAATTTGATTGCCTTCAGGGGTTTAAAGTGTGTCATTCTTTGGGAGGAGGTACTATATCTGGGATGGGAACCCTTTTGATCTTCAAGATCATGGAGGAGTACCCTGATATAATGATGCTTACATTCTTTTTTTTCCCTTCTCCCATGGTGTCTGACACAATGGTGGAGCCTTGCAATGCCACGCTCTCTATGTATCAGCTGGTGGAGAATGCAGATGAGTGTATGGTACTGGACAATGAGTCCCTCTATGACATATTATTCTACACTCTGAAGCTCACAACTCCTAGCTTCGGTGATTTGAACCATATGATATATGCAACAATGGATGGAGTCACCTGCTGCCTGAGGTTCCCTGGTGAGCGTAACTTAGATCTAAGGAAACTGGCAGTGAATTTGACCCCCTTCCCTAGTCTTCATTTATTTATGGTGGGATTTTCCCCGTTCACATCACGTGGTTCACAACAATATAGAGCCCTCACTGTTTCAGAACTGACACAATATATGTGGGATTCTTAGAACATGATGTGTGTTGCGGAACCCCGTCACAGTAGGTATCTGACTGCATCTGCCATGTTCAGAGGGAAGATGAGCACCAAAGAGGTGGATGCATAGATGATGAATGTTCAGAACAAGAATTCATCTTACTTTGTGGAATAGGTCCCCAACAATGTGAAATCCATTGCATGTGATATCTCGCCTAAAGGCCTATCCATGTCATCCACATTCATTGGGAACTCAACATCCATTCAGGAAATGTTCAGGAGAGTGAGCAAGCAGTTCACTACCACATTTAGGATGAATGCCTTATTGCATTGGTACACTGGTGAGGGCATGGATGAGAAGGAATTCAATTAAGCAGATAGCAACATGAATGATTTAGTATCTGAATAAATGAAATATAAGGACACTAGTGCATTGCATTGGTACACTGGTGAGGGCATGGATGAGAAGGAATTCAATGAAGTAGATAGAAACATGAATGATTTAGTATCTGAATAAATGAAATATAAGGACACTAGTGCATAGGATGATGAAGACTACGATGATGAAGAATCAACTCAGGAAAGCTACAGCATAAGCTTACGTAATGCCATTGACAACCGCTAGTTGTTTCAATGCCTAGTAGTTGTCTTTTTGTGGATTTCATTTGCTTTTCTTGTTATTTCATGGTGTGCCCTACTCTCGTAGAAGGTTTTGGCATTGAATGCATAAACTTTGTATACAACTACTACATTATGTCATTGGTTTTGTTGACCTTATGAATTGATAATCAGAAATATTGACAAGTTTTTGAATTTGTTCATCTCATATATAACATCATAATTGAATTTTTATTTTTGTCAATTTCACTTGATCTATATATATTTCATGTGAACGGCAATGATAATAAGGTTATCCATCGCAACAAAGTAAACTTTAGTGTGAATTTAGTTAATGCATCTTACCTTTCGGATTAGACAAGTGCATTTGAGCTTTGGTTTTGTACTAGTGCATCCTAGCCTAGATTGGAAGGATGCAACTTTATGGAAGATTCATTGCGACTTTTGGGAATATTTTTGCAGACTTTATTCTTAAAAAAAAAAAAAATCAGCATAGACTAATCGGTGATGCAATTTATCAATGCACGATGAACGGATCGACGAAGATAACTGGAAACACGATGTTGGGTAGATAGAATTGAGGTGCGCCACACGCCCTTGCCTGAACTTCCTGGATGGGTACATGAAAATTCATGTTAGCCCTGAGGAATATTTTGTAAAGTACTACTCATGTAGACTCTCTTGAAAGCAATTCTGTCTTTGGTCTATGTATTTATAGATAAAAAAAAATTGCTTTGTATTATGTAACAAGAATATTTTCCTTTGTCTTGTACGAATGGTCATCGTATCAAAATTTTTTTTTCTGGTACTTCTTCCAAAAATTGAATTTCTTACTGGAACAGATTATTTGCGTGTTTGTTTTATGTGTTAGGTTTCCAGAAAGTAAACTCGTGTAGAGAGAAATAGAGGAAAACCTAAGTATTGTGGCACTACGAGACAGGAGCATATGCAAGGAGAAATTGTGGTGCATGACAACTTCATCTTCGTGATAAGGAAAAGGCCCATCATGAAGAATCAGGTCAGGTCAATCCGATCTGCGTTGAACCATGAGAGAGTGAATTAGATACTCAGGGCAGAACCATATAATTTTTTACCCCTAACAGTATCTTTTTACCAACGTTGGGAAATTGGGGAGGGCTGAGTGATATAATCTATGACTGACTATTAGAACTGAGTGTGGAGGCTTGTGGCACTGGGATTCCATCTGCAATGAGTGATAAAATTCCTTGTAGCTTCATGTGCTAAGATCACCACCTACGATAACCATTTCTTGAAGACCCTATGGAATCTCATAACACTCAGGGATAGACTCATAACCTACACAATCTTATGCATGGCCATGGTCATTGACGTGGCATGGCTCCTTGTGTTAGATGTTTTTTTTAGTAGGAAAAAAATGCCTTTAATGTAATATTGAAATAGAAGTTGCCATTATTACATGTGACAATTACAAAAAAAACTCCATAGAGAAAAGAGATCTTCCCTATATACAATCTATAGAATTACCTAAAAAATATAATGCTACAACCCTTATTACAATCCACTGGTTCAACCCTGAAAGGCCTCTCTTTGAAACCTCTCATTTCAATAGAGGCTTCAGAGACATTGTGAAATTTCCATTCCAGTCAAGAGATTGAGATAGGTCTAAACATGATGGATAATGTATCAAAACTATGCACTATAGCTATAGATGCTCACAGTAACTAATGAACAACTGGATATGATGCTCCAGTATCACTTTCCTTGTATTCATCAAAATTAATAGGTTTTCCAGAAAAAATTTTCCTCTTGAACCCCCCTTCATTGGAGAGTGCCTTCTCTAATATCTCTTCAAAAGGTGTACTGTGCCAACTAACCTTCTAATCATATTTATATTTATTTTTTGAGTTTGGTATTCCCTTTCCATCCCACCACTTGGGAGACATAATTTTCTTATCATTCGAAGTGAGCTGCAACCATCCCTATAATAGGTCTGTCATCATCTCCACTAGTTTTACTTGACGATGATCTTGCAGGGGATGTATAGTTTCATCATCTCCACTAGTTTTACTTAATGGTGATCTTGTGGGGGATGTATATTGTAACTCTTGAATTGATAAGGATCCTAATATAGGTTTGTCATCAATATTTTTACTTGAAGGTGAGCTTAGCATCTGTTGAACTCTCGGGCTTCAACTGTAAGGTGACAAGCTGCATGATTTTTTAGCTTCTGAGTTTGGAGTTTCAAAATATTGATTAACATATGGCTCTGGCATCTTTTTAGACCGTCCAACATTGTCGTCTTCAACTTGCGGTGTTTTCAGCCAGTGAGATAGGCTAGAATCCACATGCAGTATGCGTGATGGTGGTGTCTCCTTAGGAATATGATGAAATTACCTTATTGTTTTAGATGTGTTCCCTTGGTGGTGTCTCCTCAGGAATATGGTGGCTCCTTGTGTTAGATATGTGCCCTTTATATTTCAGAATCCATGTCTATCACATGTGGTCTACCACTCGAACCATTTATAGCCTCATCCTTCATCATTGCCACTAAAAAAGCTTCATTCCCTTGGATCTCACTCTAAACTTTGAACTTGGGGAACGATGTCATTCTCACCACTCAACTTGCCATCACCATTTTTCTGCTACACTTAAGGCCAACACCCTTCACATGCACAGTAAACGGCTCACAAATAATTGTATCAATCCAAAATGATCTTTTATTTCCAAGCCTCAAAAGATCCCTACTGCTCCAGTATAGAATCCACATGTAGTATGCATGATGGTGGTGTCTCCTTAGGAATATGATGAAATTACCCTATTGTTTTAGAGATGTGCTCTTGGTGGTGTCTCCTCAGGAATATGGTGCCTCCTAGTCTTGTATACGTGCCCTTTATATTGCGGAATCCATGTACATCACATGCGGTCTACCACTCGAACCATTTATAGCCTCATCCTTCATCATTGCCACTACAAAAGATTCATGTCCTTGGATCTCACCCTAAACTTTGAACACGTGGAACACTGTCATTCTCACCACTCAACTTGCCATCACCATTTTTCTGCTACACTTAAGGAAAACACCCAGCACATGCACATTAATCGACTCACAAATAATCATATCAGTCCAAAATGGTATTTGCTTTCCAAGCCTCAAATGGTTCCTCAAAATTATCCTTTCTCACCTTTTTCCCTTACTTTCTCATAAGATCACACAATCCAATCAATGATAAATGCCATGTTTTGTCTCAAGGAATGCATTTAAGTGACCATGTTATATTCTCATTTTCTTTCTATTCGAATAGACTTTTGTAATTTGGCTACAGAATGCAACCTATTGTGCAGCTAATCGTGGATTCCATAGCTACTATCATGGTCTGACATTTTACAGCTATCAAATGGAGAATTGAGCCACATGGGCATTTCCAGAATCATCTCCACATGAATTTTTTCCTATTCACTTGGTCAAGATCGATGGAAAAGAAGGTCAAAGATCGTGGTCGAAGAATGTTAGCCGAGAACAAAAGGACTCTTGATTTTCTCTATCATAGAAAGTCAAGAGCTAAACAATCCAATTACAATTATATAAGTCGAATTAGCCACCTGTAGCAGAATTAGCTCATAGATAATTATTTTTATTTCCTTTAAATACCGGTTGTACAGAACCGAGAGAAAATTAAGTTTTAAGTTAACTTTTAAGCTTTTGTTGATACACTGTATATTAATACTTCATTCAATCATAATAAAAAGATCGTGTTTCCAATGGTTTCTTAAGTGCATCTTTAACCAGCTAGGATTTCATTCAAATCAGTTGCAGAGGGCCCCTCCACTCATGGAGGTTTTTCATTTATTGTTTTTTTTTAAGATTAATTTTCCTTACTCTGTTTTTGTCAATTCTATTTTTTGAGTAGATTAATGTTTCATTCTAGTTTTAATTAGTATCATAATGTTAAATCATAACTGTTGGAATATGTAATTCCTACTTGTCTTCAGTTTTGGTTCTCTCTATGTATATAGTCTGTTCCTACTCTATAGGTTAGTTCCTAGTTTGGTCTAAGGTTGAGATATTCTCTCAACCAAATTATTTTGCGTCTAAGATAGCTTCTCTATATTGAGACTGTACCTCATGTATATATGTAACTCTATTTATTTGATTAATATAATAGAGCTTGTATGCTCAGTTTCTAAGTTGGTATCGGAGCCTGTTTGGGCCTAGGCCTGGACCTCGGCCCCTCCTGGGCTGACGGAAATAAGAGAGTATATTTTAATTTAGTTTTTTAAGTTTATCCATCATCTGCAAAGATTATAGAGACACAAAGGTGTGAGCATGTGCTGTGTATAAGGATTTGACTGATGTGAGGTAACATATCTGAGTGCGTTGCATCTTCTGCCTGGCAGAGAGTCTGATTGAGGGTGGGTAGCCCTTGCCGATGTGTGCCTTGTATGATTTTCAGGAAAGTGTCTGCATTTTCTCCGATCCATTGATTTATGTAATGGAGGAAATCGTGAACTATGGACTCTTGTAATGTGACAAAAGATGCAACTGTTCTATTCAAAGATAGCGTTTTAATTTGGAACAATGAGGTGGTGTTGGATTCATTTTGGCCCCGGATGAAATACTCCAAGAAATCGTTGAAATATGGAGATTCAAATTCAAGCGACATGGAGATCGCAGTGGAGGGCACAGCGATGGTGAGGACTCATAGTAACGGTGAGGAGTACCTCAAGGTGAGGAGTGCCTCAGCCTAGAGAAGCCTGTCACTTGGACAAATTGTGCCTAGTTACATGCTTTTGTCTTTCGTTTTCAACTCAAATCCACCATCTCATTCTCGAGATCGAAATCTACAGCGACGAAGCCCTTAGCAACAAAGAGATCGGCCACGTCTGCATCCCGTTGAATAAATTTCTCAAGTCGGGTGCAGGTAGCAAGGGCACCATGCCTCAATGCATTTGGTGAGTTACCAGGTCCGGAAAAACTCAAGAAAAGCCACGGGCGTTCTGAATCTCTCTGTGAAATTTTCTAACAACCCCGACCTCAGCAATAGCGATGGCATGCAGTACACCAAGGCGAAGCCCATGAGAGAGAATTACGAATTCATGTTCGTGCGTGTAGCGGAAGTGTGATGAGTTCAATGAGGAGGGAAGTGTAGATACCTATCGAATACAATTGTGTTGTGTGAGACCGAACCTGGAGAATTGATTGAAGGCCGAGAAGGATCTCTAGAGGACGTGATGCATGGAAAGTGCTATAGAATGATGGAGAAATGAACAATTCTGATTAATAGGGGTTTTCAGCATTTGCAGATCAGATCCATCTACGAGATCTTCTATAATATCAGATAAATTTGCATCAACTAGTTCAGGAATTGGTGGAGGCTTTAAATTTCCATAATAGCTTTCATAATTGATGACGTTCATATTCGTTTTCCCGGTAGAAATTGGAAAGAGCGGAAGTGTGGTGAGCCTTGACTGTCAAAGCATTGAATGGAGCTAAGCTATCCCAAAAGTCTGTAATGTTTGGTATACATGTCAGCACGCTCCTGGTTATGATCACGATGTTTGTTGCAAGGAAATGTGAAAACGATGGGACTCTATATGAGAAATCTGGAGGGACGAGACTCAATTAGTTTGAGCAGGAAAAGGGAATTGTAATTATATTTGTCTTCAGGCACAATGCTATCTGCAAATATGTGTGAAAGAGCACATAGAGTGCTGTGTGAAGGGTCGTAGAACTTTGCATTATTATTTGCCATTGTTTAATATTTTTTAAGATTTTTCATGTGAGTAATGTAAATCTGGTTGAAAGAATTGATTTAGTTATTGTGACATTTAGTTTGGCCAACTATTGTCACGAGTTTTGAGTCTATGTTGGAATCGGCCATTCCAATAATAGAAAATTTTTTTTGCAGGAATGATTTAGTACCAGATATGATGATGACATAACAATGAAAAGGGCATCTAAGGATAGTGGTTGGAGCTACATCAGAGATTGGAGGATGATCGAGTTGGTGTGTGTCAAGTGTGATGGAAATAGATATTCATGAGGAGATTATCTCGACAGTGGATCTTCATTGTTGCATCCTGTTAGCGAGTATGAGGAGGCATGCTTGGAAGAAGTTACCCTGCGTTGATACTGTGAACAGGGGATGTGGCATTACGCTGCGATTCCAGGGAAATTGGATACTGAAATGAGAAATTTTTGTATAAAATTGTTGAATTTTATGCAAGTTGACAATGAATTTGTAGATGACGTAGGATTGGACCATGGAGTCGTGGCTGTGATAAGCCTTTGTGGTTGTGTTGAGCCTTCGTGGCTGTGTTGAGCCTTCATGGTTGTGATAAGCCTTGGTATCTGAGTTGAGCCTTGGTGGCAACATTGTATCTCCTCAAGGCTGAGCGCTTGAGCAGTGAAGGTGAATTACTGCTTGTCAAAATGTGAACTAGCAATCAGGTGAAAGGGTGTTGCTCGTGCATGTTCATGAGGCAACGTGAAGTGATCAGTTGTCAGTGATCTGATAGGGCTCAAATCGAAGACAATGTGTAGTGTATGATCTTGGATCTGCTCACAACAACAGTGTGAGCAGTGTTCTAGTGAACTGAAATTCGGGGCAGTTTGTCCGCAGTAGTGAATGGCATGGCCATGTGTTGTATTACTATCATGGTTATCGTTTGTGCTTATAGTGTCATTTGGTATTTTTTTTGTTTGGTATGGGTAAATGTGGACAAGTCTTGGAAATTTGTATAAATATTGAGATTTGTGACCTCAATATCATGTCATTTCGTTAGAATTCGCAACTCTAATTGATGACAGGTAAAACATGGAGACCAAGACCAGCTTGCCAAAGTAAAATGAAGATTCCAAAGATTCAAAAGTACAAAGTCAAAGTAATGGTGTGTTCCAGCATATGAATAGTGCGGTGTTCGTGGAGGTGAATGGTATGGTGAGTGGCAAAGGAAGATGGACAATCAAGTTTGTGAGAGTTTTGTTTGTGTGAGTTTCTTGGAATAGACTCATGACCATGGTAGAGTATGAGTCAGAGTTTGTAATTAGAATCAAATCTACATGTCATTTATTGTTTGTACGTGTTGTATGACCTAGAGAGGCATGCATACCCATTTGTTATATGTTCCCTCTGTCAGAGAGTTTTAACACCCTGGAAGAGTGTGTCATGCCGGATGGATACACTTGGGTGGGCCGTATTGGTTTTAGACTCCATAAGGTGAAATTTTATATCAAGGGGGAGTTAATCGAGAGGTTAGATGAACCATGTATGTGAAGTACTTCCTAGTAGACTGGCGGTTGTAGCAGTTGGAACTCATGCATTTTGGTAGATGGTTGTTCCTTTATATGGACATCGACAACAGCATGAACAAGATACAAAGTGTAATTACCAAGCAGAACCGGTGTAATTACCAAACAGGACCAGTTGTACATTTGAAAGATAGATATTGAGACAAGTACTCATTAAGGGGGAGTGTTGAAATATGTAATTCCTACTTGTCTTCAGTTGTGGTTCTCTCTATGTATAGAGTCTATTCCTATTTTGGTGTGAAGTTGAGATATTCTCTCAACCAAATTATTGTGCGTCTAAGATAGCTTCTCTATCTTGACACTGTACCTCATATATATATGTAACTCTATTTGTTTGATTAATATAATAGAGCTTGTATGATCATTTTCTAAGTATAACTATGTAATCCTTGTTCTTCTAAAAACATTTCATGAAGACAGATCTTCCTATTTTCAAATTCAATCAAGTTTGAAGTAATAAGAATTCATATTTATCTATTTTTCCTTACTATTCTCTCATTTATGCTCTTAGAATAGAATTATCAATTAAATGTATCAATGGATGTTCCTACAAGTCATTTCAAGAAGATGATTCTAAACTAAATTATTGAATGTATAATTCATACAGTTATTGAGTTTTTCCTCTGCACATTTTACTTGCTTTCTAGGAACTTATAAACTAAGGTATAATTGATTTCTTACATGGCATCTCAAGAGGGTAATACTTCACATTGAATGTTGGAGTAAATCAAACATACATTAGTTGTTTACATTTATCTTTACATGCTTTCACATTTACTTTTATATCGTCATTTAATTGTATCATTGATGTTCATAAAGGTCATTCCAAGAAATTGATTCTATCATGTTTTTTGGACTCAATGATTGAATGTCTAATTCATTGAATTACGAGTTTTTCCTTTGCATATTTTACTTGATTTTCTAAATCATTAAGTATAATTGGTTACTTAACATTATCTCAAGAAGGTGACACTTCATATTGAATGCTGGAGTAACTAAGCATACATTGGATGTTTTTCTTTGCACACTTTACTTACTTTTCTAGAACATTAGAAGTTAAGGTATAGATAGTTGCTTGCACATCATCTTAGCAAGGTAATACTTCATACTGAATGTTGGAGTAATTAAACATACATTAACTGTTTTACTTTTCTTCTTTCACTTAGAATAGCACTGCAATTTCAATCTCAGATATAAGAATTAGATCCATGGAATAGGACTAATGTTAAGATAGAAATAATTAAGATAAATACTCTATTTTTCATATTAGATTCTAACTAGCCAACAGAGTTTTATTTATTTTTATGTAACTTAGTTTAACTTAGGAACACTTCCTTTTCCTCCTTCTTAAAATTCATTAGATTCATTTAAATTTTTTCATAGTTTTAGATTCAAAATTCTTAGACACCAAAGAAAAAAATCTCCAAAACAACATAAAATACAAACAACGAAGTAAGAAGAAGATTAACTAAGTATATATAGTGCACCACACTTCATCAATTTACAAACCTCGGTTGATAATTTATGTAATCAATTTAAGGCATTAAATTGACTAAATATTTTTGCGTCGTTTTCGCCGAAGTGTAATTAGGTAGCCTTATTTCATACATCTAAAAAAAATGATATGCATATAGAAAGAGATTCTAGGGGAAGATTCATAGCTAGAGGCAGGAGTTTAATCCCTACAACACCACTTACTCCACCAATATTACGAAGTGATACACCTCCATCTAAAACTCATATACCACATTTCACTAGCCATAGACTTCTTGAAGTTCTAAGGTTGGAAATCCAATTAGGAGGATCTCCTACTTCATCCACTTAGGAAGTCTTAGAGGAAGAAGATCCTAGATCCCCAATAGAAGGAATTAACTTTTTCACCTCTACAAGGGAACATGTTCTAGCTAAAAAATTAGAAATTACTAGTGGAGAGGAGGAAGAAGATCCTTTCTTAAACATACCTTTGATAGAAGAACCAGAGAAAGAGCAGTTGTCCTTGCAGGTTGAATCTTATATTAACTCTGGAGAATCTATAATGGAAGGAAGAGGAGAAGAAGGAGAAGGAGAAGTAGAAATTATAGATGGAGAAAATGCAATATTTGGAGGAGGTAGAGGTAGAGGAGGAGATAGAGGAAGAGGTAGAGGAAATGTAGAAGGAGGAAAAATAAATAGGGTAATTGATAGTTCTTTTGGATTCATTATATTTGATGAAGATACAAGTGCCACAACGAAAAATATCTCACCTTATGTCCTCCCAAATTTTCCTGGATTAAAAAGTGAAGATCCTGAAAATTTTTTGTTTTAATTTGAAGTCTTATGCAGAACTTATGATTATTTACAAGACTCTCAAAAACTGAAATTGTTTCCTTCAACATTGAAAGGAGCAGCTCTAAAATCGTTCATGAGTTTAATCACGAGTGTCTATGAGAACATGGAATGACATGAAAAGAGAATTTTTAGAAATGTATTTGGATTATTGCATAACCATCAATCAAAAGGATGACGTATTTAAAATGATGTAAAAAGAGGATGAGAATTTGGAGGATTTAATTGAAAGATTCAATTATAACATAAAAAGAGAAAAAATGGATAATTTAGATCAAGATACTTTAAAAGCTCTTTTATTAAGAGCCAATAGACATGAATGGATATAAATTCTGAACATGATGGGAAAGGGGGATATCTAGAAACTTCCATTATCTGACATCGGTGAATTGTGTATCCATCACTCAAGGGGAAAATAAAAAAGTGGGAAAAATCCAAGAGATCCTTCTCTTGCTAGAGTAAATAGATCTGCAACTGGAACAGTGAGTAGGGCAGAAATTGGAAACATGCTTGATGAATTTAAAAAATACATCTTAGGGAGTCTTAGTGAACATATAGACACCCTTAAACTACAACACAAGTAGAAAGCCTAAACTGATGCTTTAGCTATTTTCTGTCTCAAATGCAAGAAGAAGCATGCTTTAAGAGAATTTCCTCTTGATTCAAAAATCATAGAGACCTGTATGATTTGTTCATAAAGTCATGAGACTAAAAGTGTTCCTTCAATTCTAGGTCTTAATGTTGTTTTTCAAAAAGAAACAAGTTCAAATCCGAAAAAATCTCTTTGCTTTATCTCTAGAAGACCATGGCAAGGGCCACAAGCTCAAGGCTTTAACAATGAAATTTATACTCAACCCCGACCAAATAATTGGAATTCTTGGCAACAACCTTGGCCTCAATCTCAATCTCAAACTCAATCTTGGGCTCAAGGAATGAAAACTCCCTATGGAATATTCTCTCAATACTACTAATATCCTCCATCATATCCAAACTATCCTCCCCAACAAATTTATCAACAAAATCAACCCCAACTTCAAAACTAAAATCCACAACATTCACTACCATTTCCACAGAGACCAAATCAGCTACCTGCCCAACCATTATCAAGCTCAAACAATAAAAATCCTCAAAATACCTACATGATAGAAGGACAACAATTTCCAACCTACATGATTACTCCTCTAGATCTTAATGATGTCCAAATTAGATATGGTAGGATCTTAGAAAAGAAAAATCCTTCTATAGTTATTGAAGAACAAGATAATTTTGAGGAAAATTCTCTATAGCCAAATAAAATTTTTGAGGAAGGAACATCTCTTCAAAACCAGATTTCTGAAAATGAAAAAAAAAAAAGAATGAATAAACTCAACTCCTATCATAGAGCAACCATCAGTACTTACTTCTACACCTCCTTTTCCTAAAAAATTACAAATTGATAGAGGGGTAGAAAAGCATATTATGTTGCCCAATTATGATTTTCTAGATGAATTGAAAAATGTCTGTATCAAAATCCCTTTGTGACAAGCCATTAAGGGGATTCCAATTCTAGCCAAAACAATAAAGGACTTGGGCATGAAGAAACCATGAAGAAAAAAAAAAGAAATAGAAAGAATTCAACTTGTAGGAAAAATTGAAGACATAATGATGAGAAAAATTGTCATACAAAAATATTTAGATCCAGGAAGTCCAGTTATAAAAACACATATCAATGGAGTTGAAATTCGAAATACATTGATTGATTTAGGAGCAGCAATAAACATCATAAGCAAATAAACCATGGAACAACTTGTTCTGGTAAAACACAACCCCCCCATTTTTTACTTATGTACTTCAAATAATGGGGACCTTTTCTACAAAAATTTTGGCTAAACACCTTTTAGAATTTTCATTAAGTTAATTATCCTATATTTTTGTCATTTTTTCATCTTCCTTGGAATTTTGTTTTTATTGCTTTATTGAATCCGTTTTCTCACAAGCTTTCCAATGATACTTGTTTCGCTCCATTTGGTCAACTGGTTTATAAATAGAACTCTTCTGAAGTTTCGATCATTTTCATGCTTGGCTTAAAAATGTATAAATGTACCAATATTTTAATTTTCGTAGTTAAAATAGTCACTCATTATAAATATTAACTCGTAGTTAGGTATTACTAACATCTTTCATTTTTTGTGAATAATCCTACTAATTGACCCAACCAAATTATAGAGCATTTAAAAAACATGTTTTTTGAGATTTTGGTAATTTATTATAATTTCCTTTATTTAAAACAAAATACCAAAATCAAAATTTTTATAATGACAAAGTTGCTGTAGTTTAGAATTGGAAAATATCATTATAAATGGTCCACATTTTGTTTTATTTTTATTTTTTTTAACTTAACTAAATTTAAAAAAAAGTTATGGACCCCACTTAAAAAATATAAAAAAATATAAAAAACATATCACATCTATTGCAATCGCATAATCACAAACATTCACAATTGATATGTTTAAAAAAAAAATCCCGAAAAAACATTTTCATGCGATATGCGATTTGAGTTTTATGTGAGGTCTCAAAATTTTTATTATAAAGTTATCTCCACCTTATTCCTCCACTTGACTCCTCCCTTCGTGACATCATCCTCATGTCACCTTCCACTCACCCTTATAACTCCCATCTGCTCACCTCTCCTCCTCCCTTCTCTCTCTTTCACGTGGTGTATTTCATATCATTTTTTAATTATTAATTAAAATATATTATATTATATAATATGATAAATTAATATTATATTTTAATTATAATTTTAATATAATTTTAATTTTAATATTAATATAATATTTTAATATTTTAATTAATTAATAAATCATTTTTAATTAGTTTAAATTTCTTTTCAAATTAGTTTTTATTAATCAAAATTAATAGTGTTATTATAATTAATTAATTGATAATGCTAACTTAATTTAGAATTAGATTAATAATATAATTATAATTAATTAGCATTAATTAATTAAAAACTATAATTTAATTTAGGATTAGAATTTAATTAAAAAAAATTCTGATTTTTAGCCCAAGCAACAGAAATTCTAGAATTCTGGAAATTTTAATATACAAACTTTGGAAGCTCATAAACAAAATTTTACTTGGCCAATTGAGGCTCAGGACGGCTCATTAGATAGATAAAATCACGGAGAACATTTATGAGGTTGTTTCATTTCCAGATTTGATTATTTATTGGGTCTAAAATTCAGCAGAAAATCATGCTCCGAATTTTTAACAAAATAATTTTTCTGAGTTTTATTTTCTGCATTTTAATTTTTCCACAACTTCTTCTAAATACAGATTCATTCGTCAATGATATCCTTGGCCAATTATATCAACACAGGAAATCAAAAGAAAGCTTATATTTCTTTTTTCAATTATTCGTTCGTCAATGATATCCTTGGCCAATTATATCAACACAGGAAATCAAAAGAAAGCTTATATTTATTTTTTCAATTATTTATTTAATTAAGTTTTGATTGGATTTATTTTAATTTATTTTTTGCATTTTGATTTTATTTTTACATTTTAATTTTGTTTTGATTTTTTTTTGCAGGAAAACAGTTGAAGAGATGAGAAGAAGAAGCTCTCAATCAATGAGAAGGCTCTAACAATTGAAGAATATGATTTGTAAACCAATGAAAATTGATGGAGCACAACCACTCTTCAACAAACTCTCCTATGAAGAATTCTTTTGTAAATATTATAAATAGCAGATTGCAAAATCTAATAGTGGCTTCTCTCCTCTGCAATTCTGGAATTCTTGATGGCACTATTTTCTAGAGGATCTAGAGGTGTAGGGTGAGAGGAGAGGAATCTCAGATCTAGAGATTATTGAAGTTTCTCTTTTACATTCCGAGTTATGTATAATGAACAAAGTCTTACACTACTGTAGCTATGATTTTGAAAGAAGAATTTCAGGCATTGTAAAAGACTGTTAGAGACCGGAGCTAGAGAAATGGACTTAATAAATTGGTATTTATAATACTATTATTTTAAATGTTGGTTTCATTTTATGATAACATGAATGTGTAATTTATTTGCATACTTGTGCACTTCTGTCGGTATGAGTAATTTGCTTCAATTTATGTTATTATTTGTCTCTACTCTTATGGGTTGAATTATGATTTCTGAGTAACTATTTACTCAAAAATATGTCTTATAAAACTGATTTATTGAATAGTGATATGTTGTGAACTATTTCTGCATGTTATTGTTTAATTATTCAAGTTATTGATTAAATGATCAATATCATTTTGAGAACCACTTCGTGAGTGTTGTTGATTGATTATTTCAGTTAAGATGTCTCTATATAGAATGTGTTTGGTATTCACAATATCAGTTAATTGAATTACTTCGTTAGCTTGATATTCATTTAAAACAAGCATATTTAAATCTCAATTATTTAAACCATCTTGCTCTCAGTTGGGATAGATCTATATCTGTCTAATTGGGATAGGATTAAAATAATTTCTTTTGCTTGCATCTTAGAATAATATTTCATTTAGATTAAATTCACTATCCTTAAAAAATCATCTTTCCGAAGAGGCAGAACTTTAATTGTGGCTTGGCTAAGCCCATATTAGCTTAAGGATCACTTTCTTTTCCGATCGGCAAGAGAAATTATTTGATGGCTCTTTCCCATTGATAGATAAAAGTCATATTTTAATCCAATGGAGATTGAGAAAAGGTAACTGAACCTAGTTAAAACAGTCGAAGCCACCATTTCAAACGAAAAAGGAACTGCTTTAAGTTCTGAACCGGGTGGTCATACCCATGTTTTTGTAGCGAATTTCGAAGCCTCAACATTTTGGCGCTAGAAGGAGGGCCTAAGAGTTGTTTTCCTTTGGAGTATTTATATTCTAATATTTTATTTTTATTACAATGGCTCCTTTAAAACTTCCAATTTGGTGTTGTATTTCTGGATGAGCATCTTCCAATACTTCACCAGAAATAGTAAGACATTTGTCTCAGGTAAAGTTTAACGATAATATGAATACTTCAGCATTTGATCATACTTTACAATTCATTCAAAAAAATTCAAATTACATTTTTCATGATATTGATGAAGATATTTTATGCAGGATTTTTACTCCTACATTCTTGGCAAAAGCCAGAAGCTGGTGTAAATCACTTCCAGTTGCCTCAATCCACACTTGGGAATAATTTATCGCAATCTTCCTTTCTAAATTTGATATATATATCTACGAACACATATGTGACGATTTTTATCTAAGAAGGTTTGAATGTGAGTCTTTAATTGATTTTACCATAAGGTTTCATTTAAATTTTTTAAAATTTAAAATTGAAGAAAAATCGTTGAAAGAAGAATTATTAGATTGGTTTGAACATATTTGCTCTCTTCCTTCCATTCATAACCCATGTGAAATTATTTCAAACTTTGATCAATCTCCTTCTAATTTCATTGGCATAAGTAAGAATTCCAAAATGGAGGTACAAACAAACGATGATGAAATGGCCTTTTTTTTGTATAATCAATTCCTTCAATTTCTGCACATTTCTTACAGTATTGAAAAAGATCAAGGTGCACCTTCACATGTTAATGAATTTCAATCACAAAGCTTAGAAAATTTCACTAATCAAACACAAGAAGATATTAACAACACTCTTGAAGAAAATACCGCTTTAAAATCTGAAAATAATTATGAGTTAGAATCATAAAATCATATCATAATTCGTCAAGTACCAACAGTGATTAAAGTTTATGATAATACGCAATTTGCTGTAAAAAAATTTTAATTCTCTTATGATGAACAGATTCCAAATTCATATAAACAAAGAAGCATTCTTCAAGAAAGCATAAGCAGCCAAGTAAATGATCTTAAATCTAAAAATTACAATGAAGAAAATGCACAAGAGTTTTCAAATAGAGAAATTTTCAAATGCATTGTTTCAGATTCATATTTTTCTCTTTATCCTGATAATTTTTCTAATAGAAAATTTTCCTCTCTTTCATTTAAAGATATTTCAGAAAATAGAGAGGCTGGTTTAAATAAATTTTCGATTAGTTTTGATCAGGATAGAGAATTAATTAATGATAATTCTTCTGGCATTAATGAACATGAGCTTAATATTCCTTCTTGTTTTGATACATTGAAAAATATTGAAGGAAATTTTAATTAATGTCTTGAAGTCATTTATGATAACTACTTTGACATTGAGGATATTGATTTGTCTTATTTACAATTGAAACCTCATGATCAAAGTCTAATCACATGTGAAAACGAAGAACAATCTATTTTATAAATTTTTCCAAATAGTGCTCATTTTCAAACAAATAATCATACTTATGATTTTAGCATTCAATAAACCATTCCAATCTATGATTTATATGATGATCAAGCTCGCATTCCTATTCAGAGTCATATCCTTTTCTCTAATTCACAAGTGGGTATCAAAAATCATTATAATTTCATTATTATGTCCAATTCTTGTGAAGAGGAAATTACTTTAATTCACTCTCAATTCTGTTGTAACAATTATTGTAACACTAGTGTAAACTATGATTCAATTTTGTTATTATTTCAACAATTAATTTTAGCTTCAGATTTATTTTCTGTTTTTAGTCCTAGATTTTTTGATACTTTGTGCTAGCATATTGAGCAGCTCAATATTGAACACTCAATTGATACATTACTTCAAGGGAAAAATGAAGATTCAAATTATAATTGTGAACATCAAAAGTTATTAAACTTCCAATTTCAATTGATGTTCTTTCCTTATCAATTACTTCTTACTTCTCAAAAGTAGTGCCAAAAAGAGAGTGTATTTTCACATTATGACCAACAATATAATTCAATTAATAATATTCCATTAAATCTAGCACACTTTCATCCTTCTTTTATTGACTCATTTAAAAAAAAATTGAAAATTTTTCCTTCATGGAAGATTGTTAATAATTTAACACTTAAACATAACATTAACAAAATCACACAGGCCATTGTTTCTAACAGACCATTTCTACAACTTGGCTTGTCATCTTCTCTTTTAAACCTCTCCCAATCAATAATGGAAATCCATCCAGATTTCTATGATCCAATTGAAATTCAATTGGAAAGGAAATTTCAAGAGAAGGTAACAGTGAATAATCTACTAACAATAAAAATACATTCTCCTCTCAGATTTATTTTTTGTAGCTCAATTATATTTGCATTTTTACTAATGTTTGACATGTACATACATGTAGGAATTAAAATTCTTACATGGTTTCATTTGAAGTATGACTATATATAGTCATGTTTCCTTCATTAAATTAGAAATAGGAATAGATTAATTTTATTTTCTATTTGCATTTATTTCATTATTTCAGATTTTCAAAAAAACAAGTAATGAATCCAATCTATTTTGGGCATCCTATTTCAATTATAGAAAAGCAACCTAGAGCATTTTATAAGCTCTTAAATTATCTGATTATACTAATTTGTCAAGCCTTCAACTTTATTGTTTTTTTAAAATTCATAATATTGATCATACATGAAGAAATTCAAAGAATCTTCTACTACTTGACAATTTTTTATTCACAAGTAATTCTAAGAACTCATTTTTACCACTCTTGTCTTCTGATTTAATTTTGGAAAGGATGTAATTCGAAAAAAATCATTACTTAGCATTTTAGATCAAAATAAGAAGGTGATGTTGAACTTATGAAAATTTTGAGAAAATTTGGGAGAACTTGAAGCTTCAAAGAGGTAAAATTTACAATAAATTATCTTCTAGGTATGTGTTTACAGGTTCATCATCATCTATTGTTTATTTTTTCTTTCAAAATTTGTTTCTCATTTCCATTTTGTTTTGTGTCCAGATCTTCATTAACTTGATTATGTAGATCTAATATAAGCAAGAAGCCAACCCTTGTTTCCAAAAACTGCAACATGTTTAGGGAACTATTTAAGATTTCACCTGAAATTTGAAGGATATCTAAGTTTTGCTAATATTGAAATCCTAATAAGTCTTAAATAATTGTCAGAATAATCATATCAGATCGTTTTTTTCACAACTCTCTTTATAAAAATTTCTCATAAAATTAATTTCCAATTAAAAATTTTTGACAGTTAATTAAATTATTAAAGGGTTATTTATTTTAAAGAAAATTTAAATCACTCACTTTATTTTTTGAATTTAATACTTTAAAGAAATCATCGACCCCACATATGGCTCATTGTATATCACAAATCGCATATCGGAGGCTCTGAAATGAACATACACCAAATATCTCTGATCTCCCGATATTCTCATTCCCTCCGATCTACGATGATCTTTCCATCTGATATCACATCATCCATATCACGATTATTTGTATCACAATATTCCATCGGAAGCGACTCTTAGCATTTACTCATAAAAAATTCTGATACAATAGCTTTGATGTTTTTTTTCACTCACTCTCTCGCATATCGCATTTAAAATTTCATATATCCAATAATTGATTTCTACAAATATTGTGATGACCACACCATTTTGGACCCGATATAAAATTTAAATCAAGTTCATAATTATATTGCATCCATTCAATCACAATAATGGTAGGGACATAGGTTTAAAAATTCTCGATGTCCTGGACCCAATATGAGATTAAATCCATATAATAAAAATATCGGGTCTATTCTCAATCGGCATATCAACACACAATAAGTTACTGGAATTGTGATACGAAGCGGAAAAGTAATGGAGCAATGAGGACCATTAGATATGAGTGAGATCAATGATGGAGTTTAAATCACACCCAACAAGGTTTCACATAGCAGAAATTTTAATGGTTATTGTTAAGACCTCACATGATAAATTATATTAGTTGTGATGCTATAAAAGGTAAGGTAAGTATATTCCATTGTGATGCAATGATACACATATCACATATCGCACGAGATAAGTAATATTTTAAATGATAAAACTTGCAACGAGCGATGTGGAGTTTGCTGCAAATTGCGAAATTGCAAAATCGCAAAATTGAAAAAGAGTTAAGTTTTGAAATCTGCGGGAAGGTAAGATTTAAAAGATACAAAGTGAAACCATGCGTGATTGGTCACCATTTGTTTGGGCTGTGAAACCAAAGTTTCGCACATATATTTTGATATTTTCAGTCACATTGCATCAATCATTAACCACATTTTCATTATCGAAACAATTATATTGGCATTTCAGTTCATTCACAAAATTTAATCTTCCAATATGACTATTCTCCGATATCGCATCCATCCCTTTGTAGTTTCTCATCGCACATACTCATCTCATGA
The DNA here is from genome assembly GCA_034641835.2 of Pinus albicaulis. Taxonomy (NCBI): domain Eukaryota; kingdom Viridiplantae; phylum Streptophyta; class Pinopsida; order Pinales; family Pinaceae; genus Pinus; species Pinus albicaulis. The sequence continues at coordinate 1,813,725,042 of CM076575.1, forward strand.
CATTTCCATCACAGTAATTATATCGCATTACTAAACTCAAATAAAGATTTTTCTTCAAGATATTTTGATGCGATAAATTTTTATATTTGACTTTCCATCATTTTATTTTGAATTATTATGGAAAGAGCTCAATTGCATATCGGTAAAAGCAGAAGTCGCATATTTTAAGTTATGCATGGGAAAGAATCTCGCGATGCGAAAAAATTCAGCATGGTAATGTGTCGATGATCAATTCATATTTTAAATTTTCTTTTATTCTAAATTTCTCTCCATAATTATCATATATATATATTCAAATCCTCTTTATATTCTGTTACATTATTCGAGATTTCGAATCAACTTTAATACTTTGGAGCTAATATAAATTCAGAATGGAAGAAGCAAAAAGAATATTTATCGTTTCAATTCATAAAGAAGCACATCTTCACCCTCATTTCTGATGGATCTGATTTATTTCTGATTCGTTGAACATGAAACATTTCTTTCATTTAGTTTACTACTTATTTTACTTTATATTTAATAAATAATGATTTTGGTTCAACAAAACTTCTTCATGCTTTTAATTCTAATTCAAAAAAGAAGTTAACTTGAATTGAAGAAAATCATCTTTCCGAGGTAGGATTAAATGCAGTTCTTCAATGGTAAGTTTCATGTGCCCACTTTCATTTATTTCCATTTCTTTATTTTTGTTTTATTTTTGCTGATCTTTAACTGTGTTTCTACAGGTCTTCATAAACCTTTCACACCTCTACTAGATTAGTTTTCGAAGTTCATTTTCTTTTACTCTTTGAGATTCTTGAGAGGTAAGTAGTAATGAGCCTCATCAAATCAGCTAGACTAGGGAATTTTTAAACCTTTAATCGATTTCTTCAAGCATTAATTTTATTAGAAAATAGTTAATATGTTTTATGTAGGTTTTGTCTTGAAGAAGAAAATTTGCAACAAACAAAAACTTCTCATTCAACATATTATCTATAATATTAACTGTTATTCACCTTCTACATTTTGAGAGCCTCATTTTTATATAACTCTGCAAGATAAAAATTTAAAATCTCAACATAGGAATGAACGTACATATGTTTATTTTATTTTATAAATCTTCATTGAGAAATTTATATAAGCGATCTTGTTACAGTTTAGCTTTTAATTTTTTTTTTCAATTTTTTCTTTCTTTATTTTTATTTTGTTGATTTATTTTCTTATTTTAGTTTAGGAGTTATTTTCCTTTTGTTTTCAGTTTTTATTTGATTTTGGTGACTTTTTCATGATTTATATGAAAGGAACTTTTCTTTTTTTACAATTGTTGACATACATGGGAAATATTTTACTCTATCCATTTAAGTGAATTTCATTTATCATTAAAATCATATCTTTATGGAACCACAAAGTCATCTTTCTTTAAATATTTTTCATGGAGGAACACACATCGTTTCTAAGTGATTGAATTTAATTTTCCAAGGAAAGAACTAATTTGAGTTTAATTCAATGAATCCCTCCCACCCCTCCACATAAAAATCCTCTAATTAATAGTTGCAGGGAAAGAATTTGGAGCAAACATTATGAAAGTACTATGTCCATTAAACATAAAATCTCTGTTACCATCCCACCTCTTTCACTCAAATACATCATAAATAAAAAGCTTGCAAATGCACTTATCAAAAGAGTGATAAAAAGAGGAAGCATGGAAAATACAAGAAAGCCGTCGGGGCTATGGACGCCCGCTCGCAGCGAGACTAAGCTTGTAAGACATAAAAGACAACTTCGTTGGGGTACTATTTAGGCTCGCTGGTAGCGAAGTGATGTCAGATACAATCTTAAAATGGGTATATGTTTTATAAAAAACTCCTATCTCTATCTTCTTCTATTTTTCACATGAGGAAAATTTAAAAAACAAATTTCCCCAAATTTGGATTCATCACTTTTACTCAAGTTTGTTTTAAGTACGTATCTTTACAAACTCACATTGCTTAATCTATTTATGTGGGACCTATGGAAATGTTTTACTGTTAGACGATTTCGTGATTTCCATTATTTTTAACCTTTGGATAAATTTAAGTTCATTATCTTTAATCAGAGATAACTGTTTCTTCTCCCACATGTCGCCATTGTTGTGGTAAAACGTAACCCCCCCATTTTTTACTTATGTACTTCAAATAATGGAGACCCTTTCTACAAAATTTTTGGCTAAAAACCTTTTAGAATTTTCATTAAGTTAATAATCCTATATTTTTTTAATTTTTTCATCTTCCTCATATTTTTTTTTTCATTGCTTTATTGAATCCGTTTTTTCACAAGCTTTCCAATGATACTTGTTTCACTCCATTTGGTCAACTAGTTTGTAAATATCACTCTTTTGAAGTTTTGATCATTTTCTTGCTTGGGTTAAAAATGTATAAATGTACCAATATTTCAATTTTCATAGTTAAAATAGTAACTCATTGTAAACTGTTAGTTGGGTATTACTAACATCTTTCATTTTTTATGAATAATCCTACTAAATGATCCAGCTAAATTATAGAGTATTTAAAAAACATGCTTTTTGAGATTTTGGTAATTTATTATAATATCCTTTATTTAAAACAAAATACCAAAATCAAAATTTTCATAATGACAAAGTGGCTGTAGTTTAGAATTGGAAAATATCATTATAAATGGTCCACACATTTTTATTTTTTTATTTTTTATTTTTTTAACTTAACTAAATTTTAAAAAAAATATGGACCCCAATTAAAAAATATAAAAAGATACAAAAAACATATTTCATCCAGTGTGATCACATAATCGCAAACATTCACAATTGATATGTTTAAAAAAAAAAAAACCTGAAAAGCATTTTCATGCGATATGCGGCTTGAGTTCTATGTCTGTCAAAATTTTTATTATAAAGTTATCTCCACCTTATTCCTCCACTTGACTCCTCCTTTTGCGACATCACCCTCATGTCACCTTCCACTCACCCTTATAACTCCCATTCACTCATCTCTCCTCCTCCCTTGTCTCTCTCTCACGTGGTGTAATTCATATCATTTTTTAATTATTAATTAAAATATATTATATTATATAATATTATAAATTAATATTATATTTTAATTATAATATCTTAATTGTAATTTTAATATAATTTAAATTTTCATATTAATATAATATTTCAATATTTTAATTAATTAATAAATCATTTTTAATTAGTTTAAATTTATTTTCAAAATAGTTTTTATTAATGAAAACTAATAATGTAATTATAATTAATTAATTGATAACGCTAACTTAATTCAGAATTAGATTGTAACTGAATTAGATTAATAATACAATTATAAATAATTAGTATTAATTATTTAAAAAATATAATTTAATTTAGGATTAGAATTTAATTAAAAAAAAAATTGATTTTTAGCCTAAGCAACAAAAATTTCAGAATTCTGGAAATTTTAATATACAAACTTTGGAAGCTCATAAATGAAGTTTTACTTGGGCTAATTAGATAGATAAAATCATGGAGAACATTTATGAAGTTGTTTCATTTCTAGATTTGATCATTTATTGGGTCTAAAATTCAGCAGAAGATCAGGCTCCGAATTTTTAACAAAATAAATTTTCTGAGTTTTATTTCTGCATTTTAATTTGCCCACAACTTCTTCAAAATACAAATTCATTCGTCAATGATATCCTTGGCCAATTATATCATCACAGAAATCAAAAGAAAGTTTATATTTCCTTTTTCAATTATTTATTTAATTAAGTTTTGATTGGATTTATTTTAATTTCTTTTTGCATTTGGATTTTATTTTTACATTTTTTTATTTTTTTTTATTTTATTTTTCAGGAAAACAATTGAAGATATGAGAACAAGAAGCTCTCAATCAATGAGAAGGCTCCAAAAATTGAAGAATGTGATTTTTAAACCAATGAAAATTGATGGAGAAAAACCACTCTTCAACAAACTTTACTCTGAAGAATTCTTTTGTAAATATTATAAATAGCAGATCGCAAAGTGTAATAGTGGCTTATCTCCTCTGCAATTCTAGAATTCTTGATGGCACTATTGTCTAGAGGATTTAGAGGTGTAGGGTGAGAGGAGAGGAATCTCAGATCTGGAGATTATTGAGGTTTTTCTTTTACACACTGAGTTATGTATAATGAATAGAGTCTTACACTATTGTAGCTTTGATTTTGAAAGAAACATTTCAGGCATTGTAAAAAACTGTTAGAGACCGGAGCAGGAGAAATTGACTTAATAAATTGGTATTTATAATACTATTATTTTAAATGCTGGTTTCATTTTATGATAACATGAATGTGTCAATCTATTTGCATACTTGTGCACTTCTGTCAGTATGAGTAATTTGCTTTAGTTTATGTTATTATTTGTCTCTAATCTTATGGGTTGAATTATGATTTTTGATTAACTATTTACTTAGAAATTTGTCGTATAAAATTGATTCATTGAATAGTGATATGTTGTGAACTATTTCCGCATTTTATTGTTTAATTATTCAAGTTACTGATTAAATTATCAATATCATTTTGAGAACCACTTCCTGAGTTTTGTTGATTGATTATTTCATTTAAGAGGTCTCTAGATAGAATGTGTTTGGCATTCACAATATCAGTTAATTGAATTACTTCGTTAGCTTGATATTCATTTAAAACAAACATATTTAAATCTCAATTATTTAAAACATCTTGCTCTCATTTTGGATAGATCTATATCTGCCTAATTGAGATAGGATTAAAATAGTTTCTTTTGCTTGCATCTTAGAATAATATTGCATTTAGATTAAATTCTGCGTCCTTAAAAATTCCTCTTTCCAAAGAGGCAGAACTTTAATTGTGGCTTGGCTAAGCCCAAATTAGCTTAAGGATCACTTTCTTGTCTGATCGACAAGAGAAATTATCTTATGTCTCTTTCCCATTGATAGATAAAAGTCATATTTTAAGCCAATGGAGATTGAGAGAAGGTAACTAGACCTAGTTAAACCAGTCGGAGCCACCATTCCAAACGAAAAAGGAACTGCTTTAAGGTCTAGACCGGGTGGTCATCCGCCATGTTGTTATGGCGAATTTCGAGGCCTCAACATTGCTCAAATTTTCTTATCTTCTGTATACACCTACATTATTGTAATTAAAAGACAAATCTGTAATCAAGCCATACAGTGTTAGAAGATATTTCAGTATCCTTAGACTCTTGGGAGTATCCTATTGATTTTATGATCTTAACTCCTAAGAACAATCTAGGAGGACATCCACTTATATTAGGAAGACCTTAGTTGGCTACAACTGATGCGTTCATTAGATATAGATCTGGTGACATGTATATATCTGATGGTAACTCAGAAAAGAAATTCACTCTATATCCTCGAGCAAGAACAATCACATAGTTGGATGACAAAGAATGGATTGATGATGAAAATGATATACAACTTCTCTTCAATATTTCAACCATTAGTGAAGATAGTCAAATCCTAAATTCTATGGAAAATTTTGAATCATCTCAAGAATATGAAAATGCTCAATTCCAGGAAAAATCTAATATTGAATATTTTTCATCTAGGTAGATGTCTCTTTATTCTATGGAAGAATTTGGTAGTTCTACAGTTGAAATATTTCCAGGGAAAACATTAACAATAACTTGGAGAGATTACAACAGGAAAAGTTAATCAAAACATCAAAACAACATTCTTCTGCATAGGCATGGGAATACACTGATATGAAAGGAATTAGTCATAATATTTGTATACATCACATATACATTAAGGAAAATTGTAAACCTAACAGACAACCTCAAAGAAGGATGAATCCAAATCTTAGGGAAATTGTGAAATAAGAGTTGCAAAAATAGTTGAATACAAAATTCATTCACCCAATTTCAGACAGTCAGTGGGTTTCCCCTTTAGTGATTGTGACCAAAAATAAAGGTAAATGGAGGGTATGCATTGATTATCGAGAATTGAATAAAGATACCCTAAAGGATCATTTTCCTTTACCCTTTATAGATCAATTATTGGACACATTAGAAGGTAGGAAGTATTTCTCATTTTGGATGGTTTTAGTGGCTACAATCCAATTCAGGTAGCACCTGAAGATCAATATAAGACCACATTCACTTGTCCATGGGTGACTTATGCCTACCGAGTACTTCCTTTTGGATTATACAATGCACCTGTAACACTCCAAACGACACTACTAGGAATTTTTTTTCATCTAATACATGATTGTGTAGAGGTGTATATGGATGAGTTTACAGTTTATGGGAATACATTTGAAGAAGCTTTAGAAAATTTGGAAAAGGTTATTAAAATATGTAAGGAAGAAAACCTTTCAGTAAGCCATGATTTTTTTTTTATGATGTTAACAGAAGGGATTATTTTAGGACATCACATTTCAGGAGATGGAAATAAAGTTAATAAATCTAAAGTTGAAGTCATCTCCAAACTATCAATTCCAAGTTGTAAAAAGGATGTTAGAATTTTTCTAGGATTCACAGGATATTATAGAAGATTTATAGAAAATTTCATCAAAATAGCATCCCTACTCTTCAAGTTACTCACCAAAGATTGTGAGTTCAGTTGGAATCATGATTGCTAGTTTGCATTTAAAACTTTAAAAGAAAAAATTTCTGAAGCACCCATCTTAAGAGGTCCAAATTGGAAACTACCTTTTCACATTTCAACAGATGCCTGAGATACAGCTCTGGGAGTTGTATTACGGAAAAAATATTTGATTTCCTATGCCATCTATTACACAAGCAAGAATTTGAATCCCAATGAGTTAAATTAAAGTGTAACTGAAAAGGAATTCTTACATGTTGTTCATGCTATCAAAAAATTTAGATATTATATAACAGGTTATGAAACCTTTGTTCATACAGATCACTCTATAATTATATATTTAATGAATAAATCTATTACTAATGTCATAGTTACAAGATGGTTATTACTCCTGCAAGAATTCAACATCACCATTCTAGACCAACCTGGAACAAAAAACACAGTTGTTGATTTCTTATCTAGAATTCAAAATATCAAAGATGACACTCCAGTTGAAGATAAATTTCCTAATGAATACCTTTTTGCAATAACTACTCAAACTCCTTAGTTTGCAGATATTTCTTACTACCTAGTTACAGGAAAATTACATTCACATTTGTTTCCTAGAGAGAAAAGAAAAATCATTCAATTAAGTGTAAGTTACTCATGTATTACTAACGAATTGTATAAAACAGGTCCAGATCTCATTATCAGAAGATGTGTTCGAGAAGATGAAATGCCTGAAATTCTTAAAGCATGTCATGACGAACCTTGTGGTGGACACTTTGCTGACAAGCAGACAACCTATAAAATCCTTCATTTAGGATATTATTGGCCATCCATCTTTAGAGATGCCAAAGAATATGTCAAAAGGTTTGACAAATACCAAAGGGTAGGGAAACCTGCTCCTTCAAATGAAATGTGATTACAAAATCAAGTACTCATTGAACCTTTTGAAAAATGGGCCTTGGATTTTGTTGGAACAATCAATCCACCATCTAAAAAAAATAAGTATATTTTGGTATGTACTGATTATGTCACCAAACTATTAGAGGCTAAAGCATTACGTTTTTCTAATGAACGTTCTATAGTTAATTTTATTTTTTAGGATATCTTCACTCGTTTTGGTGTTCCAAGAGAAATTGTGACAGATCAAGGATCCCATTTTAAATCCAAGTTGGTGAAAAAGCTCGTGGAAGATTACAAGATCAAGCACACAGAGTCTACTCCTTATTATCCACAAGAAAATTTTCAAGTAGAGTCCACCAATAAAGTTATTGAAGGAATTATCACTAACAATGTACATCTACATAGAAGATATTGGGCAGAAAGGCTTCCTGAGGCCTTATGGGCCTACAGAACTACATGGAGGAACACAAAAAGACATGCTCCCTATGAACTTGTTTATGGAAAATAAGTCTTGTTCCCTATAGAGTTTAAAATCTGAACCTTCAATATGGTAGCCCAATTGGGACTTGATTTATCAGAAGCACAAAAACATAGATTGGATCAACTCAATGAGCTTGATGAAATCAGGCAAGATGCAATTCAAAGAACTAGTATAGTCCAGCAGCAAAGAGCTAAATGCCATGATAAGTATATCAAGGAGAAGACGTTTCAAGAAGGATATTGGGCACTTTTGTTCGATTCAAAATTAAAATATTTTCAAGTAAAGTTTCAGACTCATTGGCTTGGGCCATATGAGATTGAAAAATTATTTGATAATGGAACAGTGAAGATAAGAACAATAGATGAAGAAAATGTACCTCTTCTTGTGAATGGTAATTGGTTGAAAATATATCATAAGCCAATTTTAAGAGAAGATTTTATCAATATTTTCCAAGATAATACTGATGTGAAGTTAGTGAAGAAGAATTCTTCTTTTTCACTAACTTAGCTTTTATTTTTTTTGTGTGTTTGTGTGTGTATATATATATATATAAGTATGAAAACCAATCAATGATTGGCATACTTATACAGAAAATGTAGGGTGAAATCCAAAGATTTCTAACATCCTATATTTTCCATTTATTTTTTGCAATAAGTAGTAACACAAAACTACATTCATATTCCATCTTTGCAGCTCATAATCTGCAAATTCATTCCATTTTACAGTTTCATTCCATTTCCACAGTCATATTCACTTTCATTCCATTTTCACAGTAATATTCACTTTCATTCAATTGTCACAGTCATATTCCACTTCCTTTCCATTTCATAATCATATTCCACTTACATTCCATTCCACAAATCATGCTTCATTTTTTTTCTACAAATTCCATTCTGCAGCTGATCACATTTTGCAGTTGATTCCATTCTGCAGCTGACTAAATTCTGCAGTGGATTCCATTCTGCAGCTAATTCTATTCTAAAGCCACATTTCGTTCAGTAGTTGTGACACAATTTTATAACCTACAAACTGTTTAACCCTTATTTAAAGTGAGAGGGGGGGGGGGGGTGAATCAGTTTAACACATTCATGATCTTTTAAAACTTTTCATTAAAACTTATTTACACCTTCAATTCGTGTTCAACTTAATTTGTAAGTAATATTATAATGTGAGTTGTAAGTATTAAGATAATGTAACAACAGACTTAATATGAGAGTAGCAAGTATTAAGCAGATTAGATAAATCATATCAACACATAAACATCATGCATAGAGACACCAGATATAAGTGGAAACCCATAGAGGGAGAAAACCACATCTTATTATTGTTGTGATGCAAAGGAAAGCTCCAACTCCCTCTCACCACTGATTTTCTATAGGCTCCAATCCACAAGAGGCTCCAACCTCAATTCTGCAAGCTACAACTTGCAAGGAAGCTCCAACTCCCATAAATTTTCTGTAGGCACCAACCTACAGGAGGCTCCTACCTTAGTCAGCTACAACTGACATATATCGAGCTACAACTTGATAGGGAAGCTCCAAATTACTTACTCTTTCAAAAGAAAACATTTGCTAATTTACCTTCGATATCAGCTCTGTTCTGTACCATCTTCACTGCTGTGCTCCAGGTTTCTCAACTGTCTTATATCATTTCTGACTTTTCACAGTTTATCTTTTAGCTCCTCCTTATTCTTATCTTCTCTACCTCAATTATGCATTCTCTAACCTCTCTAACATATCAAATATGATATTATTTATAGAAATTTCCTTATAACTGTTTTCATTCTTCAAGGAATTTGAAATGGACAACCATGCCTCTTTGCCTTCTGCCTTCTCATTTCTTTTATCATCTCATTCAGAAAAATATAACAATATGTATTAATTTCAATATTACAGCGGGAGTTTTGTTTTCCTCTGGAGACTTGCCAATGCATCACAAACAATATAAAAACAATTAAAACATCTACATTCACATTTTCGGTTACATACAACAATTTCACTTAGCTATTTTCTGGCCCTTGGCTTGCTGGTTTTGTCTTTTATACTGTTGTCATATAACTGTTCTGCATACCTCTGTTTTCCATGCCTGTTAAATTCCCTATGTATTTTTCTGTTTTTTCATAGTCTCCAGTTCACTGTGCATATAAAAATGTATCCCAAATATTGCCTCCAATATAAATCCACAATCTCACAACCTCCAATGTTTAATTTCTGAGTTGGAAATTCACATAAAACTATAAAACTAACATTGGGTTGGAGCATAATATATGTTGACATATATTATGGTTGGATATATTATGTTAGTTTTATAAGCGCCTAATGTTGATATTAATATATATATATATCAACGCTTGATTTTATATTCGGCCCTTGCTTTTATAAGCCCTGACATATCAACATTCTATATATATTAATCCTTGATCTTGGTTTTAAACCTTCAACATTTCAAAATGTATCAATAGGCTTCCAACAAAATTCCACATGTATTTGTCTTTGGTCCCACAAAATATGACTTAACCTTTGGGTTATGTTTTAATTAACAACACAACGGTTGATTCGGGCCCACCTCTATTAACAAGCCGCTCACATCCAATGGCAGACAGCCTATCGCGTTGGTTTGGATGATCCGACAAATGTAAAAAAATATCGCATTAATTTATTGCACGAGGGTTAATTTCCCAACATCGCGCGATATAAATGGTTTTCGTAAACCACTTATGGCCACGTGTCACTCAGTTTGCAATATCGCGTAATTTTTCATAAAACAGCTTACAGCTTTTAAAAAATGCGAATACCACTCGTGGGTTATAAAACCCGCTTTCACTGTTCACAGTTTCGCTCCAGGTTTCATCCCCTTCAAGGTTCCGCCCCGCGCTTTTTATTTGTTCACGCCTGTTTCAACACGATTTCAACCTTATTTTTGGTATATTTTGGGTGTTTTTTCCTGTATTCTTATTGAAACCTTCACACTTTTTAACGCCACCACACACGAATATTCATAAAAATATATAACCCTGGGCTTTAATAAAAAACAAATCCCAATATATAATCTTGTTTGAGTTCATTAAACCATAGTTCAGCTCCAAACCAGAGTTCCATTTTTCAGGGTTCTGTTTCTCTGTCAGTGCATGTCAATGTAGGACAAATGTGATAGATCTCTGCTACCATTTCTTTGTTTCTCTTCATTCTCAGTATTCTCTGTATTCTGCAGCCTAGGCTACTTCTTTTGCTGCCTTGCTTCTTCAAATGGCCCTACATTACAACTGCTCGCTCCTCTGCATCCTCTTTTTGCCTTTCTTCATCTACTGTTCTCCTTGTCAATATTTCCAACTGACTTCTGGTTCTTTGAACTCTTTTTTCCTTTTTCTATCTCTATGCTTCTATACTGTCTCCTTTTCCATCTCTGTTGCTTCTACGCTGCTCTTTTTGTCTCTCTCTTTTTGCTGCCCATGCTCCTCTGCTATTTTGCTTCTCTCTTTGCCATCAATGAAAACTTTTCCAACAGTCTCCCCCTTTGGCATTGATGGCAATACACTTCATCTGCTTTCCTTTTAGGACCCTTTCCTCTGTTACTTGCTTTTCCTCCCCCTTTGACATCAATGGCAAAGGGTTGCCCATTTCCCAGTGTGTGGCACTCCTTGTTGACTGTTCTCCCCCTGGAATGATGTTTTCTTCTTTTTTTCCCCCCTGGAATGATGCTTTATTTTCATGTCATAGAGTAACATTTGCAGATACTACTCCTAGTTTTTTTCTTAGGTATTCGAATGGTTCTTTAGCAAGGGGTTTTGTGAATATGTCTGTTGTTTTTTCCTTTGTTGGTACATATTCCAGCTTTACTACTTTCTGTGCTACTTTTTCTCTGAGAAAGTGGTACTTTATTGGGATGTGCTTAGTTTTTGAATGAAGTACAGGATTTTTTGATATACTTATTGCACTTGTATTGTCACATTTGATAGAAATAGGCTCATCAATGCTTACCTTCATGTCTTGGAGAGTTTGCTTCATCCACATAACTTGTGTGCAAAAAGCTGATGCTGCTATGTATTCTGCCTCTGCTGTAGATAGAGAGATAGATGTTTGTTTCATGCTTAGCCATGCCACCAAACGTTTTCCAAAATAGAATGCACCTCCACTTGTGCTTTTCCTTTCATCCACATAGCTAGCCCTGTTAGCACCTGAATTGGACCCTAGGCTGCAAATGGGCAAAACAGGGTAACAACTAAACCACGCTCAGCCTTGTAGCTAGCCCTACAAGTACATGAGAGGGCTCTCTCCATAAAAGAATATTCAATGGAAACAATAAATGGACTGATATTAGGCTAGATAAAATGATGGGAAAAGGGTTTAATAGAATAAATGAATGAATTTCAGGGATGTGTGGGATATAAAGGGACAGTTGAAACCGGGAATTAAATCAGGACGCAGGGTATTTCATGGGGCAAGATAGGCAGGAAAATTAGCAATTAAAATTTAATGAGGATGGAATGGAAAGACTGGTGAGGAGCTGAAAAGGGCACATCAAATGGATCATTTTCAAATAGAAGAAAAAAAACACATAGCATGAATGATTTCCCAAGGCAGAGCATATAAAGATGGATTCTACCTTTCTATCTTGAAAGCATTCAAAAGGAAATGTTTATGTATGAATGGAACACATAACAATTCACATATGAAACAAAGGAGAAAAAGAAATGCTAAATCTCATGCCACATGGATCCCACAAATCAGAGTTGAATCTCTTATTAATTCCTGTCAAATTGTACAATGTAGCAAGAGATGTTCTTCCACACTATTCCCCTACTTTCTCCAACTCAGAATGCTTACAAATGATTTACAATTACAATAAATAGGCTGAAATGTGGGAACACAGATCCACTGAAAAGGGAGTTGTTCTAACAGCTGAAGAACTAAAATACAATCATAGAAAGTAATACAACAATCTGCCCCTGAAAATAAGGGACAGCATTAGATTGACTGCTTTTGGAGATTTTTCTATTAGGCTGTATGAACGAAAATAGGTAATCTGATGAACAGATTTCCTATTTTTCTGCTTGTTGTAACAATCTTTGTTTTAAATAAGCTCTCGGCCCTTTGACTGTTATTTTGCTTTCCATTATTTCTTTGTTCTCTGACTTTTTAATAAACTGCCATAGAAATAGAACCGAATGAAATTATATGCTTTGTGAAGGGAAAAATCCGTGAATAGGAAGGAAGGGAGTGGAGGCGGGACCCGTGTTGTAATCGCAATCGAAGTGAGCTGAGCGGAGGGATATCATACAAGTGCAATCACAATCGGAATCGAGGAACGGTGCAGGTGGAGTAACACATTTACAAATATGCGATGCGATTGGGGAGAACCCTTTGTAATAAACAAAATAGATAATTTTTAACTTTTATAAAGGGGAAGGGAATTTTGGTAATGAATGGCGGAGGAATTAAATGGTGGGACCGGGGGTACGAATTGCAATCGGAAATGAGAGTTAGGAGTAGGGCGGAGTGGTAAACATAAAACTTCTGATGTGATTGGAAAAGGGGAATGGAAAACCTTTGTAAAAAAGAAATAGAACAAATTTCCAATTTACAAAGGGGAAAGGGCTTTTGGTAATACAAATGGGTGGATATATTATGGTGGGCCCCAGGGGTCAATCGCATCGGAGATCGGGAGTGGGGGTAATCACGATCGCAATTGGGAGAACATAACTTGTGATGCGATCGAAGGAGTGGATGCGATCGGGTCAATCGGAGGAAGGGTGCGATCGGAGGATCGGAGCGATCGGAGGAGTGGATGCGATCGGGTCAATCAGAGGAAGGGTGCGATAGGAGGATCGGAGCGATCGGAGGAGGACTTGCGATGCGATGATCGGAGAATGGTGCAATCAATCGCATTGGGGTATATTGTGATGCGATCAATCGCGTCGCAAATACTTGTGATTGGCACTTCAAATAAACCCGCGATTTGGAAAGGTTGCGATTGCGATTAAATAAGGGGGAGGGGACTTATAATAAAGTTCTACGGGGTATGGTTGGGGAAGTGGTTTTATGCGGTGAGACTTTATAATATCCAACTTTTTATTATAAAGTTCAATGGCATGGAGGGGAAGTGGTTGGGCATAATCGCATATGTATTTATAATGCGATTTTACAATCGGAAGGGGGAAAAAGGGATTTCATAAGAACTTTAAACATAAAGTTAAAGGGGAACAAATGGGAAATAGGGGGTATATGAGGATATAAGGGCCTTTACGTCACTTAAGCATAAATTTCAATCCAGAAGTGAGTTTTGAGAGTGTAGCATATCGTTGGAAAGCTCTTTCCCGGCTCTTTCTGATGGATCTACTTGGAAGATGATTTGGCACTGAACATGCTGCGAAAAACTTCTCTGAAGGCAGGGACATCACTTTGTGGAGATGACAGCTTCTGAATTGTGACTTATTACATATGATGATATAAAATTACATAATGAATGATAATAAAGGCAAAATATTACGTTTCACCTCAAAACATGGTTTTGAGGTGAAAATTACATCAAGATGAATAAAATGTCTCTCTGATTCTTCCTGGTGCTGTGATTTTGAGCTTATTAGCTTCCTCATGACCTTGCTAATATTATGACATTTGACTCATTAATTTGACCATGGTGAGACCCTAGAAACTAATGAGACCCATCCTATGACCTACTGATATGATTTTGAGAATGAAAGCGACTAATGACTAAAGACCATAGAAAGGAAAATTAGCAAGTATCTCATGAGGGACAACTGATAAAAAATTACTACCATCAATGAATCCATGACCTAATGGAATGGTGAAATTTATTCGGTATGAGACACCTAATATGCAAATGCAAAAAGAGCAATTTTGATCACTGATGGTAGTATGTCTAGATTGACACTAACATTGGCTCCAATGGGGATGGTAGCTCCTTGGAGGTGCCAAGAACACCGTAGACCAAGTAGCCTTATCCATTGGGCATGGAGTCAAAATGTTGAAAACGAACACAAATGCAAACTCACTCTGACTCTAGACTAGGACTGAAAATTGAAATAAAACCAAAACATACACATATCATCCAAGTTTTATAGCCTTCACCTCGGGCCCCAAACTTGAATGACTATGCATTTTGAACTTTGCTTTTAGAAAAATAAAATGGTATATACAATGACGATGAGATAGATTTCTGATCCATGTCTTCAACAATGGTAGTGCGTTAATAGCCTACCATTTACTGCTCCTCCAAGACAATCCTGGCCATCCATTTCTGAAAGCAAGAAGGCATTCTGACCCCTGTATGTTGTAATTCTGTATGGTCCCTTCCAAAGGTTGTCAAATTTACCGTGCTTCCCTTTGTCTTCATTTCTTGAATCCCATTTCAACACTACATCATCCAACTGAAACCTTTCTGCTTTAGTCTTCCTGTCATAGATATTTTTAATCTTGTCCTACAACTGGCTCGCTTTCTGTAACACTTCTTCTGTTGTTTGTTGGAGGTGGATCATCTGGTTGATCCTTCGCTGGTTGTCATCATCTTCGCTGCCAACTACTTGTAATAATATCATAACTGGAACTGTAAGAGAGGTAGGAAAGATAGCATCAGTACCATAAACCAGCCCAAAAGGTGAAAAACATATTCTTTTTTTACTGCTGACTTTGTCTGCGCACAGTGCGTTGATAAGCTTCTGGTGCCAATTTATTTTGTTTGCCTCCAACATTTTCTTAATTATATTCATCATCGATTTGTTCGATGATTTTGCCAGGCCGTTGCCCTGTGGATAATACATTGTTGAATGGCCCAGCACGATGTTGTATTTATCACAGAAATCGATCATTTTCTTTGATCTGAACGCGACTGCATTATCTATCACAATTTTACATGGGAAACCAAAACGGGATAAAATATTTGATTCCAGGAATTGAATAATTACCGTGTCAGTTGCTTGCCTAGCAGGGATGGCCTCAATCCATTTCGTAAAGTAGTCTGTCCCAGTCAGTATCCATCGATGTTGCGCTGAGGACGCGGGATGTATTTCTCCTATAAAATCGAACCCCCACTATTGAAAGGGCGCGTTCACTGAAACAGGTTTCAAAGGAAGTGGAAGCAATTTCTTCTTCCCTTGGAAAATTTGACATTCATGACAATTCATCACTGTTTTATATAAATCAGAAAATAATGTGGGCCAATAATACCCAGCTCTCAATACCTTGTTCGCTGTAGTTTTCCAAAACAGGTGACCACCACAGTCACCTTTATGGAAATCATGCATTACCTTCTCGGCTTCTTCTTCAATCAGGCAATTTAGCAAAACACCGTCCGGATCCTTCCAAAACAGAGCACTGTTCAAGATACAATACTTTCTAGATTTGAGTTTCAAAGATCTACCTTTACTCTTAGACATGCTTGGAGGAGGCAAGAGATGCTGAAGAACATACACAATATCTGAATACCAAGGGGACTGCAGAAAAATATCTGAAATGGGAACCAGCAAACCTTCATCTTCCTCTTCCGACATTGCTGAAATGAGGTTTATATCTAAAGCACGCAGATTTGATTGGGCCATAAATTTCGCCAAACCTTGGCATTTGATCAACTTAGTAGGCTTGATCTCCAGATCGTACTCCAACATAGCTGCTATCCATTTGCCTCTTCAACCTTCTAGATCAGTTTGCCTGAGCACATCCTTGACTGCTGCGTTAGGGACATTTGCTGTAGTGTGTGAATGTAGAATATAGAACCTGAAATCTTTCAATACCTTGACAAGAGCCAATGCTTTCTTTTCAATAATATTATATCTTAAAGCAGCATCTCTAATAGTTCTACTGAAAAAGGTGATTGGCTTTTCTACTCCATCTCTCTTTTGCATTAAAACAACGGCCATAGTATGCTCAGATGCAAACGAAAATATAATAAAATCTTGAGTATAGTCGGGACTGATAAGAACTAGGGCATTAGACAAAGCAAACTTTACCAGATTGAATGACTTGATAGCTTCCTCACTCCACTTAATAGTGCTGTCTTTATTCAACATATTGGTCATCTCTCTCAAATGCTCAGCCAGATTAGGTATAAATCTGCGTAAAAAATTCATCTTACCATTGAAAGCCTGAATTTCTTTCTTGTTCCGTGGAAGATCTATGAGCTGGATTGCCTCCACTCTGGCTGGATATATGCGGATGCCATCTTTAGAGATGATATGACCGAGAAATTTTCCCTCATCCATGGAAAAAAGGATCTTTTTGGGATTGAGATAAATCCCAAACTTTCTGCAACACTGAAAAACCACTCTTAGATGGTGCAAATGCTCATCATCTAAACTTGAAAACACTGTCAAATCATCCAAATAAACAACAAGAAAAACATCTTTTTCATTCGCAAAAGCAATGTCCATTGCATGCTGGAAAGTGGCTCCAGCGTTCTTCAGTCCAAAGGGCATCTTGGCATACCGGAAGGTTCCCCAGGGTGTTGTAAAGGCAATTTTATCTTGGTCCTTCTCATGCACCAAGATTTGGTTATATCTTGAGTAGCCATCAAGTAGTGACATCCTAGATGCTCCAACTACTCTCTGCAGAATATGGTCCATTTTTAGAAGTGGGTAATTATCTTTTAAGGATGCCTTATTCAAGTTCCGAAATTCAATACACAGTCTTATTTCTCCAGTCTTTTTATGCACTGGGACCAAATTCGAAATCCAATCAGAAAATATAATAGGAACTATGATTCCTGCTTTGTACAATCTGTTTACCTCCTTTTCAATTGATGGCAACAGCTCTGGATTGATTCTTCTCGTCAAAGGAAAGATCTTCTACAAAAAACCATTCACTGGGCCAAGTATAGGATCTGAAGACGGGTTTGGGGCTTAATGATCCTTCTTGTCTTCTGACAATTCTTGGTATAATATTTGGATTTTCAAATACAGGGGGAGGATTTGGATCTGGATTAGCCCTGGTGTATCTTCTTGAAGCCAGTGTGGTCGAATGTCTATTTTACAAAAAAATTATTTGCAGCGTAGCAAAAATCTGAACATCATCTTTCAAAAGTCTGGAAATATCTGATGTACTGGGGCAAATATTGCAAGTCAGATGTTATGTTTATAAAACTAGACCGGATTGACTGAAGCAGCATTTATCTACTTATGCACCTGCAAAACAATGTGCAGTTCGAAGGCTACCTGGCATAACTTCAGGCTCCGTCTGTAGTTTATAAAACAAATAACACTAAAAAACAAACAATCTTGAACACTCCCCAGTGGAGTCGCTAGGGACGTTAGCACCTGAATTGGACCCCGGGCTGCAAATGGGAAAAACAGGGTATCAACTAAACCACGCTTAGCCTTGTAACTAGCCCTACAAGGACAGGAGAGGGCTCTCTCCGTAAAATAATATTCAATGGAAACAATAAATGGACTGATATTAGGCTAGATAAAATGATGGGATAAGGGTTTAATAGAATAAATGAATGAATTTCTGGGATGTGTGGGATATAAAGGGACAGTTGAAACCAGGAATTAAATCAGGACACAGGGTATTTCACGGGGCAAGATAGGCAAGAAAATTAGCAATTAAAATTTAATGAGGATGGAATGGAAAGACTGGTGAGGAGCTGAAAAGGGCACAGCAAATGGATCCTTTTCAAACAGAAGAAAAAAAACACATAGCATGAATGATTTCCCAAGGCAGAGCATATAAAGATGGATTATACCTTTCTATCTTGAAAGCATTCAAAAGGAAATGTTTATGTATGAATGGAACACATAACAATTCACATATGAAACAAAGGAGAAGAACAAATGCTAAATATCATACCACATGGATCCCACAAATCAGAGCTGCATCTCTTATTAATTCCTGTCAAACTGTACAATGTAGCAAGAGATGTTCTTCCACACTATTCCCCTACTTTCTCCAACTCAGACTGCTTACAAATGATTTACAATTACAATAAATAGGCTGAAATGTGGGAACACGGATCCATAGAAAAGGGAGCTGTTCTAACAGCTGAAGAACTGAAATACAATCATAGAAAGTAATACAACAATCTGCCCCTGAAAATAAGGGACAACATTACATTGAATGCTTTTGGAGATTTTGCTGTTAGGCTCTATGAACGAAAATAGGTAATCTGATGAACATATTTCCTATTTTGCTGCTTGTTGTAACAATCTTTGTTTTAAATAAGCTCTCGACCCTTTGACTGTTATTTTGCTTTCCATTATTTCTTTGTTCTCTAACGTTTTAATAAACTGCCATAGAAATAGAACCGAATGAAATTATATGCTTTGTGAAGGGAAAAAACAGTGAATAGGAAGGAAGGGAGTGGAGGCAGGACCCGCGTTATAATCGCAATCGGAGTGAGCTGGGCGGAGGGATATCATACAAGTGCAATCGCAATCACAATCAGGGAACGAGGCAGGCGGAGTAACACATTTACAAATATGCGATGCGATTGGGGAGAACCCTTTGTAATAAACAAAACAAATAATTTTTAACTTTTACAAAGGGGAATGGCATTTTGGTAATGAATGGCAGAGGAATTAAATGGTGGGACCGGGGGTACGAATCGCAATCGAAAATCGGAGTTAGGAGTAGGGCGGAGTGGTAAACATAAAAATTCTGATGCGATTGGGAAAGGGGAATGGAAAACCTTTGTAAAAACGAAATAGAACAAATTTCCAATTTACAAAGGGGAAAGGGCTTTTGGTAATACAAATGGGTGGATATATTATGGTGGGCCCCAGGGGTCAATCGCATCAGAGATCGAGAGCAGGGGTAATCGTGATCGCAATCGGGAGAACATAAATTGTGATGCGATCGGAGGAGCGGATGCGATCGGGTCAATCGGAGGAAGGGTGCGATCGGAGGATCGAAGCGATCGGAGGAGGACTTGCGATGCGATGATCGGAGAATGGTGCGATCAATCGCATTGGGGTATATTGCGATGCGATCAATCTCGTCGCAAATACTTGCGATTGACACTTCAAATAAACCCGCGATTTGGAAAGGTTGCGATTGCGATTAAATAAGGGGGAGGGGACTTATAATAAAGTTCTACGGGGTATGGTCGGGGAAGTGGTTTGATGCGGTGAGACTTTATAATATCCAACTTTTTATTATAAAGTTCAATGGCATGGAGGGGAAGTGGTTGGGCATAATCGCATATGTATTTATAATGCGATTTTACAATCGGAAGGGGGAAAAAGGGATTTCATAAGAACTTTAAACATAAAGTTAAAGGGGAACAAAATGGAAATAGGGGGTATATGAGGATATAAGGGCCTTTACGTCACTTAAGCATAAATCTCAATCCAGAAGTCAGTTTTGAGAGTGTAGCATATCGTTGGAAAGCTCTTTCCAGGATCTTTCTGATGGATCTACTTGGAAGATGATTTGGCGCTGAACATGCTGCAAAAAACTTATCTGAAGGTAGGGACATCACTTTGTGGAGATGACAGCTTTTGAATTGTGACTTATTACATATGATGATATAAAATTACATAATGAATGATAATAAAGGAAAAATATTATGTTTCACCTCAAAACATGGTTTTGAGGTGAAAATTACATCAAGATGAATAAAATTTCTCTCTGATTCTTCCTGGTGCTGTGATTTTGAGCTTATTGGCTTCCTCATGACGTTGCTGATATTAGGACATTTGACTCATTAATTTGACCATGGTGAGACCCTAGAAACTAATGAGACCCATCCTATGACCTACTGATATGATTTTGAGAATGAAAGTGACTAATGACTAAAGACCATAGAAAGGAAAATTAGCAAGTACCTCATGAGGGACAACTGATAAAAAATTACTACCATCAATGAATCCATGACCTAACGGAATGGTGAAATTTATTCGGTATGAGACACCTAATATGCAAATGCAAAAAGAGCAGTTTCGATCATTGATGGCAGTATGTCTAGACTAACACTAACAAGCCCAATCTGCATCTGTATATGTTTTCAAAGTGAAGCTCTTATCTTTTGGATACCATAGCCCATAATTTGTAGTTCCTTGTAGATATCTGAATATTCTTTTGACTGCTAGTAAATGATTTTATTTAGGTGCTTCTTGATGTCTTGCCACAAGTCCTATTGCCAACATAATGTCTGGTCTAGAAGCTATTAGGTATAGCAGACTTCTTATCATGGATCTGTAATGTCTTTGACCTATATCTGTAGATCCATCATCAGCACACAACTTGCATCCAATGATCATGGGAGTTGACACAGGTTTGCAGTCTTCCATTTTGAGCCTTTTCAACATTTCTCTTAAGTATTTTTCTTGTGAGATGAATGTACCTGTGTTCTTTTGTTGAATTTGAAGTCCTAAGTAGAAGGTGAGCTCTCCAATCATAGACATCTCAAACTCTGATTTCATTTCTTCAGCAAATCCTTTTGCTAACACATCTTTGCTTCTTCCAAACATGATGTCATCTACATACACTACTACAATGAGGAGTTCATTTTCATTGGCCTTTATGTATAAATTTCTATCTACTCCTCCTCTCTTAAAGCCTTGTTTTTGGAATTACTTGTCCAGCCTTGAATACCATGCCCGAGGAGCTTGTTTCAGCCCATATAGGGCTTTCTTTAATCTGCACACATAGTCTTGTTTATCGGTTAATGAGAATCCTTCAGGTTGTTCCATGTAGACTTCTCCTTCTAGGTCTCCATTCAGGAAGGCAGATTTCACATCCATTTGATATACCTTGAAGTCATGGTAACATGCAAAGGCCAAAAACATTCTCATAGCTTCCATTCTAGCTACAGGGGAAAATGTTTCATCATAATCAAGACCTTCAATTTGTGAATATCCCTTGCATACAAGTCTGGCTTTATTTCTGATTACCTGTCCTTGTTCATTCATCTTATTCTTGAATACCCATTTTGAGCCTATGACATTTTTCTCAGTGGGTCTTGGAACTAATTCCCAGGTATTTTTCTTCTCAATTTGGTCCAATTATTCAGTCATAGGATTCACCCAATATTTTTCCTTGCTGGCTTCTTCAAACTTCTTTGGCTCTATTTGTGATAACATAGCTAGGTATACTTCTTCTATCTGTTCAGGTAGCTGTCTTCTTGTCTCGATTCCTACACTCTTGTCCCCAATGATTTGCTCTTTTGGATGGTTCTTTTGAGTGTATCTTGAGGGGCCTTTTGAGTTCAGTTCAGTATCTTCTGTTGTATTTCTTATTTCATCATCATCTTGGTTCTCTTCTTCATGATCTTCTGAAGTATTGCTGCAACCTATACTTCTTGTCTTGTTTGGTAGTTCTTCATCAAATCTTACATCAAGGATTTCCACAATTTTGTAAAGTGTTTTGTTGTAGCACCTGTAACCCTTACTTTTGGATGCATATCCTAAGAATATTCCTTCATCTGCTCTTGCATCAAAATTTCCAAGATTTTCATCATTATTTTTTATGAAACACTTGCTTCCAAAGACTCTAAAATGCTTGATTGATGCTGGTTTACCATGCCATAATTCATAAGGATTCTTGTCATTGTTTGGTCTTAAATGAGCTTTGTGAAGAATATGCACAACTGTGTGTACTGCTTCTGCCCAGAAGGTTTTGGGAATGTTACTTTATTGCATCATGGCTCTAGAAATCTGTTGTACAGACCTGTTTTGTCTCTCTCCCACTCCATTCTGTTGAGGTGTACCTGCAATTGTAAACTATTTTTTTATCCCATGCTCATTGCATAGGTCTGCAAAATCATAGTCTATGAATTCACCTCCTCTGTCTGATCTGATGCACTTTAGCTTGCATCCTGTTTGATTTTCTGCCAATGCCTTGAATATCTTGAATTTCTCAAGTTCTTCCGATTTATATTTGAGAAATGCAACCCATGTCATTCTGGAAAAATCATCTATTATCAGCATGAAATAGGATTCTCCACTTGGTGTTTTAGTTCTTGAAGGTCCACACAGGTCCATGAGAACAAGCTGAAGTGGCCTACTTGTTGATAGCTCATCTTTGGTCTTAAAGGATGTGCGGGTCTGTTTACCCAATTGGCAAGATTTACATATGGTATTTGAAGGCTTCTTTATTGCTGGTATATCTCTGACTACTTTCTTCTTGCTCAGACTGATTATATGGTCAAAGTTAAGGTGTCCCAATATTTTATGCCATAACCATGATTCCTCAAGTTTGCTAAGGTGGCATGCTTCATTCTCTTCTTTCACTATGTAGACATTGCTTTTCGTTCGAACACCTTTGATCAGGGTCTTTCCTATGGTGCTTGATCTTACTTCATAGTCTTGTGCTTTAAAAAGAACTTCACAGCCTTTATCACACATTTGAATGACACTCAGCAGATTTTCTTTCAGCCCATCCACAAATAGTACATCTTGGGCCTTTCCTCTGCCATTTTCCAGACTGACTGAGCCTTTTCCTTTTATTTTCCCTGCTTTATCATTGCCAACAGTAACATTTCCTGATTTCTTTTCATGAAAGGTTATAAAATTGCTTCTATCTCCATTCATATGCTTTGAGAAACCACTGTCCAAATACCATCGACTTTTCAGGTCTTGAGCTATTAGAGCCAGGTCGCATTTATTCACCTTCCTTTTCCACTGCATGCATCCTTTTGTTTGGTACCTTTTCTAAGATGATAGAACACATTCTCTGAGAGGACATTTGGAAGGCATATGTCCAATTTTATGGCATACACAGCATTTGATCATATTTTTAGCATAATTATGAGTACGAGTAATCTCTCCATGATTCATAAACCTCCTTGAGGTTTTGAACATCATTATTTGTCCATATGTTCTGCATTCTATGATTTTATGGCCAAATTCCTTACAGTAAAAACAGTATCCATAAAAACAATTTGCATACCTGATAAAGGGTTCTCTTCTCCATTTGTTTGCTTGAGGTAATATTTTCACTGTTTGCATCCTTTGCTGGTTTGAATTAATTCTCCTTGTATGATAGTATGCAACAATATGTCCCTATTTGTGGTAGGCATAACAGGTGGCATTTTTCATAGGGGGAAAGAATCTCCTTTGATGGCTTCCAAATTTGACATATTCAGGAGTATATGAGCCTTTTTAAGTTGACTGTTTGTTTATTTCATTCTTTGTCATTTGAGGTTCCTTCTGGTTTCTGTCTACTTCATTGCAGGTTTCTTCTTCTGTAGGAACCTTCTGAGCTACTTTATTATCCTTATCTGATTTTACAAAAATGATATTTTTATTTTCCTTTTCTTTGCTTTTTCTTGATTCTCCTTTATAGCCTATCCAAGTTTTTATCAGAGGAGATCTTTGATCATCTATAATTTCATTCAAATTATCAGAGATTGTCATTTGAGAAGTATTTATTGACACTTTCCTTCGGGCATTTTCTAATTTCTTCCTCAAGCAGACTACTTCTTCTTCCAATTTCTCTTGTTCTTGAATTTTATCCTTAATTTGCTTAAGTAAAATGTATTCTACCTTTTTGGCTTCTTCAAGCTCTAATTTCAACTGAATGAGGACTTCTAAATTTTTTTCTTCTCTTACATATTTGAGGGGAATATCTTTCTATTTTTTGTACTTCAGTTTGAGTCTGTCAATTTCCTCCAGGGTACTTCCTAGCTCCCCCTCAAGATCAACTTCACCTTCTTCCTCATCTTCTAGAAGGAATCCTTCAAGCTCTTCTATAGCCATCAATATAAATTCATAGGTTCCTTCTTCACTTGGGGATTCATCTGATTCTTCAGATGCACTGCTATCTTGCTGAGCATAGAAAGACTTTCTATTGAATCTCTTCCCTTTCTGCCAGTTCTTTGATATGGCTTTCTTTGATTCTTGAGTCTGATTTTTTGTTTTATTATGAGGACACTTAGTAGCATAGTTTCCAACTCTTCCATAGTTAAAGCATTTAAATGGAATTTTACCTTTATATTTACCTGAGCCTCTATTCAATTTCCTGACAAATTTCGCCTCTTCTTCATCAGAGCAAGAGCATGTATCTTCCTTTTCTTCTTTCTTCTTCTCTATCTTAAAGGCCTCCTCCCTCACATTTGACTTCCTCTGTGGCAGTCTCATCTCATAGGTTGTTAGATTTCCAAGTAATTGGTTCATGGTCAAGGTTTCCCAATTAGCTGTTTCTTCTATGGAAGAAACCTTGGGGTTAAAGCTAGATGGAAGAGATCTTAGAATCATTTGAACAATTACAGCTTCTTATGGTTTCTCCTAGAGCTTTCATGTTATTGACAATTTCTGCAACCCTTAAAAAGAAGCTGGCAATGTCTTCATCATCATTCATTTTTAAATTGTAAAACTGGGCTCTATAGACTTGAAGTTTGGCTGTCTTCACCTTTTTGTCTCCCTCATGGATGTTTTCTAGTGTATCCCACATTTCTTTCACAGTCTTGCTGTGCATTACTTTGATAAATTCTGCCTCACATAGTCCATTTAAGATTGCAGTCATGGCCTTTGCATTAGCTATAAAATCTTGTTTGGCTTCTTTCTCTAAGTTAGTCGCCTTTGAGTCACATCCAAATTCCACAGCAGCTCGAACATCTATTCCTAGAGACATTATGTATGTCCTCATTCTGATTTTCCAGAAGGCATAATTTGCACCAATGAAAGAAGGGGCTTTATTGATTGAGCATCCTTCTTGACTAACCATCCCGAGAACCTAGGATCTCCTTTCAGTTTTTAAACTAATACAGAAGGAGCCCACTCTGATACCAATTGTTGAACCCTTATTTAAATTGAGAGCGGGGGGGTGAATCAGTTTAACACATTCATGATCTTTTAAAACTTTTCATTAAAACTTATTTACACCTTCAATTCTTGTTCAACTTAATTTGTGAGTAATCTTAGAATGTGAGCTGTAAGTATTAATATAATGTAACAACAGACTTGATATGAGAGCAAAAAGTATTAAACAGATTAGATAAATCATATCAACACATAAACATCATGCACAGAGACACCAGATATAAGTGGAAACCCATAGAGGGAGAAAACCACATCTTATTATTGTTGTGATGCAAAGGCAAGCTCCAACTCCCTCTCACCACTAATTTTCTATAGGCTCCAACCCACAAGAGGCTCCAACCTCAATTTTTCAAGCTACAACTTGCAAGGAAGCTCCAACTCCCATCAATTTTCTGCAGGCACCAACCTATAGGAGGCTCCTACCTCAGTCAGCTACAACTGAAATCTATCAAGCTACAACTTGATAGGGAAGCTCCAACTTCCTTACTCTTTCAAAAGAAAAAATTTGCTGATTTACCTTGGATATCATCTCTATTCTGTATGATATTCACTGCTGTCCTCCATCTTTCTCAACTGTCTTATATCATTTATGACTTTTCATAGTTTATCTTTTAGCTCCTCCTTCTTCTTATCTTCTCTGCCTCAATTCTACATTCTCTAACCTCTCTAACATATAAAATATGATATTATTTCTAGAAATTTCCTTATAACTGTTTGCATTCCTCAGGGAATTTGAAATGGACAGCCATTCCACTTTGCCTTCTACCTCCTCATTTCTTTTATCAGCTCATTCAGAAAAATATAACAATATGTATTAATTTCAATACTACAGTGGGAGTTTTGTTTTCCTCTGGAGACTTTCCAATGCATCACAAACAATATAAAAACAATTAAAACATTTACATTCACATTTTCGGTTACATACAAAAATTTCACTCAGCTATTTTCTGGCCCTTGGCTTGCTGGTTTTGTCTTTTCTGCTGCTATCATATAACTGCTCTGCATACCTCTATTTTCCATGCCTGTTAAATGGCCTCTGTCTTTTTCAGTTTCTGCATACTCTCTAGTTCACTGTTCATATAAAAATGCATCCCAAATATTGCCTCCAATATAAATCCACAATCTGGAAACCTTCAATGTTTAATTTCTGAGTTGGAAATTCACATAAGTAAAGGTGGAGGCTTTACTTCTATTTCAATTATATGACTATAATGCAATACAACCGATTATCCCAGCCATATATATATATATATATATATATATATATATATATATATATATATATATCGGGCCCCACAGTCTATTCACCGCATGTCAAACATTCCCCAAGGTTTAACATATCAAATTGTGTTGCACATATTAAACCAACTATACACTACCAAAGAAATATATATATATATATATATATATATATATATATATATATATATATATATATATATATATATATATATATATATATATGTCAACAGTTTACCATGTATCCAAACCACGACAATGTAAATTTTGTTCGTGCCCGCATTTCCTTGAGGTGTATACAAACTTCATTCAAATTCCAAAGTAAATCTTTTCCAAGACATATATTAATGTATATGCCCATACTTCCCACACATCATACGTGCTCACCAATCCGCATGTATATTGGGCCCACTATTCATTCAACTCATATCAAGCATAATATATATACCGTCATATCTATATTCCCCATTTCAGTCTTTAATTTGAACCGCATAGCATGTATTTACTAACACAAAGAAAACTTTAATCCACTTAACTCATACCAAGTTCAACCTTGGCTAACCCACAGCGTATTAACATACCTTCATTGGTTGACATTGGTAAACCCAAGGTAACTATATAATCTGATGCACTTAGATGTCTAGCCCACAACATATGTAGCTTACCATGCGTTCATATCTTCATTATTTGCCAACTCCATCCAACACTGTGATATATCTAGCCCCATAGTTTAACAATTCGTATTGGACAATATTTATAGGCGCTCGTCAACATAACATATGTATTAACATATATATATGTATATCCAACCATAATATATGTCAACATATATTATGCTCCAACCCAATGTTAGTTTTATAAGCGCCTAATACATTTTGTGCCCAAAGTCACCTCTTTCATATAACTATAATAATGCCCAGCACGCAATTTCGCCCCATACAAGGTTCGGCAACCAATATATATCAACGCTTGATTTTATATTCGGCCCTTGCTTTTATAAGCCCTGACATATCAACATTCTATATATATTAATCCTTGACCTTGGTTTTAAACCTTCGGCATTTCAAAATGTATCAATACACATCCAACAAAAGTCCACACGTATTTGTCTTTGGCCCCACAACATACGACTTAAACTTTGGGTTATGTTTTAATTAACAACACAACGGTTGATTCGGGCCCACCTCTATTAACAAGCCGCTCACATCCAACAGTGGACAACTTATCGCGTTGGTTTGGATGATCCAA
This sequence comes from Pinus albicaulis, assembly GCA_034641835.2. Lineage (NCBI taxonomy): Eukaryota > Viridiplantae > Streptophyta > Pinopsida > Pinales > Pinaceae > Pinus > Pinus albicaulis. Next base: position 1,813,753,150 of record CM076575.1, read on the forward strand.
TGAATATAAACAAATATCGCGTTAATTTATTGCACGAGGGTTAATTCCCCAACATCACGTGATATAAATGGTTTTTGTAAACCACTTATGGCCACGTGTCACTCAGTTTGCAATATCGCATAATTTTTCATAAAACAGCTTCTAGCTTTTAAAAAACGCGAATACCACTTGTGGGTTATAAAACCCGCTTTCACTGTTCATAGTTTCGCTTCGGGTTCCATCCCCCTCAAGGTTCCGCCCCGCGCTTTTTATTTGTTCACCCCTATTTCATCACGATTTCAACCTTATTTTTGGTATATTTTGGGCGTTTTTGCCTGTATTCTTATTGAAACCTTCACACTTTTTAACGCCACCACACACGAATAGTCATCCAAATATATAACCCTGGGCTTTAATAAAAAACAAACGCCAATATATAATCTTGTTTGAGTTCATTAAACCATAGTTCAGCTCCAAACCAGAGTTCCATTTTTCAGGGTTTCGTTTCTCTGTTAGTGCTTGTCAGTGCAAGACAAATGTGACAGATCTCTGCTACCGTTTCTTTGTTTTTCTGCATTCTCAGTATTCTTTATATTCTGCAGCCTGGGCTGCTTCTTTTACTACCTTTCTTCTTCAAATGGCCCTGCTTCTTCAAATGGCCCTGGAAATGTAGCTCGCTCCTCTGCATCCTCTTTTTTCCTTTCTTCATCTACTGTTCTCCTTGTCAACATTTCCAACTGACTTCAGGTTCTTTGACCTCTTTTTGCCTTTTTCTATCTCTCTGCTTCTATACTGTCTCCTTTGCCATCTCCTTTGCTTCTATGCTGCTCTTTTTGTCTCTCTCTTTTTCCTGCCCCTGCTCCTATGCTATTTTTCTTCTCTCTTTGCCATCAATGACAAATTTTCCAACATAAACAAATGATGATTACAGTAAATTCAAGGATTATGTTTTGAAGACCAACATGCTAAAGGGTACCTAAAGGATCAACACCAAAGAAACAACAAACGAAAAGGTTAGTTATAAAAGGTAAAGTGTAATAATTTATTTTAATAGCAAGGTTAAAACATTAGCATGTATAATATGGATGGTCATATGCTTCCTTGATAGATCATCATTTTATTTTATTTCAATTTCCATCATACCACAAATCAGCCACATCCTCTGCATTATGTCTCATAACGGTCCATAATTGACTCCCTCATTGATACCCTCAAATCAAAGAAATGTTGCAGAAAGATGGATGGCTCAAATTTATAGTGAATTTCGATGGTTTCCACAAGGAAATTACAAAATCTTTCGCTTGATATTTTGATGGCACATAAGTGGAAATTGGAGACATCAAGTTCACAGTTACTGAGTCATTCATGGCATAAGCCACAGAACTTCCAAGGCTTGGAAAAATATGGTTCAAAAACAAGGAGTTCCACAGTGAATCATAGAAAGTTATACTCAAAATCCCAGGTATGGATGTCTCTGTTTTTAGAAAAGGTATCCCTAGCTCAGCTCTTAAAAGTAAATGGAGGAACATGCTCTTGGTTATACAAAAATTTATTACCTGTGAAGGAAGGTTTGGTTACATGTATGTATACCATATCCGTTTACTGATGAATTTTTTAAAGAACGGTGAAATAAATATTACCTTATTTCTACTAAATAGCTTAAAAGGAATGTCCACAAACGTGCAAAAGAGAATACATTTTATATATAACACCATGCATCATCATGGGTTGGTAAAGATACTGGTTAAATTTCATTTAAAAATCATAGGAGATACCTGGGAGAGCTTTCTTATTAGAAACCATTTTCAAGAAGCACGAGAACAACCCAAAGAAGATAATGTCAGAAAGAGCAAGACTGATACAAAAATTGAAGACAAACCTACATCTTCATTGTAGAAGAATGATGAAAATATCATCTCTGAATAGGTTACTCAGAAAACAAAATAAAACAATCCAAGAGGAAATATAAGAAAGAGGATTAAGGATACATATGAGGAAAATGTAAATCCTCCACAACTGCGAAGGAGCTCTAGACTCCGAGGTTCAATGAAGAAAACACTATCAAAAGAGACAAAGTTTATAAGTCTAGATGAATAAACCCCAATGCCATCTCCTGTCAATATTTCTCCTCCACACAGTCCTCAAAATTCTCCTATTCATAACTTTGAAGGTAGCCCCAACATAAAATCTCCAGGCATAGACCCAACACAACAAGAAATATATGATTACATAGAATCATTGGAGAAGATAAGTGCAACAGTGAATTCTATTGACGCTAGAGCATTCTTTGAAACTTATAAGAGCCATGAGTCTTATTTCACATTTACTAAAGCGAGTGGGTTCCCTTAATCATTTTGTTTATTTTCCTAAGTTTGGTTGAGGTTGAGGAAATTTAATTATAAATTTATTTATGGAGAAAATGTCATTAGTTGTAGAGATATTAGAGACAGTTGAGCAATCCTAGGAGGAGTGAGGATTTGAGGGATTTAAAAGTTTAACTTAGGATTTTGTTGAGAAAAGAGTGGAGTTGAAGAGATATTTAAGGAGAAGGTGAGAGATTTCTGGAACTGAACCAAATTGGTTCATGAATCCGTATTTGTATAAATTGTGACCTTTTTAATAATTGAAGGGAGAGGTGGAGGTTAGAAAGTAGAGGAAGCCATACAACATGTAATATCAAGATTTGAAGAGAGAAATCTGGCTCATATGAGTGCATTGTAATTTGAATTTGAAATTAATTTAAATCTGGTGTTTCTTTGTGTGAATTTCTGTCATTTATATCCGAACTGTAGTTTTCATTAATCCATGAGACTGTGTGGTTTCGAGTGTTTGAATACCCATTAATTTTGTTGTGTACAAGTTTGAATTTGTGTGAATTTGCATTTGTTAAATGTCAACCATCAATCACAGAATAAATCGATGGTGATCCATTAATAAAAATGTGATTAATAATATGATTCCAGAATGCATTGCGTAGAGGTGGAATGGATGGCCATATCAATCCACAACTTATAATGGGTGGAGATCTGTTTGAGACTTACATTAAAATAAATCTGCGTCAAGCCATATGTTGATTAATTTATGTGGGAATATGTATGTGTGATGGCATTGAAGCTGTAAATCGAGAGCGAAGCATACGATTGAGTATAGCAGAATTCGAACCCATAAGTGGTATAAGGTATGTTTTCAAACCCACAGATTGTATATCACAGGACTTCATTCCAGTAAGAGGTATTTTTATAATGAATGCAATCAAATAATAAGGCAACACGTAGCAATCTAAGTACAAAGTAAAACCATGAATATTGCAGATGTTTAAAGAGTTAAATATTGTGTTGTTTGAAATGTGATATCCATTCGATATAAAAAGATTAAGTTGAATGGTGGAGATTAGAAGATATGAGGATAGAGGAATGCTAGGTCGATTCTATTCTAGCCTCCAAAACAAAGTGATTTTACACTATTTCTTATGTAGAATTATCAATCGTGTTGATGGGTTCGATCTCAATAAAATTCACAGCCTCCTTAGAGGCTCCCACTGATTCTTCCTTCAGATTGAATCCAATAGAGGACAACATCATATTTATGGAAGACGTAGCTTTGTTGCATCAATTGAATATACAGATTCTTTTGTTTCCACATTAAATTAAAATATGAAAGGAGTTTTGGTGCGCCATTTACAAGTGGAGTTTAAGTAAGCAGTGTGGCTATAAACCACAGGCCCACAAATTGAGCAAAACACAATTTTGTTGCATCAATTGTGGTATCAGAGCTAGACTAGTGCTATGTGAAATTGATTGAAAATTGAATTTTATTCAAAGCATGTATATGATTTGCATTATAACGGATTTCATAAAGAGGGAGAAAAGGACACCAGAGAGTTATGCAATGAAGATGGATTCTGAGATATTGTAGGTAATGAGAACTTCAGCATTTCATCAAAGACAAATTTTGGAAAAGACAGAATCAGGTAGAGGTTATGCAGTTTTTAAAACTTCAATGATATATGTAAAAGAGTGTAAAGTAGCAACATAAGTTTCAGCTCATTAGCTGTGAAAAAGAAGTGAATGAAGAAATTGCGGCAGAAATGTTGTAATTAAATAAAATGAATATGGATTTACTCAGAAAGAAAAGAAATTTAGTTGACATAAGAATTGAAGCGCAGACAGTGAAAAGTAAGCAGCATGTATATTGTCCAAGCCAATGGAAGCTCAAGGAGATAAATCATTTAAATATCTCTCTGGTATGAGTTATATATTAATGTTTGGTTCCATTTGAATTGTTTTTATGAGGAAGATAATGATAGCAGCAACACACAATAACAGATTGTGTAAAGAGAGAGAAGAGTTGAGTTAGTGGCAGTGAACCTAAAGATTCCAACAAAAGTTCAGATAGGGAGAATAGCTAAAGTATTCTCAAGAGAAGGTGAGTGGAGGTTATAATCCTAGAGAGAGGAGAAGAGAGTGCTCAAAAGGTTCCACAGACAGAGAACGAGTGCTTGCCAAAAGACCAAGTCCAGAGAGGGAATTGGTGAGGTAAGTGGTAGAAAAGTGGTCTTGCTATGCAGAGGCTTAGTGCAGCTCATAGTGAATGAGAAGCTCATAGAGATGAAGGATAAAGTGACTGATGATAGTCATAGCAGGGGTTTAGAGAGAAGCCACGATAGAAGAAAGAAAAATGCCAAGGAAAATGGCAAAGGTATGGGGATGAGTCAAGAGGTATTTGAGAGAGAAATTGCTTAATTGAAAGCAAGTATTGATGCAATAATAATTCTTCTAGAGAAGAGTGTGAAGAACCAAAGTTATGGTTGGACAATGAAAAGAAAGAAGATAAAGTGTAAGTTGTTACAAAAGCATATAAACCGGAGAATGTATATCAGATTAAGAGAGTAACTCAGAGTGGCTGAGTTAGAGATGGAAGATGATTATTATAGACCTGAGCAAGAAAATTACCTTATTGAGGAAGGAATCATTGATGAATTTCTGAACTGTTGGACAATTTCGAGTCAGCAGAGAGATGTGATGATTGAGACATCAAAGAACGGGGAGCCTAGTATTTTTGAAACTGATGATTTGTGTATGTATGCAAGTGATGAACAATTCTGACAAGATATTTTTATGCAGGTTGCTGAAGAAATGAAGATGTTAGAAGAGATGGTTGTAATGGAATGGTTCCTGATTAAATATGTGTTCAAAGACACTAAATATAGAGAATTTTTGAAGACTACTAAGGGCGTTGAAGATGATGAATTTAATAAGACTTGGTAAATATATGGAAGAGAGTATGAAGACAAAAGGAAATTTTAGATTGCAAATGAAGAAGAAAGGTATGAAAATAGCCTTATCATACGATCAAATAAGAGTCTATGTATAGGGAAAACACTTGAGGTAATGGGATTATCTTTTCCATTTTTATTTAAAAATTATGAATCTGTATTGATATTTAATAGACAAGAAGTTGTCTTGAAAGGATATAGTGCAAGATTAGTGGAAATGACTCTTACTAAATATTGTACTATGGAAGATGGTAGAACAGAGATTTATAAGGAGAATTTAGTCCAAGGAGGTATAGCTAGTCCAGAAAATTTTATGAAGAGGAGAGGAAAAGAAGGTAGCCAAGAACTTGAGAATAGTTTGGCAGAACCTAGTGCACAACAAAAATTTGAAGAAATTGTTACTTGTATAACTTGCAAAAAGAGTAAAGGTGAATGTAATCAAGAAACTGGAGAAAGACAGGAAATCTCAAAAGATGAAGACAAGGATGCTTTCATGAACTATGCTTTTGTAATGAGAAGCAAAGTGTTTCAATGGAAAATGATATTCATTGTGTTGACAGTAATTTTTATTGTAAAAGGAACTTTATCATGGAAGGAAAAATCTGTTGCATATGATTTTGTTTCACGTAAAGAACCAAAGAGAGTTAGATATTGGTAGATGTTGATTGAAAAGGAAGAGACATGGAAAAGACAATTTACTGGCTTACATATTTTAAGGGATAAGAAGGAAGAATGAAAAGAATTATGAAAGGAAGGAAGGCTAAAGAGAAGAGAAGAGAACAAAATTTTGAATTTAGACAACATTCAGTACAAAGTGAAGACAAGGAAGAATTTTCGAAGACAAGGCAATATGGAGGAAGATATGACAATTTTGACATGTCATATGTGCATCAAGGGGATGGAAAATCAGGGAAATTATAGAACAGAGTTAGTGGAAAATGTAATGCATTTTCTGATTTTGAATTATTAATTGTTGAAAGTGCTTTCCAGGATGAAGGAAAAACTGCCTTTGGAGATATTTTTGTTCGTGCAAACATGAAGAAGTATGTAAATTTTGGAAATGTAGAAAGTCAGTTTTCCTTATGGAAATAAGAAGATGATAGTAAGCAACTAGTTGACTCAAAATTTCAAGGTGAAGGAAGGAGAGTTGGAATAGCTCTTAAAAAAGTCATCGCAGAAGAAAAAGAAGGACACAAAGGATGTGAAAGTACAGTCCACAAACAGATTTTCTTTTCACAAAGGAGGTTTGAATGTCAAGATTTTATCTTGAGTTTGCAATTAAAAATTTGGATGAATAATTCAGACATATTTTATATGAATGTGGAGGTATTTGAACCAAGTTCAATAACTGAATTATTTGCAGCTGATCGACAGTATGAGGTTGAAAGGTTATATGTTCTTGTATCAAAAAAGAAACAATCTTCTTTTGAGATTGAAAGGATTCTACTTAAATTGTTGGATAGGTGGATGATGGAAATTACAAAGATGATAAGCATAAGAATTTGTCAAAGTCAGCAAGGAAAGGAAATATGGAAGGATATACAGGGCATCATAAATAAATTGGTTTGTAAACAGAAGAAAATGTTGGTAATTGGGTAAGAAATCAAAATGTACAGTTAGGCACAAGACAATGGAGAATACATAAAGTTGGAGTTCAAATTTATTGAGATGATAACAAGACAATAGCAGACAAAGGAGCAGAAATTTATGTTGTTTGAGGAGTTATTTATGCAGGATATCATCATCAAAGCATTATGCGGAGGAGATACTCATGACCGTAGAGTAAAAGGACATCCACAATACAGAGTTTGGCATCGATGAGAAAGAGACTAGGAAGTAAATGCACCTACAGTTGAAAGAGGACAGACAGCCTGTTGGAAGATGAAATTTGATGAAGTTAACAAGAGAAGCAGTTGGGTGACTCATGAACAGGAGTCCATGAATTTTTTCAACCTGGGGAGTTTGATGCAGGAGAATTATTCGAAACTTATAATACCCATGAGTCTTATTTCACATTTACTAAAGGGAGTGGGTTACGTTAATCATATTATTTATTTTCCTAAGTTTAGTTTAGGTTGAGGAAATTTAATTATAAATTGATTTATGGAGAAAATAACATTATTTGTAGAGATCTTAGAGATAGTTGAGTAATCCTGGGAGAAGTGAGGACTTGAGGGATTTAAAAGTTTAATTTAGGATTTTGTTAAGAAAAGAGTGGAGCTGAAGATATACTTTAGGAGAAGGTGAGAGATTTCTAGATCTAAACCAAATTGGTTCATGAATCTGTATTTGTATAAATTGTGACCTTTTTAATAATTGAAGGGAGAGCTGGAGGTTAGAAAGTAGGGGAAGCCAGGAAACATGTAATATCGAGCTTTAAAGAGAGAAATCTCGCTCATATGAGTGCATTGTAATTTGAATTTGAAATTAAGTGAAATTTGGTGTTTCTGTGTTTTAATTTCTGTCATTTATATGTGAACTGTATTTTTCATTAATCCATGAGACTGTGTGGTTTCGAGAGTTCGAATACCCATTTCTTTTGTTGTGTACAAGTTTGAATTTGTATGAATTTGCGTTTGCTAAATGTCAACCATCGATCACAGAATGGATCGATGGTGATCCATTAATAAAAACGTGATTATTAAATTGATTCTAGAACACATTGCACAGAGGTGGAATGGATGGCCATATCCATTCGCAACTTATAATGGGTGGATATCTGTTTGAGACTTACATTAAAATAAATATACCTCGAGCCATATGTTGATTAATTTATGTGGGAATATGTATGCGTGATGGCATTGAAGCCTTGAATCGAGAGTGGAGCATACGACTGAATATAGCAGACTTCAAAACCATAAGTGGTATAGGGTATGTTTTCAAACCCAAAAATGGTATATCGCATGACTTCATTTCTGTAAGAGGTATTTTTATAATGAATGCGATCAAATAATAAGGTGACACATAGCAATCTGACTACAAAATAAAACCACGAATATCGCAAATTTTTAAAGAGTTAAATATTGTTCTATTTGAAATGTGATATCCATCCGATCTAAAAAGATTAAGTTTAATGGTGGAGATTAGAAGATAGGAGGATAGAGGAACGTTGGGTCGATTCTGTTTTGGCCTCCAAAACAGAGTGCTTTTACACTATTTCTTCTATAGAATTCTCAGTCGTGTTCATGCCTTCGATCTCAATAAAATTCACAGCCTCCTTAGTGGCTTCCACCTGTTCTTCCTTCAGATTGAATCCAATAGAGGACGACATCATATTTGTGGAAGACGTAGCTTTTTTGCGTGAAATGAATATACAAATTCTTTTGTTTCCACATTAAATTAAAATCTGAAAGGAGTTTTGGTGTTCCATTTACAAGTGGAATTTAAGTAAGAAGTGTGGCTATAAACCATAGGACCACAAATTGAGCAAAACACAATTTTGCTGCGTTAATTGTGGTATTAGAGCTAGACTAGTGCTCTGTGGAATTGATTTAAAATTGAATTGTATTCAAAGCATGCATATGATTTGCATTTTAATGGATTCGATAAAGAGGGAGAACAAGACACCAGAGAGTTATGCAAAGAAGACGAATTATGAGATATTGTAGGAAATGAGAACTTCAGGATTTCATCAAAGACAGATTTTGGAAAAGATTTGGAAAAGACGTAATCAGGTATAGGTTGTGTAGGTTTTAAAACTTCAATGATATATATATAAGAGTGCAAAGTAGCAACAGAAGTTTTAGCTAAGTAGATGTGACAAAGAAGTGAATGAAGAAATTGCGGCAGAAATGTTGTAAGGAAAAAAATGAATATGAATTTACTCAGCAAGAAAATAAATTTAGTCGATAGAAGAATTGAAGCGTAGATAGCGAAAATTAAGCAGCATGTGTATTGTCCAAGCCAGTGGAAGCTCAAAGAGATAAATCATTTAAATATCTCTCAGGTATGAGTTATATTTTAATGTTTGGTTCCATTTGAATTGTTTTTATGAGGAAGAGAATAATAACAGAAACACACAATAGCAGATTTTGTAAAGAGAGAGAAGAGTTGAGTTAGTGGCAGTGAACCTAAATATTCCAACAAAATTTCGGACAAGGAGAACAACTAAAGTGTTAAAAAGAGAAGGTGAGTGGAGGATATAAGCCTAGAGAGAGTAGAAGAGAGTGCTCAATAGGTTCCAGAGATAGAGAACTAGTGCTTGCCAAAATACCAAGTCCAGAGAGGGAATTGGTGAGGAAAGTGGCAGCAAGGAGGACTTGATGTTGCAGAGGATTAGTTCAAATCATAGTGAATTAGGAGCTCATAGACATGAAGGAGAAAGTGACTTCTAATAGTCATAACATGGGTTTAGAGAGAAGCCATGACAGAAGAAAGAAAAATGCCAAAGAAAATGGAAAAGGTAAGGAGATGAGTCAAGAGGTATTTGGCAGAGAAATTACAGAATTGAAAGCAAGTATTGATACAATAATAGTGTTGCTAGAGAAGAGTGTGAAGAACCAAAGTTATGGTTGGACTATGAAAAGAAAGAAGATAAAGTGGAAGTTATTACAAAAGCATATAAACAGGAGAATGTATATCAGATTAAAGAGAGGAAATCAGAGAAACTAAGTTAGAGATGGAAGATGATTATTATAGACCTGAGCAAGAAAATTACATTTTTGAGGAAGGAATCATTGATGAATTTATGAATTGTTGGACAAGTTCGGGTCAACAGGGTGATGTGATGATTGATACATCAAAGAAAGAGGAGTCTAGTATTTTTGAAACTGATGATTTGTGTATGTATGCAGGTGATGAACAATATTTACAAGATATGTTTATGTAGGTTGCTGAAGAAATGAAGATGTTAGAAGAGATGGTTGTAACGAAACAGTTCTTGATTAAACATGTGTTCAAAGACACTAAAGATGGAGAATTGTTGAAGACTACTAAGGGAGTTGAAGATAATGAATTTAATAAGACTTAGCAAACAGATGGCAGAGAGTCTGAAGACAAAAGGAAATTGTAGATTGAAAAAGAAGAAGAAAGGTATGAAAATAGACTTATGACATGATCAAATAAGAGTCTATGTACAGGGCAAACACTTGAGGTAATGGGATTATCTTTTCCATTTTTATTCAAAAATTATGAATCTGTATTGAAATTTAATGGACAAGAACTTGTCTTCAAAGGATATAGTCGAAGATTAGTGGAAAGGACTATTACTAAAGACTGTACTATGGAAGATGGTAGAACAAAGATTTATAAGGAGAATTCAGTCCAAGGAGGTATAGCTAGTCCAAAAAAGGCTATGAATAGGAGAGGAAAAGAAGGCAGCTAAGAACTTAATAATAGTTTGGCAGAAGCTGGTGCACAACAGAAATTTGAAGGCAGTGTTACTTGTACAGCTTGTAAAAGAGTAAAGGTGAATGTAATCAACAAACTGGAGAGAGACAGAAAATCTCAAAAGATGAAGACAAGCATGCTTTGATATAGCAGACTTCAAAACCATAAGTGGTATAAGGTATGTTTTCAAACCTACAGATGGTATGTCGCAGGACTTCAAGACCATAAGTGGTATAAGGTATGTTTTCAAACCCAAAGATGGTATATTGCAGGACTTCATTCCGGTAAGAGGTATTTTTATAATGGATGCGATCAAATAATAAGGCGACACGTAGCAATCTGATTATAAAGTAAAACCACCAATATCGAAAATGTTTAAAGAGTTGAATATCGTGCTGTTTGAAATACGATATCCATCCGATCTAAAAATATTAAGTTGAATCATGGAGATTAGAATATAGGAGGATAAAGGAATGTTGGGTCGATTCTGTTCTGGCCTCCAAAACAGAGTGCTTTTACACTATTTCTTCTGTAGAATTCTGAACCGTGTTCGTGGGTTCGATCTCAATAAAATTCACAACCTCCTTAGAGGCTTCCACCTGTTCTTCCTTCAGATTGAATCCAATAGAGGACGGAATCATATTTGTCAATTGAATATACAGATTCTTTTGTTTCCAAATTATATTAAAATCTAAAAGGAGTTTTGGTGCGCCATTTACAAGTGGAATTTAAGTAAACAGTGTGGCTATAAACCACAGGCCCAAACATTGAGAAAAACACAGTTTTGTTGTGTCATCTATCAATCCACAAGAACCTCTAGTTGAAACTCTCAAACAATAAATTTATGAACTAGAGATAATGAATAGACATATCATACAGGAGAATGAGACCTTGAAGCAACATAACAAGTTGGAAAAGGTAATTCATGACAATACCATTATTCATTTAGGACTTTGGCATAAGAAGAACATGAAGTTGAAAAGAAAGAACAAGTCACTAAACAAGGTAGTCATTAATCTCAAATACAAGCTTCTTATGAGAAAACCTTGGACAAAAATCACTTCAAATAAAAGCAAAAGAAGGAAATTGGATGTGTTAGCAGAAGTGTCTGAACAAATGCAGTAGGAGAGGAGAATTCACATTTTTGGAAAATTGCACGAGGACATGAAATGAATTCACAGTGGGGGTATGTTGAACCTCAGAATTATCCTTTCTGTCATCCTTTCTCACCTTTTTCCCTTACTTTATCATAAGATCATATACCCAAATAAATGATAAATGCCATTTTTTGTCTCAAGGAATGAGTTTAAATGATTTCCATGTTATCTTCTCATGTTCTTGCCATTCGAATAGATTTTTGTAATTTGGCTACAAAACATAGCCTATTCTGTAGCTAATCGTGGATTCTGTAGCTACTCTCATGGCCTGATAGGTTCCAAGTGTCAAATGGAAAATTGAACCACATGGGCATTTCCAGAATCATCTCCACATGGATTTTTTCCTATTCACTTGGTTGTGATCGATGGAAAAGAAGGCCTAATATCATGATCAAAGAACGTTAGCTGAGAATAGAAGGACTCTTGATTTGGTCTATCATATCAAATCAAGAGTTAAAAAATCCAATTACAATTTTGTAAGTCGAATTAGCCACTTGTAGCATAATTAGCTCATAGACACTTATGTTTATTTCCTTTAAATACCAGTTGTACAGAACTGACAGAAAATTATGTTTTAAGTTAAGTTTTAAGATTTTGTTGATATGTTGTGTATTAAGAATTCATTCTATCATAATACAAAGATCATGTTGCCAATGATTGCTTAAGTGCATCTTTAACCAGCTAGGATTTCAGCTGAATCATTTGTAGAGGGCCCCTGCACTGGAGGAGGTTTTTCATTTATTGTTTTTTTAGTTTAATTTTCCTTACTCTGTTTTTGTCAATTCTGTTTTCTGAGTAGATTAGTGTTTCATTCCAGTTTTTATCAGTAGCATAACATTAAATCGTAATTGTGTAAGCCTTTTTCTTCTAAAAACATTTCATGAAGATAGACCTTCATATTTTCAAATTGAATCAAGTTTGAAGTAATAAGAATTCACAGTTATCCAGTTTTCCTTATTGTTCTATCATTTACTTTCTTAGAATAGAATTATAAATTAATTGTATCAATGGATGTTCCTACAGGTCATTTCAAGAAGATGATTCTAAACTAAATGATTAAATGTCTAATTCATATAGTTATTGAGTTTTTCCTCTGCACATTTCACTTGCTTTCTAGGACCTTAGAAACTAAGGTATAAGTGATTTCTTATACAACATCTCAAGACGGTAATACTTCACATTGAATGTTGGAGTAAATCAAACATACATTAGTTATTCACAGTTAGCGTTACATACTTTCACATTTACTTTTAGATCCTCATTTAATTGTATCATTGATGTTCCTAAAGGTCATTCCAAGAAATTGATTCTATCATGTTTTGTAGATTGAATGATTGAATGTCTAATTCATGAAATTACTGAATTTTTCCTTTGCATATTTTACTTGGTTTTCTAAATCATTAAGTATAATTGGTTACTTAACATCATCGCAGGAAGGTGACACTTCATATTGAATGTTGGAGTAACTAAGCATACATTAGTTGTTTTCCTTTGCACACTTTACTTACTTTCCGAGAACATTAGAAGTTAACTTATAGATAGTTGCTTACACATCATCTTAAGAAGGTAATACTTCATATTGAATGTTGGAGTAACTAAACATACATTAGCTATTTTACTTTTCTGCTTTCACTTAGAATAGCACTGCAATTTCAATATCAGATATAAGATATTGATCCATGGATTAGGACTAATGTTAAGATAGAAATCATTAATATAAATACTCTGTTTTTCAGATTAGACTCTAACTAGTCAACAGTCTTTGATTTTTTTTTTATGTAAGTTAGTTTAACTTAGGAACACTTCATTTTATTCCTTCTTAAAATTCATTAGATTCATTTAAATTCTTTCATAGTTTTAGATTCAACATTCTTAGACACCAAAGAATAAAATCTCCAAAACAACATAAAATACAAACAACAAAGTAAGAAGAAGGTTAACTAAGCACATACAGTGCACCACACATCATCAGTTTACAGACCTCGGTTGATAATTTATGTAAGCAATTTAATACATTAAATTGACTAAACATGCACATTAATCAACTCACAAATAATCATATCAGTCCAAAACGATCTTTACTTTCCAAGCCTCAAAATGTTCCCACTGCTCCGACATGACAACAGCTTCTTCAATTACACCACATGCTTCCATACTCAGTTCTAATAGTTAGTCATAGCATGTATCCAAAATCCCACACCCTATACACTCATTTCTAATAGTCAGTCATACCATCAAATTCCTAAATTTGTAATTTTTGTACATCACATGCCAACTCTCATCGAATCTACAGTTTTTTTGGTAAAACAAAGGAAAAATGATCTAATGAGGCATTCCATTATGCAAGAAAATGAAGGCAAACCATTCTGAGTGAAAGTATCTCATATCATTCTCTCTACAATATCTTTTTCTCTGGATGGTCACACATGAATGGGTGGGTGACTCATCACTACTCTAATCTTATTCGTTTATATGCTTTTGTTTTTACTTTAAGCCCTTCTGATATGATTTTGTTTAAAATTCTACTGAAGCCCTTAATATTCACATATTCTCTGCAAATATAAGATAGCATTGGTGAAGACATGGGTAAAATTTGTAAACTTTGACGATTAGATAGGATGTTGCTGCAACACAAATTTTGGTTGTTTCGTGGATCTAATTTTGTATCTGATGTGATCTATTTTTTTGTTGGAGGGATTGTCTTTTGTTTTTCTTCATTATTTATATATTTATAATTGGGTCTTCCAATTATGAATAGCTTTTACATTAGGTGAAAATAGTTAATCTCCAAATAGTCCAGAAATTCTAAATAGGTTTCCACTTCTCATAATTCTACACAATAGTGAATAATGAGATTAGATTGATTTTTAATTTTAATTATTTCACTGTGCACAACTAACACAATAATGAGATTATAATGATTTTTAATTTAAATTATTTCACTATGCACAACTAACCATAAGTGGTTAATACAAGTAGAAAAATGGGAGAAAAAAATAGATTATGGAGTGGAAATGGCCATAACACTTGTGTCTAGTTTCAAAGATATATAGAACGGTGATTGTGGCACTCATCTCATTAATATAGATCACAGTAGTTTTCCAATTGCTTTGTTGATCCCATTAAATATATATATATATATATATATATATATATATATATATATATATTGGAAATAATTTTCGAAATGTGAAATGGAACATTTTGATGTATATTAGAGTTTGCAATATTTCTTGGAATAAATGTTCTCCTCCTAGAACTGCAAAAATAGGTCACTAAAATGTTAGGCTCTGAATATGAGATTATTTGTAAGAATGGTAGACAAATACCTACCGAAGGAGGTTCTTCAATAATGTTCAATATATGCCAATATAGTGCACATGGTCCACTAGTGATAGGCTGACCCACATGCACATCTGGGCTACACTTGGCAGAATGATGAAGTCAGCTATTAATGGTTTATTTTTTTGTTTGGAATTAAATATTTAAATCTAGAGTGTTATTTGAATCTCAGTACTCTACCATAACAAGTCTGAATTTTGAAAATCATATGAAAAGGTAAGTGTTCATTCTTTTAAAAAGGCACGAACATGAACATCCACATCTTTGTGGTTGAATATAACATTTTCAAATGGCAGAAAGGGGATATGGTGAAGACTATAGGAGAATTACAACCTCTACCCATTCTAGCCTTTTTGTGGACTCACATTTCTATGGACTTCATTGTGGGGTTATTGAAAGTAGGCAACAAATTATCATGGTAGTTTTTTATTTCCTTTAAAATATTCTCACTTTTGTGCCTTACAACACCCATTCAAGGCCTACATTGTAGCACATAGCTTAATGGATAATATTTTAAAACTCAATGGCATGCCCAAATTAATTGCGGTTGAACATGTCTCCATATTCGCTAACAAATTATTGTAGGAATAATTTTAGTTTCAAAGTATTGATTTGAATCTCAAAATGACATATCACTACAAAACAGATGGTCAAACAAAAGCATTCAACAAGTGTTTGGAAGCTTATTTACATTTTTTTCCTTGGATCGATATATCTAATGGGTTTGGTGGTTATCCTTGAATGAATGGTGGTACAATACCACCTATCATTGTGGTACTTAAACGACCCCCTTTGAGATAGTCTATGGAAAAAATTCCTCGTCAATGATCTCTTACTTACCATGCTTCTCTAAGCTTTAGGAGGTGCACAAAACCTTGGTAGATTAGGTTAACATTCCTTGTACCCTCAAGGATAATTTGTTGTGGCCCAAAACAATATCAAACAAATTGTTTATTAACATGCCTTGAATGCCACTTTGAAGAAGGGCATAAGGTGTTCCTACATCTCCAACTCTATAAGCAGATATCCAGTGTATTGTCCTGATGGCTTACAAATTAGATTTTCCCAACAATTTTGAGTTCCATCTAGTTTTTCATGTGCCTTGCTTGAAGAAAGTGCTTGGGTCCGATTGCAAACTTCAATATAGCCTTCTCGAACTGGATGAGAATGGTACCATTTGGTTGCAACTCAAGGTGTTTTTGGACAAACAAAAGGGCTATCTTCACCAATGCACTACCTTGGAAGTATTGATTTAATGGAAGGGTACACAGCCCAAAGATGCTACATGGTAACCAATAGAGATTTTCCACCAATTTTTTATTTTCTAGCTTTGAGGACAACATTGCTTTGTAAGGTGGAGGTCATGGTGGGGTCCCACACTAACTCCCCTTGTTAGGAGAATAGGTTGTTACTTAATGTATTAGTCCCACAAGGTAGTTGAGTGTGAAATCAATAAATATAAGTTGACCTCGTTAAAGAAGGTCCACCAGTACAGTAAGTTGACCTTGTTAAAGAAGGTCCACTAGATAATAACATTAATTGGGTTCTCTACATGTATGAGGTCATCCCTTCCTATCCATTCTCAGAATAATTCCTGTAAGTTTATAGTGATGAATATGTTCTTTGTATGTTGATAAATGAATTTGTATTAATGGGATCATTAGATGATCCCTTGGTTAGGGAACATGATGGAATGAATAAGGATTAATATAATGGACCTGTCCAAATATACATAAGGTATATCTATAGAGAACAATTCTGTGCATCCTTGAGTGGTTGGCATGTTGGATTCTTCTACATAGGATGCTATTGAACATGGTGGATGGTAAGAGAGAGAACACATAACACTTTATAACTCTAATATGTATTAAATCGCGGCCAAGCCTTTAAAATCTATTTTTTAATTTATTGTTGAAACTTAAAGTGCTTCCTTAATTCAATTAATATTTTTTGTACTGAAGGGACATTTTTAGTTCCATGTTTTTGTTTCTTACAAAATTCTATGCATATGTTTGGAATTATTATAATGTTATTTATTATGTATAAACCCTATTTTAAAGGTTCATTGTGTGGATAGACCTCTATAATGGCACATATTTTTAGGAAAAGCAATATTTTAGTGGAGCATTAAGTATTGGAGCATTGACAAGAGTTCATTATGGAGAAAGTTGTACTTGAAGATGAAGATAAAATTGCAGGTTTGAAGCTTCATTTTGGAAACAATTTCAGGGTTGATTTGCACCCAAGGTCATCATCATTTCATTTCAGATTTAGTACTTCTTGGTTTGGCATCATATTGTATTGTTATAATGGGCTAATGCTAGTTGTTGATGAGATGAAAGAGTGGTGTGTTGACCTTTTTCTTGGTTGTTTATGTTATCAAATTTATAAATTATTATTCAAGGTTGGTTTTTCAATAAAAACATGTTTCTTTTGGTTCCTGTGGCTAAATTGATATCTTTAAGATTCAATTGGATGATTGATGATCATTTTATGTGCATCGAGAATGGAAAGAATAAAAAATATATATTAATACTAGTGGGTTGATTGTAAGAGAATATTAATTCCTATGGTTTATGGAGGATATGAATGAGTGTTAAGATCGAGAGATATTGGGGTTGTATTGGTTTTCAAAATATATATTTTTCAAGTGGGCACATTTGGTCTGATACATTGAATGGGGTGTAAATGACATAGTTTTAGAAACAATTCCAAAATTCCATTTGTTTGGAATATCTGATATTTTTGGTGGGTATGTGGAGATATCATATGAAAAGGATACTATAGAGCCCAACTAGTTAAGGATGGAATCATTTTTATTTTTTGGACTCACAAAGGAGAGGCAAGGCCAAGATGCAACCAGTCAATCATTATGTTAGTAGGAGATTTACTTCCTCTGGACCGTAAGGATCATGGCATATGGGGTCATGCTACCCACCTACATGTATGAGTAAACATTGGATAACTTTTTTTATTTTGTGATGCAATTTTCCATCGAAATTTCATACATTATTTATTATATGTTATATTTTTCTTTCCATTTGTTTTTAGAAGTTATCTATAACCTGAGACTTTTAGCTTGTAATTTAGCTAGTATGATTGTGCCTAAGATTTTCCTAAATATTGAATGCTAAGTTTCTATGGTGTTATTTTATATGGTGACATTTTATTTGCTTTGTTTATACAGGTCATCTAGCCACATGGTGGCCACTATCACTCGAATGAAGAAAACTTGAACGCGTTTCTTGATTTCCTGGAGAAAAATGGTAGACATTGTTGATGTTGAGGTATATTTTGAATAAATCTTTTATATTTTACTTTAGTTTATAATATTCCAATGTTCATCATTTTTCATGCCTTATACTTCGTATTGTGTCTTATTTCATTTTCAGAAGAGGAAATCAATATTGTTGGTAAGAAGAAAAAATTAAAGAAATAGGAGAATAATAACACTAGAGTGACAAATCCAGAAAGAGAAAGAAAGAGAACTGGTCTAGTGATAGCCTTAAAGCCAATATTTTGGATGAGACACACACATACAAATTGATTTTCAAATCCTTAGAGTTGGTGAATTCACTTGCAATGTCTTGGAAACACCATGACAATGTTTTGAAGTGATGAAAGAATATTTCATGTGTAAATTGTAGTCCAACCAATATTAAGTTGGAAACTCATATTGTAATACTTGACATTTTATATAATATAATTTATGTGGTTGAAATTATTTATAGTTGCACTTGATATTATTTAGTATTGCAATTAACATATGTTATTTTGTCTTTTCATATTAGAAGAACATCCATACTGTATGTTATTTGTTTTAAATTTAATTGCAAAATCATACTAATTAATTTATGTTCATAAATTGAACACATAAAATTAATCTAAAACTACCACGTTAGTAGTTTATATTGATTAATGGTGAACACACACAAAATGAATATATGACTAAATTAGTCATTTATAATGATTATTAATTAAATTAAATGAAATGAATATAAACTACTAAATCGTTCGTTTATATAATGAACATGAAAATACAAAAATAAACAAATGACTATTGCAAATGATAAATTTCTGACTACAAATAATGACTAAATTTTCCATATAAATGACTATTAGTACCTAATTTACAATATCTTATAACATGACTGAAATTTAGTCATATTTATTTGGTAATTAATTGGTTTCGAATGATGACTAAAATTTGCATACATATGACTATTAGTAGCTAATTTATAGTATCTTATAACACGACCAACAATTTGGTCATATTTATTTGGTCACTAATTGGTTTTTTCAGGTGACATAATAGTAATATATTTTGTTATATATTTGGTCATTAATTGTGAAAATTAATGACTAAATTAATGACCAAATGTGTGACTAAATATACTACTACAAAATAAAATTGAGACAACCAATTAATGACTAAGCTTAAAACGACTAAAAGTTGGTCGCGTTATAAGATACTATAAATTAGCTACTATTATTCACTGACTGAAAAATGGTCATTTATATGTAAATTTGTGTCATTTTTTTAGTAACTAATTAGCCATTTTGTACTAGTGATAAAAATACGTTTGGAGATTCGCTATTGTCTTGACTACACCGAAATTTCCAGCAATCAATGATGTGCGCCCCTCCCTTATGATATTGTTTCTTTCTCCCTATGGTATACATGACTTTCCCAAGTGATACAAAATTATTTTATGTACATGGTAATCTAACTCCTCACTTTGGTTTCCTTGACTCAGGCTTGCATACACATCTTGAAAATCACTATCATGTGCATACTGCTCAATGTAACTTTCATGCAAAACTGAATTATGCTTGAGTGTGATAGTTAAATTTTCAATAGGCCTAGAAAGCATATCGGTTACCTTCTTGTAAATTCCTTTTTTATACCTAATAACCAAATGGAATTATTGTATAAATCCCATCCATTTGAAATGTCTTGACTACTGCAACTTTGACTGAGACTGTAAGTACTGCAATGGTTGATGGTCGGTATGGATAATGGTCTCCTTCCCCATCAAGTAGTGTTTCCATTTCTTTACACTTCATACCAATGCATATAGCTCGTTGTGATATGTGGGATATTTATTTACAGCTCCATTAAAATTTTCAGAATGAAATGACATGGGCTTACCATGTTGCATGAGAACTTCTCCCATGGTGTAGTCACTAGCATCTGTTTGAATCTCAAATGGTTATCTAAGATCCAGATTATCCAATACCAGTGCTGAAATGATATTTTGTTTCAAAGCATCAAATGTGTTTTGCTGATTATCTCCCCATTGGAAGACTCTTTTGACACTATTCAATGCATGTAATGGAGCTGCAATGGAAGAAAAATTAGCAATGAATTTCCTCCAATAATGTGCTTCCCCTAAAAAGCTTCTTACCTCTATAATTGTATTGGGATTGGGCCAATTCATAATGACCTCAAATTTAGAGGGATCTATCTTCAACCCACCTCCTCCAACAATGTGTCCCAAATACACTAAAGAAGTCTTGCCAAATTCACACTTAGACATCTTCAAAAAAAATTGTTCTTTTCTCAAGACAACAAGTACTTTGTTCACATGCATGACATGTTCATCTCTTGACTTGACAAAAATAAAAATATCATCTAAGTAGAAAATGAAAAAATCATCCAGAAATGGTCTCAATACATCATTCATAACTCCCATGAATGTAGTTGGAACATTTGTAAGACCGAAAGGCATAACAAGCCACTCAAAAAATTGTTGTTTAGTTTTAAAATTAGTCTTCCATATATCCTCTTCAACTATTATAACTTGATGATAACCACTTCGTAAGTGTTGGAAATATTGAGAGGGGCGTTGAATCAATATTTCTTCAATTAGAGCATTAGTTAATCTTCAATTATTATCAGTGTTTGTACAATGATAGCAGCAAACAAGAGGAACAAAAATGCACATAGTTTTTAAGGTGGAAACCCACTCGAGGACAAAACCACCTAATGCTTTTCTAATAATTCTTTTCAACTCCAATTGAAAATAAAGCTCCAACTTCCTAGAATCTAGAAAAGCATTCTTCTCCAGCTTCCACTAGATGGAGGCTACAACACCCGAGATTCTTTAGTATTCAACCGAACGGATGCTCCAACACCCAATGAGCTACAACTCACCCTAGCACCACCCTACCACCCTATAGAAGAATAAAAGAAGAATGGACTCCCGTACCAGGGAAAATGGTCCACTTTACAATGATATAGAATGATGTAGAAGAAGAATATATACTAGACCATAATCCCAACTTTGACACAACCACCTAATGAGATCCTAGACCTCCCAACACTGCCTCTTCAACCCTTGGCAGATAGACACTAGTACAATTTTTACAATAATGTATTTACAATGACTTAGTACAATGATACCTTTACAATGATTGTATGCATTGCTGCCCACTTGAAGACTTCATATGATGAACTTATTGCTACTGTTATGCACCTTGGTTGCTGCTCTTTTCATGCTATCCTCTTTTTCACCTTGCTTTGCGTTGTTTCCGTAGAAATTCTGGTCCTTTGCAACCCTTGACAACACATGATCTAGCTTTTTCTTGCCTTCTAGGAGCTCGATATTAAATCTAGCGTATATTTGTTATTTCAGATCCTCAATATATGATTTTCAGTCTTATAGTTGTCCTATGAGTCTTCTTTTCAATGCCACAGGTCTGACCCAATTTGGATTCTTCAAGAGAGATTTATACCCAATTTCTCACAATGCCCTAATTAAGGGTTGTTTCAGTAGAGCGCACTTGTACGGAATTCCACGTGTCACTTTTTCCTAATTTGTCTCTGAAATTAATAGAGAGAAAAGTACAGACTGTTCACTATGCACCAATTTTTACGGAATTCCAATCCGATACTCAGAGAGATAGTTATGACGATTTTACCAAGGTCACTTCTTTGCAATGAATTTCAGGAGCCTGCAAAAACCCTTACTTCCACAGATCATATCTCCAAAAATATTGAGAAAATTGATCTGAAATTTTTACTACCACTTCCTCAGGATTTCAGCTTCGCGTCATAAACATTTCAGCTTCTGAGCCTTCGTAGAAAAAAATTTAGAGCGAAAATTCCACGATGACCTGTTTCAAATAGCCAAATCCCATGCATAAGGAGTAAATGAAGATCACAATTTATATGAATGCTTAAGTTGAGAGGGGCTTCAACAAGTGAACATGGGAGGGACTTTAGGAGCTTAAAAAATATTAATTATGACTTCTCAATGACCCATGCCCCAACCCCATGGGGATTTAGCCCACTAACTGGGGTACAAACTTCAAACATGAATATCTCTCAAACCATGAAGAATTACATGGTGTGCCATATATCAACGGAAACATCTCGACAAGTAAAAACTATCAAAATCATTATTGACCCAGAATATATTAATTTGGTAGGTCAAAATTCCCATGCAATATTGGGTTAGCCCCTGGTGCTGCTTGGGTTGACATCAATGACAACCGCTGATCAACAATCTCCCCCTTTGGCATTGATGGCAACATAAGTACTCCCCCTGCGATCATGACACACCTTCCTACAACATTATCTCCCCCTTTGACATCAATGGAAAAGGGTAACTCCCCTTGAAACACAACCATCCTGTATACCAGTACACACTTCCACTCGCACTGACACACAACCGTCCTGCAGACCTGTACACACTTCCACTCCCCCTTTATATTCTGAAAAAGGAAAATCTAATGAGAACTTGGGAGAATCCCAAGCTTTTGGCGAAGATATTCCAATGCTGGCAAATATTTAATATGTGATTCTTTTAGTGCTGCTTGGAATCTTGCTACTTGTCCAACTACTTGCATAACATCTAGTCGAGAGGTGTTACATATAGAATACTACTAATCATAGATCTGTACAACCTTTGATCCACATCCTTAGATGAGTAGTCTATGCTCAATTTTCAACCAAGTAAATACATCTCGATATCACTTTGCACCTTTGTAGCAAAATTCTTACTTAGTTGATCATCATTGCAACCAATTATTGTATCATCCTCTTTAGCTATTAGACATGCTTTATTTGCTTCATCCAGAACATATATGTCGTTTGGAGCTCAACTTGTTGTAGCCACAATTTCACCATACACACCTTTCCTGATTTCACATTTCGTGGAGTTGAATAGTATTGTGTGTCCTTGATCACATATTTGTCCAACACTGAGTAGATTGTGATTCATGTTTTCAACCAATAGAACATTCTTGGCTAGAACATATTTGCTTCCAAAAGTGATAGTACCTGATCCTATAACATTTTAATATCCATCATTTCCAGAGGACACGGTTCCATCCTTCTTCTCTTTCAGAGATACAAATTTATTTCTATCTCCAGTCATATGCATTGAGCAACCGCTATCAACATACCACACATCTTTGTTCTTTTGAGCCTTGAGAGTGAGAGCACAATTATCATTCTTCTTCTTCTTCGATGTTCGTTCATTATGTGGCTTCAAAGACTCTTCTGGAGGATTTTCAAGTCTGCAGTCTTTGGCTATGTGTCCAAATTTTCAACATTTGTAACATTCAATATTATTTCTTAAATGTTCAAATCTATTGATATTTTCCTGAGCCCTGGGAGGTTCATATTTGAATAATCTCTTGGAATTGTATTGGTTCCTTGGGTACGTGCGACATTCTATAGCTTTATGACCAAATTTTCCACATGAATAACAGTAGCCATAAAAAATATGTTGGTACCTGGATGGAAATTTTCGTCGAGGAATTGTCTTCCAAGGTTGTTCTTGCGAATCTTGTCCAGTGAAGTCTACATGCATGTCAGATCTCATAGGTTCATTGTATTTTGTTGTAGAAGGTCCTGCTTCTTCTTCTTTGTAACGGATGCCAGTTTTTTCGTTGTAATATCATTGATTGTTGATGAGTTCTTCCAATGCCCTTAAGCTGTTGGCATAGTTTTGGATAGTTTTTCCTTTCTTTACTTCCTCACGCATTGAGACTACTTCGGCTTCTAATTCTTCCCTTTCTTGGTTGCTTTCTTCCAACTTCTTTTGAAGTGACTCTTCAATGCATTTGTGTTCTTCAACATCAATTTTGAGACCTTGAACTTGTTCTTCAAGAGTTTTGGAACAAGTCTTCTCTGCCTTGAGATCTTTTATAAGCTTGATTGCTTCCTCATAAAATTCGTCTATGGTCCATCCTTCTTCTTTGTTGTTTGATACCTCTTGCTTATTGTGCTTGGGTTTATTGTGCTTGGCCATAAACAATACTCTCTCATTGGCTTCTTCTTCACTATCATTGTCTTCATCGGATGATGAGCTATCTTCTTTAGAGAGAAAGTTCCTTTTGGATCCTTGCTTGTTGAATTTATTAAAGCCTTTCCTTCTTTTTGAGTTGCCATTACTTTTGTTTGGACATTTTGCTGTAAAATGCCCAACCTCATTACAGTTGAAACATATCAATGGAATTTTACCTTTGAATTGTCCCTTACCAATTTGTAGTTTTCTCGTGAAGTAAGCATATTCTTCATCTGAAAGACCTTCTTCATCATCTCCCTTTTCTTCACACTTGCAGGTGCATGTCTTTTCAATTGAAGGTTGTTTATCCTTATTGGTTTTCTTAGACGCAAAAAACACAGTTTCTAGATGCGAAGTACCCTCTTCTTCATCAAGTCTCATTTCATATGCTATGAGAACTCCATGCAATTCCTCTTTGCTGAGTTTGTCCAGATTTGCACTGTATTCTAAGACCGATACCTTTGGGTTGAATCTCCCCGGTAACATTCTAAGAATCTTCCATATAATAGTCTTCTCGTCAACTGGCTCTCCCAATCCTTCCAGAGTATTGTTTATTTCATCAACGTATTGAAAGTATGCAGCAATGTTGCAATCTTCTTTCATTCTAAGTTGCTCAAATTTTGCTCTATAGATTTGAAGCTTTGCTTCTTTGACATTTGAGTCACCTGCATATATATTCTCAAGCTTGTCCCATACATTTTTGGCAGTTTTACAACCCAACACCTTATGATAAGCAGATTCAATAAGTCCACTGATAATAATATTCTTTTCTTTTGCATCATTTACCAAATTCTTCTTACCTTGTTCATTCACAGTTGATGTAAATCCATTTTGAACAGTGTCCCATACTTCGTAACCTTGCACCAAGAGATAGACCTCCGTTCTTCCTTTCCAAAGTGCATAATTATTTTCATTGAATAAAGGTACACCATTCTTGGTATACTCGATGACCTCCTTCCAGCTGTTAAACTGCTATTGAAGGAACCAAGCTCTGATACCAATTGTTAGAAATACTGAGAGGGGGGGTGAATCAGTATTTCTTTCAATTAGAGCATTAGTTAATCTTCAATTATTATCAGTGCTTGTACAATGATAGCAGCAAAAAAGAGGAACACAAATGCACACAGTTTTTATGGTGGAAACACACTCTGGGACAAAACCACCTAATTCTTTTCTAATAATTCTTTTCAACTGCAATTGAAAATAAAGCTCCA
Source organism: Pinus albicaulis (assembly GCA_034641835.2). NCBI lineage: Eukaryota > Viridiplantae > Streptophyta > Pinopsida > Pinales > Pinaceae > Pinus > Pinus albicaulis. Next base: position 1,813,778,744 of record CM076575.1, read on the forward strand.
ACTTCCTAAAATCTAGAAAAGAATTCTTCTCCAGCTCCCACTGAATTGACGATCCAATGCCTGAGATTTTTCAGTAGTCAACTGAACAGATGTCCCAACACCCAATGAGCTTCAACTCACCCTAGCACCACCCTACCACCCTATAGAAGAATAAAAGAAGAATGGACTCTTGTACTAGGGAAACTGATCCACTTTACAATGATATAGAACGATGTAGAAGAAGAATATATATTAGACCATAACCCCAAATTTAACACAACCATCTAATGAGATCCTAGACCTCCCAACACTGCCTCTTCAACCCTTGGTAGATAGACACTAGTACAATTTTTACAATAATGTATTTACAATGACTTAGTACAATGATACCTTTACAATGATTGTATGCAATGATGCCCACTTGAAGACTTCATATGATAAACTTCTTGCTGCTGTTATGCACCTTGGTCACTGTTCTTTTCATGCTACCCTTTTCTGCACCTTGCTTTGCTTTTTTTCCGTAGAAAGTCTAGTCCTTTGCAACCCTTGACAACACATGATCTAGCTTTTTCTTGCCTTCTAGGAGCTCGATATTGAATCTGGTGTATCTTTCTTATTTCAGATCCTCAATATCTGATTTTTGGTCCTATAGTAGTCCTCTGAGTCTTCTTTCCAATGCCATAGGTCTGACCCAATTTGGATTCTTCAAGAGAGAGTTATACCCAATTTCTCACAATGCCCTAATTAAGGACTGTTTCCGTAAAGCGCACTTTTACGGAGTGGCACGTGTCACCGTTTCTTCATTTGTCTCTGAAATTGATAGAGAAAATAGTAAAGAATATGCACTATCCACCAAGTTTTACTAAATTCCAATCCGATACTCAGAGAGAGAGTTATAACGATTTTACCAAGGTCACTTCTTTGAGATGAATTTCACGAGCCTGCAAAAACCCTTACTTCCACAGATCATATCTCCAAAAATATTGCGCAACCTGATCTGAAATTTTTACTGAAGCTTCCTTAGGATTTCGCCTTTGCCTCGTAAACAATTCAACTTCTGAGCCTTCGCAGAAAAAAATTTAGAGCGAAAATGCCACAATGACTTGTTTCAGATAGCCAAATCCCATGCTTAAGGAGGAAATGAAGATCACAATTTATATGAATGCTTAAGTTGAGAGGGGCTTCAACAAGTGAACGTGGGAGGGCTTTTAGGAGCTTAAAAATATTAATTATGACTTTTCAATGACCCATGCCCCAACCCCACGGGGTTTTATCCCACTAACTGGGGTACAAACTTCAAACATGAATATCTTTCAAACCGTGAAGAATTACATGGCGTGCCATATATCAACGGAAACATCTCGACAAGTAGAAACCATGGAAAGCATTATTGACCCAGAATATATTAATTTGGTAGGTCAAAATTCCCATGCAATATTGGGTTAGCCCGTGGTGCTCCTTGGGTTGACATCAATGACAACCACTGATCAACAGTAAGTATAACTTAGAGAGATAACTTGCATACCTCAATTGATTAAGAAAATAATAAATTCTTAGGAGTGGATAGCGATTATTTACCATGTTTTTATTTAGTGCACGTAAATCGATGCACATGCGCCAATTCTTGTCATTATTTGGTACCAAAACAATTGGTGAACCACATGGAGAAGTAGATGGCCGTATGATACCTTTGTTTAAAAATTCTAGAATTTTCTTCTTGATTTACAAACTCTCCATAATTGACATGCAATACATATCAATGTTAGGAAGTGGAGCATCCTGTTGCAACTGAATCTCATATCGAATTCCCCTCTTGGGAGGTAACCTATTTGGTTCCTGAAACATCTCGCCATGCTGACTTACCACATCAAACAAATCAGATTTTAATTTGTCATCACATCCTTCAAAATAGTCATAATCCATGTCATTATTTTTCTTGATCATTAGAATCACAATTTTTTACTTGCATTAACTAGTCTCTTCATCTGCCCTACATTAACCAAAGAAATATTCATCTTTTTTCTATGAGCTCTCACAATATACTCCACTCCATCCTTGAGCAATGATATTTGTTCTCATGGTGATAAAATACCATTTTCCTGTCGTACAAGTATGGGCTTCCGAAGATAAGTCCTGATATATCAAGTGGAACCACATCTAACTCGACTTCATCAACAAAATTTGGATTAATAGCAAGCCTGAATATACATTTCCTTGTGACTTGTAAGTTTTCATTCTTAACTATCCAACCCAAATGGTATGGTTTATGATGAGGTAGAGTCTCAAGGTTAATATTTTTTACTAAGTCTTCTGAGATTAAATTCGGTTGTGACCCACTATCAAATAGTGCATCAATCTTGGTGTCATTTGAGATTACTTTGACAGTGCACAAATCTATCCTTGTTTCTTCATTAGAAGTGTTACTGTGACTGGTACATGAACTAGTGCTTTCTAAGGCTTCTCTCCATTTTTTTACTATCGCTGTAACATTGGTGTCATCACCAGAATCAGATCCAAGATCATGTTATGTGGTAGCAGTCGTCTTTTTTTTCCCCTTATTGTTTGGTTTCTTAGCCCTTAATTTAGAATGTAGTTTCCAATAAAGGGCTTCATCATGCCCTAGTTTGGAACAATGTGTGGATCTGGTTTTCTCCCCTTCTTTCTTAATTATTGCATTCTTATTTCCCTTCCATTTACCCCCTTTACATTTCTCCTTTCCCTTGAATGGATTTTTATTACTACCCTCTTCCTAAATGTTCTTTCCCCTAGCTTTGAGGTGGGTGGCTTGCACACAAACCTCATCTAAGTTTCTTGGGTTAAACATAAGGATAGTATGTTTCAAATATGAATGTAAACCTCCAATATATCTTAACAGTGTGTCTTGGGATTGCAAGTTTGCACCTAACAACAAAGCCCTCTTTCTAAACTCTTGGGTATAGTCTTAAGCTGTTTGACCCTTGAGCTGCCTAAATTTTTTCCAAATCATAATATATTTTTTCATGTAAGCTAAAAGATAAAATTTTATTTTAATGGCAGAAATAAACTCAACCCAAGTGATGGATATCTTACCATTGATTTGAATTTCCTCTTGAGCCTTTGCTTCCTACCAGACTAGTTTTGCTTCTTCTAGCCTCAATGAAGCCAACTGGATCTTTGTTTCATCATCTTGTAGGTTCTGAATTGCTCAATAAAACTCCAATTAATGAATCCAATTGTCCAAATTCTCTACATTTACCTCGCCATTGTACATGGGTAATTCAAACTTTATGCCCAATTTTAGTAATGCAGTTTTTCCTCTTGGGGTCTTGGAATGAGTATGGGTATGGGTGGCTTTTGTGGTGGAAGTAGAAGATGAAGCTGATGGTGATTATGAGAATGGTGAAGATGGTGGAGATTGAGGTGGCTTTCCTCCACTGCCCTTTGAACTCTTCTCTTCATCCTTCTTATCATTTGAAGTTCCTTCTCCATGTGGGAAATTAGAACCTCCTCATACCATTCCAGCAGTGAATGCATCAAACATAATCTTGACCATGATCTTCATGTCATTGAAGTATTTCTTGAGATCCTCCTCTTCTGAGTGTCCTTCATTATCTCCAACACCTGACATGATGACTTGAGATTCAATTTCAATTTATGGTGCAATTTGGACCTGCTCAATCACAAAAAGAGACAACACTTCAGGTGCTTCAGGTGCAATTGGGAGTGAAAATTTAAGTGGAGATGATGGCCTTGTGCCTCTCCCTCTTCTAGTCCTAACCGCATGACTAGCAACCAATAGTTTCCCTTCTCTTCTCTGCAATCTTAACCTTGTAAGCATCACAAAATTCCAACCGTTAAAACTCTTTTGCACAAGCTCTAGGAAAGTAAGAAAATAACCTTAATCAACTTGATGCTCTGATACCACTTGATCCAAAAATGTATATCTATTTTTCTGTGCTAATTACAAGTTCAGAATTATAATTTATTTGCTTCTTGTTTGATTGTGGTACTTTAGTTTTCTTAGTGCAGGTGAGTGTCAAAACAGGAAATTGTCTTGTGTTTTATGTTGAAATTAATGAAAAATAAACAACATAAGTAAGAAATAAAAAAATGCATAAAAATGTACAGAAAACCATAAACAGAGCCATCAACACAAGCTTTTGTTAAAGGATGTCATCCCTCCTGGGCTACATCTCCTTGGTTTAGCTTCCATAGCTTGGCCCGCTTGTATTAGCTAAAAATTGAAAAAATTGTTGTGCACATTATTCAAATTCTCCTGAAACATGTTCTATTGTCTTCAAATCATACAAATAATCTAAAAATTATTATTTAGTTACTGAAAACTGACTCTGGCTAGTCTAGACTTGACCTCCTTCCTTGGTGGCCCTGGGCTCCCTTCAACTTCCCTGTAGCAAAATCACATGTAGAATTCGTTTTCAGCCTCTGAAACCTATACCATTTTCTCTAGAATGCCAAATTCATATAATATTTACTATTAATTTTCCAAAATTAGTCGACAACTGATCTAGATAAGCCTCATTTAATTTTCCCCTGGGAAATTGCCTCTAAAACTGGAGGAACTCCAGTTAAGCCCACTAAACTTGGAACCTCTGTCGGATTTGGGGGCGCCTCCAGATATGCCTCCAAACTAAACTGCACTTAACTGCATGTTCAATGAATGTTAAACCCATTTTAATGCGCTATTGGTGCTCTTTAATTAAGGCGCATTCCATATGTCATATGATTGGGTCACATGGTAGGAAGGGCTCGCTCGCGGGCTGGCCTCTCCGCGCTCTGCCGATCCCACTACGTAAAGGGTAAATTTAAGTCGATGTGGAAGGTTTAATAACTACCGCCAGTGGCCCATTGGTAGGGTGCAGGCTTGTTGGGGCGGAGGTCTGAGGTTCAAACCCGACCCCGCTCCCATTATAAAGCTTTTACCATATATTTCAATGGACCTTGGCGTGATATAAACCTACGAACTATCATGGTTTGATTTAACATTTAAATATAATTAATATAATATGTGTAAACATATAATAATATATATATATATATATATATATATATATATATATATATATATATATATATATATATATATAATGTTAAATCATAAATAAATAAAAACACAATTTCCAGCTTAGATATCATTAGATAATTACCCCCACATATACCAAAATAGCGAATTTGAAAATGCCATTTTTCACAGCCTCATTCGCAGAAACTTGAAGAATATCACTAGAAGATTCCTTTTTGCTGACTCGGCTGTCATGTCATCCACCTGTCACTGTTCTGCATTTTTTTTTAGTTGTTTGAGAAAACGAACAAAAGACCATAAATTACTCATTTGAACTCGGATTTTTATGAAACAAGTTTTGTTGGAATCCTGGTGACGAGATATACACCGTCGTTCTAGTTTCGAGCAATTCTGAAAATTTTGAGTTTTGAGCTAAATATTTAGCACCTTATCATAGTTCCACAGTGAGTGTGGGTAGAATTTCAAAGAGAAGGTTCTAAGGAGAGAACATGAGAAAATACCAAAATTTCATGCTACTGAAGAAATCTTAATGAAGTATTGAGTAACAAGAAGAGGAGACTTGCTAAAAGGGAGAGTCTTGGTTGCAGTTCATTGTTGAGCATGGATACACTCACAAAGATAGAGAGAAGGATGACCATAGAGGCTCATTAAAAAGTTTCATGTGAAAGCCATAGGAGAAGAAAAGAAGATTTCAAGGGAAATGACACAAATAGGATGATGAAGGATGCAAAATTTGAGAGAGAGATGACTGAGATGAAGTCACAGTGGATTGTGCTTATGGAGCTACTAGAACAAGAAGATGACGAAAATAAATGCAGATGACTTTTCAAGAAGAAAGTTAAATGGATGGTTAAGGAATTATTTGCAATAAAGTTAGGAAATAAGATGAGGCACGTGATAAGAACCTGGCTGAAAGAGGGAGACCTCAAATTAGGTGATTTTGAGGAAGAAAAAGTGCACTATTGTGAACAAGAACAAGGACCTGTTCTTGGGGAAGAATAGGATGAAGGAATTGATGAGATCCAAGGATTTAATAATTTTAAAACTAATGATTTTTTTGTGAATGTAGGTATTGAATATGGAGGATTTCCTCATGAAGGCATACTCACGGAGATTCCAAGCAATGGAATTGAGCATGAAATTATTCTGTGAAAGGAAGAATATGTGGACTTCGAAGAAGAAGTAAAGCTCCTAGATGAGTGGTTTGTGGAGGAAAACATTAATGAATGTTGCAAAGAGCTTATAAAACGATATCAATATTGCTTTCCTAATTTGGACGAATAATTAGCTTATTTGCAAGAGAAACTCTTAGATCCAAAAGTGCATATCCAACATACAAAAATGGAACTAGAGGAGGAAGTTTTATTGGAAGATACTAAGGTGAATGATATTGTAAGGTATGGTTAGAATAAAATATTTGAATGAGGTGAATAAGAATTATGTGTTTCTTATGCAAATGAAAATGAAACAAAAAGTGAGTGATGCAATCAAGTTACAATAGTCAAAGACAAATTTAGATGCATATTTAGACATGATGTTGATGTTGATGAACAAGATGACTGGAAGAAGGTACAACAAGAGGAAAATGACAACCAACAATAAGGAAAAGCTAACTGTAAGGCTTTGCATTAGCAAGGAAAGTGGAAAACAAAAACATAAGGTTTGAAAACTAGGAGAGATTAAGGTGTCAAAAGCTGAAACATATGGAAAATAGCATTATGAGATGGATGATCAGAAATAGTGAAAAGTTTGGGATCCTCGAGTATTCAAAAATTAATGAAACACAGCCATATGTAGGAGCATTAGAGCTTCCAATTCATTAGTTCATCAATGATAAAAATATTCAAAAGGGGCCTTGATTTTTTAGAATAATTTATATTATTTTATGTAAATAAATCATATTTTCCAAACTGGTGTATTTTATGAGTTTTAGGACTAATAAGTCACAATTTTCGAAAAGTTATGGATAGGTAGGATATTTTCCATAAGGAAAAAACAAATCTACCTTGGAAATTTCCAGATATTATAGGGATATATTGAGTAATTTTAGAATTTAGAAAGATACGTTTATGGAGTGATCAATGGATATGGAGTGAACATTGTTACCGATGAAATAGGTAACCGCGATGTTACCTACTTTTTTTTGGTAGCATAAAAAGCACCCGATTTTGAAAAGATGCAGAATCACCTTTTTTTTTTTTAGCACATTTTTGACACTCTAATATTTTTATTTATGAAGTATGAATATTTGTTTTAAAATGTTAGTGATTTTCATGCTAATTTTGAAACGTATTGATGCAGCATCAACTTTGTTTTTTAGAGCGGTGATTTTCATGCTAATTTTGAAACGTATTGACGCAGCATCAACCTTTTTTTTTTTAGAGTGGTGATTTTCATGTTGGTAATAAAAAAAAAAACTTAGATAAAAAATATATATATAAAAATAATAAAAAAAACCAATAAAAATGTAAAAAAAAAACAAAATTAACTCGTAAAAATAAAAAATTTAAACAAAAATAAATTAAAAAACAAAAAACAAAACAAAAATATTCGAAAATTATATCAAAAGAAATGACAAAATTTGAAAAAAAAACACATAATTTAAAGAAAAAAAACAAAAATTAACCAAAAAAATTAAAAAAGATCAAAAAAAAATTAAAATTTAAAATTTAAAAATAATTTAAATTACAAAAGTAAAATTTAGATAAAAAAAAATTAAATTTAAAAATTTAAATTAAAAATAATAATAATAATAAGAAAAAAAATACAAATTTTAAAATTAAAAAAAATAAAAAAATAAAAAAAAATAAAAATTGAAAATTGAAAAAGAAAATTAAAATAAAAGAATTAAAATAAAAAAAACTATCATTAAAAAAAAAAATGAAAAAAACCACGTGCAAATAATTTTAAAAAAAATATCCATAAATTTACTATTTTTTTTTAAATGAAACAATTTATAAATTTTAAAAATGAAAAACTAAATAAACTAAAAGATTAAAAATAAATTTAAATTAAATTAAAATTTAATAAATTTAATAAATAAATCTTAAATTTTAAAAAATAATTAATCTAAAATATTAAATTTAAAAACAAAATTTAAAAAAAGAAGAAAAAAAACAAATTAAAAAAAAAGAATTTTTTGATCGTGGTGGCGCCGCCAATCAGCCTCCCGCCCAGGTGGCAGTGGAGGCCGGCCGCTGGGCGAGCAGGGAAGCCGCCCCGCCCGCCCAGCGGCCGGCCTCCACCGCCGTCTGGGCGGGAGGCCGATTCCCGGAATCGCCCTCCTCGAGAATTGCCCTCTCCGCAGTGGGAGGGCGATTCCCGGAATCAACCTCCTGCCACGGGAGGGCGATTCACGGAATCGGCCCCGCCGCGGAGGGCGATTCTCGGAATCCACCTCCGCCTGGGGCCGGCCAGCCTCTACCGCCACTCCGGGCGGCGGGAGGCCAATTGGCGTTGCCACCACAATCAAAAAATTTTTTATTTTTTAATTTTAATATATATATATATATATATATATATATATATATATATATATATATATATATATATATATATATATATATATTATTTTTTATTTTTATTTTTTTAAATTTAATTTTTATATTTGAAATTTAATTTGTTTTAATTTTTTATTTTATTTTATTTTATTTTATCTTATTTTAATTTTATTCATTTTTTTTGTTTTCAATTTTTTTTTTCTAAATTTTTTTAATAATTTTTATTAAATTTTGTATTTTTTTTTTTAAATTTTATTTAATCGATTTTTTTTTAATTTTTTCATATTTTTATTATTATTATTAAATTTTATGTTTAGTTTTTTCATTTAATTTTTTAAAATTTACTAATTTTGTATTTTTTTAAATTTATTTAAATTGAATACTTTTTTTAAAAATTTATTATTATTATTTTTTTAATTACATAAAATTTTTATATTTTTTTATTTCAATTAAAATTGTGTATTTAAATTTTTTTTTTTTAATTTATTTATTTTTTAAATTAAACTTAATTGTTTCAAATTAATTTCTTTTTTATTTAATATATATTTTTTTAAATTTATTTTTTCCAATTTTTCAATTTTAATTGATTTTTAAAGTTTTTTAACTTTTTATTTTAACGATGTTTTTTTTTTTTCCTTTACATTTAAAATTTATTTTTTATTTCGAGATTTATTTGTTTATTCATTTATTTATTAAAATTTAATATTTTTTTTAAATTTAATTTTTTATTTTAATATTAACATTTTTTTTTTAAATTTAATAAAATCTAATATATATATTTTTAATTTAAGTTCATATATATATATATATATATATATATATATATATATATATATATATATATAATTTAAATTTAATTTATTTTTTAAAATCTATTTGTTTTTTTAATATATATTTTTTTAAATTTAATATTTTTATTGTATTTTATTTTTCATTTTTTATTTTTAATTAATTTTTCATTTTTTTAATTTTAATTTCAATAATGTTTTTTTTTTTTTTTATAAATTTTTATTTTAAAGTTTTAAATTTATTAAAATTTAATATATTTCTTTAAATTTAATTTTTTATTTTTATTTTTTATTTTTGATTTAATAAACATTTTCTTTTTCTTTCTTAAATTTAATTTCTATATTTTATTTTTTATAATTTCTTTCTTTTTTTAACTTGTTTTTTTTTTTAATTTAATATTTTTATTTTGTTTTTATTTTTATTTTTTTATTTCTATATATTTTGAAATTTTAATCTTTAATTTTTTTTTTTCTTAAATTTTAGGTTTTTTTTTTTAATGTTTGAATTAAAATTTTTATTTTTATTTTTATTTTATTTTTTTATTCGTATATATTTTTAAATTTTAAGCTTTAAAATATTTTTATTTTTTAAATTTATTTTTTTTCTTTAATTTTAGGGTTTTTTTAATGTTTGAATTTTAAAAATTAAAAAATGTTATTTCTATTTTTAAAAATGTCAAAAATATGACACAATTTTTTTTTTGTTATTCCAGCATCAACTGGTTTTGTTTTGAGGGTGTTTTTTCAATCCCTTTTTCAATAAACAATTTTGTTTTTAGCATAATTTTATAAAATGTTGAAATTTGACCTTCAAAAAAAACCAAGTGCCTTCTGGAATACACTTTTTTTGTTTTTGGGGTGTTTTTTCATGTTTTTTGAGTCTTTTTGGGCTAGAGTTCTCATTTTGAGGTCAGGTTACCTATTTCAGTGGTAACAGTGTTAGTGATTTGAAGATTTAGGAAAATCTACTTTACGGAGTGATTTATGGATGATCTATGAATTGCTTTGAGGATTAGAAAATATATTTCTTTTCTTAATGATATTTATTGTATGCCTACGGGAAAGGAGAACTAATTAGCAAAATGCATGCACATTCGAGCCAAGAGAGGAATGAATAATTTTGTAATTGTTATGTAATTGCATGGACATGATTTTATTAATGGAGGGAATTTTCATTATGTTCAAAAAAAAAAAAATTGTGTGCATGTGTGAATGAATAATTCCAATTTTACGTGTAATATGGAATTAAGGAGAGCTTCATATCTTGTATATGGGTTTGAAATTAAATGATACGAGATTTGAATATCACAAGTGTGGGTGCATAGATTTGTTTTGTGTTTTTTTTATTGTAGGAACAAAGCACGAGATCAAAAAGTGGTTAAAGGAGTATGGGAACCTTGATGTCAGTATTGCATTGACATCCCATAATTATAGAGTTAAACTTTGGAGGAAAATGGATTTTCCTGCACCAAGATAACGTTAATGGAGTGAGATTTTCCAACATAAACATTACAATGCACTACTATGATCCGTCATGGTGGGACAGTGTGGAACCCATTTATGTCACTACATGCCCTCGAGATCCATATAAAATTGTTGGTTCAATATCGAATACTATTAAGGTGGCTTAGTTTATTATAGGACCGAGTTTCAAGGACTTTTATATCATCAAAATGTGGATGTTATGATGGGGTACGTATTTGATGCAGTATTTGCTGGGTGTGGAGCCTGATTATCTTGTTTACTTTGTATCACAGCATTGGACCCCTGTACCTTAAAAGGGGCGGCAACACTGCCCATAATTAATCGCTGCCATGGGGAGTCCAAGGGGGGGCAGCAGCGCTTTTCGGAGCCCCCCCTTGGCGGGGGTTTTTGGGGGCAGTGCCCCCGAAGCTAAAAATAGATGTAAAATTGCCTTGTAAAAGTATAGTAATTTCTAGTCAATCTGGGTCGTTCATAGGCGGATGATCTGACGGTAGAAGTTATGTTTAGATTAGGGTTTTTTTCCCTAGAAGGTAACCCCTCACTTTTATGAGGGTATTGTATTGCGGCTGTGTATTATGTGTGTATTCTTAGAGCGAGAAACAGATAGGGAAACTGTGAGAGAGAATAGAGGATATTACAGTGGATCTGTTGTAGGTTTTGTCTCTTCAATTTTTGCTGGATAATAGAAAGGAAGGACTGGCTATTTGAGGTGGACGTAGCCCAAACTGGGTGAATCACGTATATCTGTGTCTCTCTGGTTTTATGTGTTTTGTGTGCTTGTATTTTTCACATATTTTATTTGTTGCATTGCTCCATAATATATAATTTTCTAACAACTGGTATCAGAGCCGAAGGTCTATTTGGCTGATAAAATCGCAGGAAAGAAGGGTTCCTGGTTCGAGTGGGAGCAATGGTGGAAGATGGTAAATTTAGGGTCGAGAAATTTAACGGCCAAAAATTCCCGTTGTGGAAGATGTAGATGGAAGATTATCTGTATCAGAAATATTTGTACCTACCATTGAGCGGAAAAACAAAGAAGCCGGTGGCCATGACAAACGCAGAATGGAACATTCTCGATAGAAAGGCACTCGGAATAGTATGGTTGTGCCTTTTGGCGTCAGTCGCCTTCAATATTTCGAAGGAAACAACAATAGAGGGTTTGATGCAGACGTTGGTGAAACTATAGGAAAAACCCTCGGCCTCAAACAAGGTATTTCTTATGAAACGACTATTTAATATGAAGATGTCGGAAAGTGGATCTGTTGCAGACCATTTAAATGATTTCAATATAGTTACCAATCAGTTAAGTTCTATAGGGGTAAAATTTGATGATGAAGTTAGAGCTCTGTTATTCTTATGCTCATTTCCAGAGAGTTGGAATGGTTTACTAATGGCCATTAGTAACTCTGTCTCTGGATCTAGTACTTTAAAGTTTGATGATGTTGTCGATGCTATCCTTAGCAAGGAAATGCGACGGAAAAGCTCCAGTGAGACACCGAGTAATGCTTTGAGTGCAGAGTCTAGGGGAAGAAGAATGGAAAGAGGAAATAGCTCGAGTAATCGCAGTAAATCAAGGAAAGGCATATCCATGTCCAAATCGGGGATAGTGTGCTGGAAATGCGGAAAGAGAGGACACCTAAAGAAAGATTGTAGATCTTGGAAGGGAAAAGAAGGAGATGCATAGCATGAAAACAATCATGAAGCAAATGTGACAGGTGATGTGTTACAAGATGCTTTGATTCTTTCTTTCGAAAATGTTACTGATTCTTGGGTTGTAGATTCAGGGGCTTCATTCCATGCCACACCTGATAAAAAATATTTTCATGACTATGTTCAAGGAGATTTTGGACAAGTTGGTTTGGGTGATGATAAACCCTGTAAAATTGTTGGAATGGGTAAAGTTCTTGTAAAACAATAGAATAGAAACCAATGGCTACTAAAGGAGGTAAGGCATGTTCCAGATCTGAAGAAAAATCTGATTTCAACAGGGCAGTTAGGCAGTGAAGGTTGTGTGACAACTTTCACAGATAAAACTTCGAAGGTCACCAAAGGAGCGCTGGTAATAGCAAAAGGTGAAAAGGTTGGTACATTGTATTTATGCAATGGTATTTCTAACTCTGTTAATGCTTTAACTTCCAAAGGAGCAGATGCAGGATTATGGCATCATAGGCTCGGACACATGAGTGAGAAGGGAATGAAGATTCTTCACTCAATAAATTTGTTGCCAGGTTTGAAGAATGTCGATTTGGATTTATGTGAAAATTGCATTTATGGAAAAACAAAAGAGAGTCAGATTTCTCAGAGTTGGGAAAGAAAAGAAGAGCGAAAAATTGGAGCTTGTGCATATATATGTATGGGGACCTGCTCAGGTATCATCTCTCAGTGGCTCTCGTTATTATGTTACATTTATTGATGATGCAACTAGAAAAACATGGATTTATTGTATTCAGAATAAATATGATGTATTTTATACTTTCAAGAAATGGAAAGCTTTGGTTGAGATTGAGATAGGAAAGAAGTTGAAGTGTCTCAGATCAGACAATGGAGGCGAATATTGTAGCAAAGAGTTTGATAGGTACTGTTTAGAGCATGGAATTCGTAGAGAGAAGACAGTTCCAAGAACACCACAATAAAATGGTGTGCCAGAAAGGATGAACAGAACAATCATGGAGCGTGCAAGGTGCATGAGATGGCATGTAGGATTGCCTTTACAATTTTGGGCAGATGCTGTAGATACTATTGTTTATCTAATAAACAGAGGGCCTTCAAGTTCCTTGGATGGTGGTATTCCAGAGGAAGCATGGACAGGTAAAAAGGTAAACTACTCTTTTTTAAGGCCTTTTGGCTGTGAGGCCTTTGTCCATATTAATAAAGAAAATAGAACAAAGCGTGAGGCAAAATCAAAGAAATGTACCTTTATTGGATATGGTGTTAATGATTTTGGTTATCACTTATATGATTATGAAAATCACAAAATCATTAGGAGCAGAGATGTAATATTCAATGAAAAGGTCTTGTATAGGAATCAGTTGCAGGAAAAGAAACAGGAAAAGGAAAGCAAGGAATACGCAGTTCTTGATGAGATAACTGAAAAAGTAAAGGTGCCTGAAAATAATAATAATCAACAACCACAGCAGCAGCAACCACCACAACAGCAACATGCACATCAAACACCTGAAAGTGGTGTTAGAAGATCTACCAGGATAAGTAGACCCCATGAACGATACTCTCCTTCATTATATTGTTTATTGCTGACTGATTCTGGTGAACTCGAATGTTATGAAGAAGCAATGCAGGTTGGAAGCAGGAAGAAGTGGGAGCTAGCCATGGAAGAAGAGATGGAATCCTTAATTCATAACCAGACTTGGGACTTAGTTAGGTTGCCTGCAAGTAAAACTACATTACATAATAAATGGGTTTACAGGATGAAGGAAGAAGATGGAGGAAAACAAAGGTACAAATCTAGACTTGTGGTGAAGGGGTTTTCACAGAAGAAAGGTATTGATTTTGATGAAATATTTTCTCCTGTTGTTAAAATGACTTCAATCAGAACTATTTTAAGTCTTGTAGCAGCGGAAGATTTACATCTTGAACAGCTACATGTAAAGACAACATTTCTCCATGGAGATTTGGAGGAAGAGATATACATGCAGCAACTAGAAGGATATGAGGTAAAAGGGAAAGAAAAATTGGTGTGTGTTAAAGAAGAGCTTTTTGGCGCTACCCAGGGGTTCCAAGGCAAGTAGGCCTCAAAATTTGACAAGTTTATGTCCGAACAAGGTTATACGAAAGGATGGCTCGATCATTGTATGAGAAGAAAAGTGAAAACATGCGCCTATATTATATTGTTATCGTATGTAGATGACATGCTTGTTGGGTATGGTTCAACATGCAAGTTAAATAAATGTGTCTTAAAGAAATTAAGTAAATTAATTTGCAATAAGTGATTTGGGAGCCGCAAAACAACCTTGTGATGAATGCATACAAAAAAGCAACACTGGCTCCCTGCACGATTACAGTGTGGAGCATTTATTATGCAGAATGTAAAACCAGTTAGTGCACCTTTTGCTAGCTATTTCAAACTTAGTAAGGAAATGTCCCCAAGACCTAAGAAGAAATGGAGTATATCTCTAAAGTTCCATATGCATCAGCATTTGGATGCTTAATCTATGCAATGGTCTGCATAAGGCCTGATATTGCACGTGCAGTGGGAGTTGTAAGAAGGTACATGAAAAATCCAGGAAAAGAACATTAATTGGAAGTGAAATGGATTCTCAGATATTTGAGAGGTACTACAAATCAAGCATTATGCTTTGGTGGTTCGAAAATTGCTCTATAGGGATATGTTGATGCAGATGTGGCAGGTGATAGAGATAATAGGAGGAGCACTACAGGATATGTATTTACCGTAGGTGGAACAACTGTCAGTTCGGTTTCAAAAATCCAAAGTGTTGTTGCACTTTCAACAACATAAGAAGAGTATGTTGCTGCTACAGAGGCTAGTAAGGAAATGATTTGGCTACAAAGGTTTATGGATGAATTGGGTAAGAAGCATGATATGGGCACATTATACAGTGATAGCCAAAGTGCCATTCATCTTGCAAATAACTCATCATTTCATTCCAATACTAAACAAATACATCTCAAGTACCATCTCATACGGTCAGTATTGGAAGATGGAGAGTTGAAGCTGGAAAAGATACACACTAGCCAGAATCCTGCAGATATGCTAACAAAAGTTGTAACCAGGGAGAAACTGAGAATGTGCTCAGTTTCAATTTGTCTTCAAGGATGACGATGAAGATGAGGAATAGCCAGGTCCAAAGAGGAGTCATTGTCCAGCAAATGAAGCAGCGGTGGAGTTGCTACAATCAGTCTCCAAGTGGGAGATTGTTGGGTGTGGAGCCTGATTATCTTATTTACTTTGTATCACAGCATTGGACCCCTGTACCTTAAAAGGGGTGGCAACGCCGCCCGTAATTAATCGTTGTTGTGGGGGGTCTAGGGGGGGCGGCAGCGCTTTTCAGAGCCCCCACTTGGCGGGGGGTTTCAGGGGAAGCGCCCCCGAAGCTAAAAACAGATGTAAAATTTCCTTGTAAAAGTATAGTAATTTCTAGTCAATCTGGACCGTTCATAGGTGGATGATCTGATGGTAGAAGTTATGTTTAGATTAGGTTTTTTTTCCCTAGAAGGCAACCCCTCGCTTTTATGAGGGTATTGTATTGCGGCTATGTATTATGTGTGTATTCTCAGAGCGAGAAACAAATAGGGACACTGTGAGAGAGAACATAGGATATTACAGCGGATCTGCTGTAGGTTTTGTCTCTTCAATTTTTGCTGGATAATTGAAAGGAAGGACTGGTTGTTCAGGGTGGACATAGCCCAAACTGGGTGAACCACGTATATCTGTGTCTCTTTGGTTTTATGTGTTTTGTGTGCTTGTATTTTTCGCATATTTTATGTGTTGCATTGTTCCATAATATATAATTTTCTAACAATATTGAAGAATTCATATATGAATTTAATGAATAATTTTGTTGATTGGAACATGTCAATTAACCTTATACCCTAACCTATTTTGTGACTTAACTCAAGACAAGGCACTCTTCCACAAAATATACCAGGTTCGATGCATTTCCTATAGGAATGTATGCGTTGTTTGGAATCCTTCACAAAGAATCCAATTTTTACACCTCCTATTATTTCTGCAATGGTTGTTATTCAGTAATGTGATAGGATAGTTGAAAATGTGCTCGAATCACTTTACTTAGATGTTGACCTATGTAATGCATTAATGTTTAATCTCAGGTACATATTTCACCCTTGAAGGAGCTGGAGTTTGTCATTACTGTTATAACAATTTATCATATCTTTATGCCACTAGTAGAGTAGTTGGTGGAGAAGTTTAGTACAACATGTTCATTGTCCTAATGAATTTGCATATGGTGTGAATTCCTTTTGTATGTTTTTGGCCAACTATAGAAAAAATATTTTTTGAGAAAAATAAAATGACTGCTCCACTAGATGATAAACATACTTGGAGTGGAGAGAATAAATACGTATTAAATTATTGTTCAAACGTCAACTCCTTTTGGAAGAGAGGTAACTGTAACAATGATACTAACACTTTTAGGAAAGAATAAAGAATAAATAGGGGTGTTGGATGGAATAAAAGGTAAATATGATTCTTCTACTAAATTTGACTCACCCATGAATATGGTGCACAACTCCTAAAGTGTGAATAATGATAGTGAGACAAAACATAAACTTTCAAATTTTGATGAGGACGTCATAGAGAATATTTTACTAGAAAACACAGATTTAAAGCGACAGATATTAGTAGGTTGCAACAATAACAGAAAAATCAAAAACCCAAATCATTTTATCTCTAGATCGAATGGTTTTCCAATAGGTTGAATTGCTTGGAGGATAAGGAGAAGGACACCCCCCGAAGGCAAAATTTTGAAACAACTCATCTCTAGTTCGACGGTCCACATTCATTCTAGGAGGTCCTCAACATTTTCCACAAACAGCTAGAGGGGACCCTCGGAAGTGGTATATTGTATTATGAAAACCACCTTATTATGACATATTCATGGTAAATATCAAGACCCACAATCCATTCAGATGCCACAAAAGCTTGCACCTCACCCTTGACATGCCATTTGAGAACATCCTAGGGCCCATATATGACGAAAACCTAGGGCGTCGTACATTTTACAAAGAAGAGAGGCATCATTCGTGAAAAGAGATAGTTATATAACTCTTTAAAAATTAATTTTGTAACTGATTATTGACAGTTAATTTTTGGAGAAAGATATACGACTAGAAAAATATTGAATAAGGGTTCAAAGGAGGAAGTCCAAAAATGAATGTAAAGCCAAAATCTCTCAATAATTTTATCAATGAGATCTGAGTCTGATTCCAACTTTGGTAAATTGCAGTGATTTTTTCTCTTTCATGTATTTATCATTTGATTTGTGTTTTCCTTCTTTTGTTAAAGTGTATGTAAAGTGTATGTAGCAGCAAGGATTTTTAAATTAAAGACTATGAATTTACCCCTTGGTACTCAGGTTTTAATTTAAAATCCTTAATAGGTGCTCCATTTCCATAAATTCATATACAATTTCCTAATATTTTCCAACATTATTTGTGCAGAGCATGAACTCAGATTCTTAAATTCCTAAGTTGTAAAACCATGTTCCTCTTCATTTCACTCTAACCATCTTTTCAATTCAAAACAATGCAATTTTCATTGAACTATCCATGTTAGTTTTTAGAGATTGGTTTTTTAATTAGAGTTTTCATAGAAGCTCTCATCGTTCCACTCTACGACCATTTATTAAAAAGTTCTATCAGTTCTTGTATTGTTTATGAGGATTTGAAGGAAAATGTTGAGAGAAACTATATATATGGCTTGTACACAATATATATCATATCTCAACATATGGCTAACGATAGCTTACAACTAAGGGACATTTGTGATACATGTTCTAAGGCTCACCCCTACCAAAGGTCCTCTTCATCTAGTTGCATTGTCAATAAACACCATTTATGTATAACATATTATGTTCTCACATGGTGTATGTGGGACATATCTTTTAAATAAAATATATAAATTAAATGGAAAAATACTATATTGTCTTAGAAAAGTTATGCAGTCATGAAAAGAAACAAGACAAGGCCCATATGTTATCCTAAGACCCTTACAAAACATACGAATATTTTTACTGTACCAGTTTAACTGACGAGTAGGGCATTGGAAACTATATGAGATACATACCTAACATTTCTGATAAAGACATTATCTTATGCCCTTATGGAATGTCCATTAAAGAACAATGTTTCTAATGAATTATGCACAGAAAAGTATGATGAAATAAAAAAGGAATGTCAACTAAATTCATGAAAATATTCAAAGTCTAGTATTGTTCTTCCTCATCTCCTTTCATTTTGTTCCATGTTGGTAAAAATAAATTGCAGATGGAATCAATAAATATAGAGGACTTTATTTTCCAATACGTCATGATGTCAATGGAGTGACATTTACCTTTATGATATGGATGATCAACAAGCAATGCAAAGTTTGGGATTTTGGAGGATTCAGAAATTAATGAAACATGACCAGGAGGTAACGATTTTTTCCTACCTTGGGATTTTGATGGAGGATAATTAGAGCTTCCAAGTCATTAATTCATCAATGAGAAAAATATTTAAAAGGGGTCTTGATTTTCAAGAAGAATGTATATTATTTTATGTAAATAAATCATATTTTCCAAGTTGGCATATGTGTTGAGTTTTAGGATTAATAAGTCACAATTTTAGAAAAGTTATCAATAGGTGAGGTTTTGTCCATAAAGAAAAAACAAATCTACCTTGGAATGTGTGAGAGATTATAGGGATAGATTGAGTAATTTTAGAATTTAGAAATAATGTTTATGGAGTGATTAATGGATATGGATTGATTAATGGATATGGAGAATATAGTTTATGCAGTGATTTATGAATCATCTATGGAGTGCTTTGAGGATTTAGAAATTATATTGCATTTCTTAATTATATTTATTGTATGCATATGGGAAATGATAACTAATGAACAAATTCATGTAGATTCAGGCCAAGAAAGTAATGAATACTTCTGTAATTTTTATGTAATTGCATGGACATGATTTTATTAATGAAAGGAATTTTCATTATGTTCACAAATTGTCTTTGTGTGCATGTGTGAATGAATAATTCCAATTTTATGTGTAATCTGGAATTAAGGAGAGATTCATATCTTGTATATGGGTTTGAAATTAAATAATACAAGATTTAAATATCACAAGTGTGGGTGCATAATTTTTTTTTGTGTTTTTTTTATTGTAGGAACAAAGCACAAAATCAAAATGAGGTTAAAGGTGTATGGGAACCTTGATGTGAGTATTGCATTGACATCCAAGAAATATAGAGTTAAAATTTGCAGGAAAAATGGATTTTCCTTCATCAAACGATGTTAATGGAGTGGCATTTTTCAACATAAACATTACAACGCACTACTATGATCCATCATGGTGGGATAGAATGGAACCCATTTATGTCACATCATGCACTCGAGATCCATCTACAGTAGTTGGTTCAATATCAAATAGTATGAAGGTGGCTTGATTGATTATAGACGAGGGTGTCAAGGACTTCAAAATGTGGATGTTATGATGAAGTACATTTTTTTGTAGTATTAAAGAGTGTAAATACGACTTTGATGAATAATTTTTATAATTGGAACATGCTCGTCGACCTCATATCCTCAAATATTGTGCGACTTAATTAATGACAAGGCTCTGTTCAAAAAAATCTACCATGTTTGATGCATTGCATCTAGGAATGTATGCATTGTTTGGAATCCTTCACAAAGAGTCCCATTTTGACACCTATTATTATTTCTGGAGTGGTCGTGATTCATTAATGTGATAGGATTATTGAAAAGGTGCTCGAAGCATTTGCATAGATGTTGACCTGGGTAATGTGTTAATGTTCAATCTCATGTACATATTTCACCTTTGAAGGAGTTGAAGTTTGTCATTATTGTCGTAACAATTTATCATATCTTTATACCCCCAACAAAGCAGGTGATTGAGAATTTTAGTACAACATGTTCATTGTCTTAAAAAAATTCGCAGACGGTATGCATTATTTTTGCATGTTATTGGCGAACTATAGGAAAAATATTTTTTGAGAAAAATCAAAAGTCTGCTCCACCGGATGACAAACATCCCTGGAATGGAGAGATTAAATATGTATTAAACAATTCTTCGAATGTCAGTGCCTTATGGACGAGTGGTAATAGTAACAACGATACTAAATCTTTTATAGAAATAGAAAGAAGACATAGGGGATTTGAATGGAATAAAAGGTCAATCTCATTCTTCTACTGGAACTTCCTGACATGTGAAGATAGTGCACAACACCTTTAGTGTGAAAAATAATTGTGAGACAAAAAATAAACTTTCAAGTTTCAGTGAGGACGTCACATATAATCTTTTGATAGAAAAAAAATCTTTAAAGAGGCGGAGAATGGTAGGTTGGAACAATGATGAACAAATCAATGACCCAAATCATTTTATCTCAAGATCGAATGGTTTTTCGACAGGGTGAAGTGCTTGGAAGATAAGGAAAAAGACACCCCTAAAGGCGGAATTTTGAAACAATTCATCTCCGTATCGACAGTCCACATTCATTCTGCGAGGTCTTTAACATTTCCCACAAACCACTAGAGGGGATCCCCACAAGCAGTATATGGTTTTACGAAAACAACCTTATTTTGTCGCATGTATGACAAATATTGGGACCCAAACGCCATTCAGCTGCCACAGAAGCCTGCATCTCACCTCCAACATGGCATGTGATGACATCTTAGGGCCCATATTCAATTTTTCACTTTATTTTGGACAACATAGTTTGAAAAGGCTGAAGGAATTTAAAAACATTGTAAAAGGGAGGGATTTTTACATTTTCAAAATTTAAAAATAATACAAATTGATATCATATATGTTATATTATATATTTACTATTAAATCAGATAAGCCCTCGTACATTTTAAAAAGAAGAGTGTCAGTGTTTGTGAAAAAATAACATTATATAATTGTTTATAAATTAGTTTTATAATTCATTCTTGACAGTTAATTTCTAGAGAAATATAAAAGACCAGAAAATTATTAAACAAGTGTTTGAAGGCGGGTTCCCAAAAATCAATGTAGTGAAACTATATCTCAATAATTTTATCATCGTTGGTAAATTGGAGTGTTGTTTTCTCTTTGATTTATTTATCATTTCATTTGTGTTTTTCTTTTTCTCGTCAATTGTATGTAGCAACAAGGATTTTTAAATTCAAGACTATGAATTTACTCCTTGGTACTCAAGTTTTAATTTAAAACCCTTAATAGGTGCTCTACATTCAAAAGTTAATACATGACTTCCTAATCTTTTCCACCATTCTTTGTGCAGAGCATGAACTCGGATTCTTAAATGTGTGAGTTGTAAATCCGTGTTCCTCTAACTATCTTTTCAATTCAAAACTCTACAATTCTCATTGAAATGGACATACTAGTTTTGAGAGATAGGTTTTTGAATTAGAGCAGTCATGGAACCTCTCATGGTCTCACTCTAAGACGATCTATTAAAAATTTCTATAAATTCTTGTAGATGTTATGGGCACTAACCTCATGAAACTAGAGGTTTTCTCAAGGGAACAACAAATGTGATAATATTTTCTCCCCAATTTAGAATTAAGAGCACAATATATCATCACTCAACAACTTGGATAACATTAACTTCATCCTTCATCTTATGATAACATCCTTGACAACTCCAATTTTATGTGCCATACCTTATGTGATTTTCCTTCACTTTGTGAGATCCTTGCACCTTAAAAAT
Organism: Pinus albicaulis; assembly: GCA_034641835.2. Taxonomy (NCBI): domain Eukaryota; kingdom Viridiplantae; phylum Streptophyta; class Pinopsida; order Pinales; family Pinaceae; genus Pinus; species Pinus albicaulis. Next base: position 1,813,800,928 of record CM076575.1, read on the forward strand.
GATAAGAAACCAATAACTACAGTTTTAAGTTTTAACCCTGTACAAAAATTACCTGCAAATGAATTCTTAAAACATAAAAATAAATGGTGAAAACATAAAACAAATATACACAAAGATTTTCCACTAGATCCCAAAACCAAGACTACCAAATTGATTTTTCATTATGTTCCTTTCAATGTTACAATACATATATATACATGTCGAAGCATCTGTAAACCCCAATCCACTAACCCTAGATTATAACATAATCATAGTTCCCTTGACCGGATTTATAAAATACCATGGGTAGAAAACCATCATCCACAAAACCATGTGCAAAATCAATGGACAAAACCATAGGTAGGTATTCCCATCGTCTTCACGTCTGCCCCCCTTCCTTGGGTCCACCAAACTATTATTGGGTTTGCATAATTTTTTTTCCTAGGCTGCTGCTCCCGACCATGTTCAAGGGGCAATAGCCCCCCTGCAAACCCCTCAACAAGGGGGGCTACGACCCTCCCTTCCCGCCCGCTACACCCGATGAAACGTACAACGCGTGGGACTGGTCGTGGAAATAATATAACACAGACCGAACAACAATACTCTTCATGGGGAAAATATCCTTTAACAATGAGTACAATATAGAGGAAAATATTTAATGATTCTAGGACTAGGTCTCCCTAGTATATATATAGGAGATAAGGAGTACAATTATAATAAAATGGGACCATGAGTGGTTTTGTACATAACAAGATAACAATAGAAATGCAATCACTCAATTTATATGGATTAATAAGGGCTTTTAAAGTTAACATGGGGCTTATATATGTATTAGGATGCCCCTCCACTTCAAACAAGTCTTGTCCTCAACACTTGCGTAACTATTGGTGATTCCTAAATAATACGCCATCTTGCCATGCCATTTCATGATGTACTCCTTAATTTTTGGGTTACTTGGTTGCTTAATCCTTATTTAAATGATTATTTCCACTTCTAGTATGATTTTTCCCTCTTCATTTATATTTAGTAAACATATTGGCTACAAATCAATAGCATAATCATGATCTCGATGAGATGGAACACCCTTAAAGGATTTAATCCAAATACCTAGCTAGGTTACTCAACCACTTAATCCTTGTTTCAAGGATTTTTTTCTCCTTCTAGTATGATTTTCCCTTCTACGTTCATCCTTAGTACACTTCCAAACTACAAATGAATAACATTGTCATGATCTCAATTAAGTGGAATAACTTTAGGCATTTATCCAAATACCTTGTGATAATTTTTGACAATTCTATGAGCTGATATGAATTATCACCCATCTTTTCTAGTATCTCAAAGTGACCATACCTCACAGCCTTGATTTTATTACCAAGTCCCTGTAGCCCCTCCTTATTCAACTATAGCCATACTCTGCCTCCCGCCTTGAACAAATTATTTCTTCTATGTTAATCATGATTGACCTTATATTTCCTTCTCGACTTCTACAATGTCTCTCGTGCCTATAGATGGATCTACCTGATATTCTCTATAATTTTATTAGCCCTCAAGGAATCTCCTATAATATCTTCACTTACTCCTCCTTGTTTCCCATATGCATTTTCCAAAGGTGAATGCGGAAAATATCCAAAATAGGTTTCTCTATGGATGAAATGTTGTAGATATCTTCAAATTTTTGTCCATCATCTCCCATATTGTAGTCCAAAATACACTGATAAATCTTGTATCCTTGTCTGAAACGATGCTCCTTGGTATCACAAAGTGCACTTAGGATTTTCCAAAGAACAAGTTTGCTCCTTCTTGCTCAATGATGGTCTTTCTATAGTGCATCAGAACACAAATATTGTTGAACCTATCAAATACCATGAAAAAATAGTAATGTCCCTTCCTGGTTTTTGGTAAACCTCCAAAAAAATACATGGAAATTATTTATCAAGGATGAGTGAGTACAGGTAAGGGATGATATAGTTCATGTTTCCTTTTTCTAAGGCACTTAATACTATAACAAAGAATGCATCCTCTTATGAACCTAACTACTTTCTCTTACATCTTGGGCCAATACACATACCTCTGCAAGTTGGCCACGATCTTCCCTACACCAAAGTGCCCTGCAGCCATGGAGGTATGAGCTTCTATAATCAGCTACAACCCCTCACCTTCAGGAACACATAGCTTATCCAACCAATAGTGTAACCCATCTTGTAGATTGTAGTCAATGGTGCTTTCTCCATCATGCACATGACTTTGAATTTGCAACTATTGATACACATACTTAAAGTTCTCATCCTATGAATATGCCTCTTTGTATGAATCTAAGGTGAATGGCTCCATGTGTATAGGAGTCCACAATGGCTGTGATATTTGGTGTGGGTGACCTTGAAAGCATGTCGGTCAACTTGTTTGTGCTACCATTTTTGTAATTGATCACCAAATGAAACTACTATAAAAACCCCATCCACTTGTAATTCCTGGTCTATTGTAGCTTTCTCTGAGAGTGCAAGTACTGTACTGGATGGTGATATATGTGCATTACCGTCTCGTTTCCCATTAGATAGTGCTTCCACTTCTTCACAAATAACACCAAGGCATATAAATCCTTTTCATAGGTAGGATAGTTAAGAACTTCCCCATGAAATACTTCATAATGGTAGCATACACACCTTCCTCCCTCCCTCAAGACCTCTACCATGTCATACCCACTCACATGTATCTCCACTTCAAAGGTTTGTTGTAATTTTGGTAATTCCAGAACTAGTCTTTAACTGATTCTCTTCGTTACCACCTTAAAATCCCTTTCCTGACCCTTTCCCCGCTAGAAATGATTTCTAATTGTTTTTATGGGTTTGAGTGGTGCTGCTACTGCAAATAATGATGCTATGAATTTCCTTAGTAATAGGGTGCCTTAATGAAACTCCTGACCTCATAAACATTAGTAGGCACCGTTCATTTCTTGATGGCCTTCATCTTAGTAGGATATATCTTCAACTCTCCTGCATCTATCACATAGTCCAGACACACCAAATACCACTGTGCAAACCAACACTTCTTAATATTAGGCTAGTAGCTTGTGCTTCTTTAATGTCTCAAACACCGACATCAAATGTGAGATGTGCTCGTCCGAGGTAGCAATGTATACCAGTATATCACCGAGATATACAATAAAAAATGAGTCTATACAAGGGCACATTACATCATTCATTAATCTCATAAACATGGTTGGTTTATTATGTAGGAAAAATAGCATGAATAACCACTCGTACAAACCTTGTTTAGTTTTAAAGGAACTTTTCTAGGTATCTTCTCATTGACTCTAATATGGTGATATCTAGACTTCAAGTCTAGCCAAGTGAAGTACTTTTCTTGCTACAACTAACTGAGCATATCATCTATCCTAGGAAGGGGGTATCTGATCTTGAGCGTGTTTTTTTTCAACACCATGTAATCTATATACATCAACCAAGTCCTGTTCTTCTTTGTAACGAACAAAGTTTGTATACCTAGTAGAATACTCATAACATATGCTATAGGTAAATATCCATTATAGGAGAGAAATATTTCTACAAAAATGTAAAAAGCGTATGAGATGATGATTGTTATGAATGAGAGCCCGCTTATATAGCTAGGTAGGTGCCCTTAATGAATGGTCAGGTCCCTAGGGACATGCCTTTTCAATAAATGATTACTGTTTAATTAACTATTATTATCATTACTGTTTATTTACATTATTTATATGAATTTTATTAGTAACATTTCATTCCTCTTCAAAAAAACTTTTTCCTCACAACTTCATTGCTAACAAGGCGTGCCATTTGTTATTTTTCTTGTAATATATTCACATCTTTTGGAATTCTTCAATTTGTCATATTCGTTGATATAAGATGATAAGACCCTCTGAGTGATAAACAAAATAGTTGAACTGAGAAGGAACCTAACCACCCTAATTCAATCTTCTGTGGAATCATTCGATTACTAGAAACTTTAGGTGGACTTTTATCTCAACACTAAATTGTGTTCACGTCGACAATTTTTGAAACATAAGTCATTTGTTTCTGGTCTGAATTATATGGATCGACAAACTAGTTGGGATGTTCGCTTTTATGGTTTGAGTGTTGATATGGAGTTCTTGTGATTTGATCTCCCCTTAATCTCTTTGTGTTGATTTCTTAGTTTATTGGAGGTATCTTATTTCCTTTAGGTACAAAAGTGGCTTGATTAATTACGAGATCTTCACTTGAAATTTATGATGTTTTAATTGCAACTTCTGAGTACGTTTTCACTTCAATTATTTTATCCTCTTCTTGGATTATAATATTGATTGGGTCAGTATTTGTTCCTTTTTCCTTCAAACTAGATTGTTACCTTTGAAGACTTCGATGCTTCTTTTTTAATAAGTTATTCTAACTTGTCTTGTGGCGACTTCTTATCATTCTTAAGATTCTTTATTTTTGTAAGTAGGTTTTGATTATGATTCTTTAGATGTGAAATTTCCTCATTTTCTGAATTGTTGACTTTACTCTTAGTGTATTTATGTTTTAAACATTTGATTTGTTCTAATACCCTGTGGTTTGGGTCTTTAAAGTGAAAATTTTGTTCTTCCTTCTATGATAGATTCTCATTGAATTTTTTTCAAGACATTTGTTTTCTTGTTTTATTTTTTTATTTGTAGCCTTGGCCTTCTTGATCTTTGTAAGTAATTTTTTTTACTATGATCCCTTAGATACAAAATTTTTCTATTTAAATCCATTTATTCTTTGTAACATTGATCTTCAAGATCTTTATATTTAATTTTTGATGCCTCATTTTTTTTTTAAGTTCTACGAGTTCTTCTTTTAATATTTTAATATGTGTATGTGCATTACATTGATATTCTTCTAAAGTAAACAATTTCTAACATACTGGACAAAATATTGTGCCATTTTAAATACTAGTGAATACTTGAATTATATTTGAGAAAGAGAACATCTCGTCCAAAACATAGAATTATGTATGGAACCCATAATTTCTTCGTTCATTTTCAAATTAGCCATTTTTTAGATGAACTTAGAGTTAACAATTATCTCTTTTTAAAAATTTTATAATAATATTTTTTTACAATTATCTCTTTTTAAAAGATACCTTAAATACTCTTTTAATTTTATTTCATATATTTATATACATTGGTAGTAATAACATTATAATAAGTAATATTTTATCCAATAAATATGTTTAGATATGCTTTTCTCAGATACTCTTTTGGTAATATGTAATTAAAAGTACAACAACATGTTATATATATATATATATATATATATATATATATATATTATTGAATTTTGAAATTATTATAACCCTCCTAATCCTATTAAATAAGAGAACAACCTTATATAAACCCACTCTATGATCCACTTTGACCATTCCCACTAATTCATAATCATTCAGCATCATAATAATTTATTTGTATCATGGAACTAGTTATTTTAATAATAATATAGTTGCTTATGCTTTTGAATTAAACTAAATCGCTTTTTATGGGGTATATGGATAATTTCAATCTATTCTTTAGTAGGGTTGTGATATTTTGGACAGTCTGATCCTTGGTTGGTAATCAAACTATCACATAGATTTTTAAATCGATGGTGGTGGTATGGCAATGGTTGGAGACCTAGATGGTAGCTACTAGCAACGGACGAAATCTGAAAAGAAGAAAATGACGACGAGTATAGAACCAGGGAAAAGACATGGTGGTTGTCGGTGGCGCAAGATTGGCCGGCCTTGGTCGGCTCGGGATAGAGGGATATGGAAGTGGTGGATAACTTACAATGGAAGACACTTTATATATATATATATATATATATATATATATATATATATATAATTTATTTTGTTTTTTTCTTTTTTCTTTTATATTTCTCTTTTGTGGCGAAATGTGTGAATAACAATATGTGAAATGGATAAACTCCAACTATGTATAGAAAAATATTTCAATGACACGACAACAAGGTTGATGGAAGCTTGATGGCCAAAATTTGAATCAGACTGGCTCTATTCAGTAGTTGAGTGGCCAAAAGATCGAATAGCTATGATACTAATGTAACAAAAACATTTTATATATGTAGTAGAATACTTAGAAAATCTTATATATGTAAATATCCATTATAGGAAAGAAATATTTATATAGAAATGTACAAAAAATATGAAATGATGATTGTTACAAATGAGGGCCCGATGTATAGCCAAGAAGGTTCCCTTCATGAATGGTAATATCCCTAGAGACATGCCTCTTCAGTAGATAATTATTTTTTAACTATTATCATTATTGTTTATTTATATTTTTTATTCATAAAATTCTTTGGCGCAATGATGATGGGTGGCCCACATGGTGATGTACTCGGTCGAATGACACCCTCTTCTAGTAGCTACCACAATTTTCTCTTCACCTCACTCGCTTCTATAATAGAGTTCTTGTACAACTCAATGTTTCGAAATGGGGAATCTGACAATATATGGATCTCTTGCTCCACTTCTCTCTTAGGTGGTAACTATTTAAGCTCTCAAAACACATCCCTCTATGCCTACAATAACTCCTCTAGTTTTTTTTTTATGTTTCTTAGTACACCCCTCGAGGGATGCCTTGCCTCTTACTGACTTCTCTACAGACTGAATTTCACTTAAAAATACTCAAACATACTTTTTTCTTTAACTCATCAATTCCATGGCTTGGTTGGCACTTATTAGTGAAAATTTTGACTTTCCTTTGTGCATGTTGATGATGAAAAAATTTCCATCCTTTATGAGCTAGTATTGGTTGTCTCTCTGCATGAATATTGCATCTCACATGTACATGTAGGGACTCCCAAACATGACTCTGCATACATCAAGGGGAACTACATCCAGTTCTACTTCATCAATAAAATCAACGTTTATAGAAAATCTAATCTTGCATTTTTTTGCTACCTTCAACTCTGCATCCTTATTTACCCACACTAGCGGATATGGGTTTCGATGATCATGAAATTCGAGCCCAAACTTCTTGAACAAATCCATTGCAATGAGATTCTCCTGCGACCCTAAGTCGAAGAAAGAATCAATCTTGGTCTTCTTGACATATATATTTATATGGAAGACTTTGGTAATTTCTCTTTCGTCCTACTATCTAAGGCTACTCAGATTCACCTCCTATATAAAAATGCTACTACTATCTCTTATATTTTATTTCGGTTGAAAAACGATATATCTATTAGTATTAGTCATTTAGTTATTTAGCATTGCATTAGAAGATAATTCTTAATGTATTAATATGTAAGAAAATCTAGTTTCAACTGATCTCGTTTATAAAAGCCAAAGATTTACGATTTTGTGGTTTTCATCTTTACTTTATGTTGAGGTTCAACAAGATGATGAGCTTAGTGAAAAGAGTCACCTTCACTGAGTGGGCCCGCGGGCTATTTTTGGCGCAAAGCCTATTTTTAGACTATGTCTATTTTTAGACATGTCGATCATATTCTATGAGTTGCAGGATGCTATTTGTGGATGGTTGGTCAAGTTGGAAAAATAGATGGACTTCTATTTTTACACATATTGGGCAGAGTCTATTTTTAGATTGCTAGTCTAAAAATAAACATGTCGAATATTATTAGCTCTTAATAATATTTGGACTCTAAACCTTACCTTATTCTCTTGGAGCACTTCAATTCAGTGCACAGATGTGGCACAACAGTTCACAGAAGGAATTATGCTATTCCTGAGGATTTATTGGAGCTATTGCATGGAGGACTCAGTTACAACTCAAGTGGCAGAGTTTGGTGGAGTTGAAGATGTAGTTGGTGGAGTTGTATTTAGTTTAACTGAGTTAGACTCAGTAGTTGTATCTAGTCTAACTGATTGATACACTAGTGAGAGTGGAGTGAATTAATTAGTTAATTAATTCACTAAATAATAACTCATTAATCAACTGAAGAATACATCAGTTAACTACAGTGCATGGCAATTTTAGTGGAGACCAGTGGAGAGATAGGTGAAAGGGAAAGTGTGACTATCAGGTGTGACTATAGTGATGCATTGATTGCATCCAACACTCAGTGGAGATGCCAATGAGGATTGTGTGAGAAAGGCTGGGGTAATTCGAACTCATTCAGAGCCATTATTCAATAGGGATTGCGCAGTAGAGGCAGGCTAGCAGGTGGCAAAGATCAGTGCATGGATTTGCAAGATCGAGCTTGATTAGTGTGTAGCGATTGTATTGTAGTGAGAGCTTGATATGATCAGCTTTTTATGAGGATTATTACATGATCTCTATGACATATATTATATACGGATAGTTGGGGTTTTCAGCTTCAGGCTTTCCTGTTAAACACCTGTGTTAATGTGGGTGAATTTGTATTGTTTCATGTGTGCATTGCAATCTTGATTTAATTTTTGCAAATGATCAATGGTGGAATAGATTTTGTATTTTGCATGAAGTTAAAATAGTGTGAGATCAGGAGAATCTTGGACATATAACACATAACTTATATAATTTCTACATGGTATCTGAGCAGTTGATCATTGGAGGAGATTGCAATTATTGAAGCGGTTGAGTTTTTTGCTGGTGGAATTCGAATTTGCTGCAGTGTGTTCTTGGTGTTGAAGTTGAGCATTCATTGAAATGTCTTTCAAAGAATTGCAATTGGACTATGGCTTTGATGGGAGCTCGAAATACATAGCATGGAAGGACAGGATGGAGGCGGTGCTGGATGATAATGGGTTGAAGGATTTCATAGATGCTGAGATTCCGAAGCCTGCATCTAGCGATGCAGCTGCACTTGACACATGGAAAAAGAAGGTAACAAAATTTCGAAGGATTCTGTTGGAAGTTGTGAAGGACCACATTGTGTCCAGCCTTCATGGTAAAGCCACTCCATTCTTAATGTGGAAGGCTTTGACAGACTTGTTCCAAAGCAGAAGTGACCAGAGGAAGTTGGCACTTAAAGACAAGCTCAGGGAAATAAAAATGGAGAAAGGCAACAGTATACCAAAATACCTCATGAAGTTTGTCCACTGCAAGGATTAGCTGGGAAGTGTGGGGGTTACCGTTGATTAAGAAGACTTGGTGAGCTTGGCTCTCCTTGGGCTTCCGAAGAGTTGGCATAGCTACGAAGACTCTGTCAATGGATGGGAGAAACTGCTAGGATGGGAGCGACTTTGGTCGGATCTTGTGCAGGAGAAGATAAGGCGGGGTATCAGGGATGGATCTTCATCGAAGAATGAAGATGAAGAAAATTGCGCTTTGGTTGCCAAAGCTCGAAAAGGAAAAGGGAATAAATCTTCCAAATCCGAAGCTAAATGCAAGAAGCAAGATTTGTCCAAGGTGAAGTGTTTTCATTGTCACCAGCACAGGCATTTCACCACTAATTGTCCACAGAAGAAGAAGAATAAGCAGGCTGCTGGATCTACAGCTGGAGAGGCCTTAGCCTCGCAGTTTGAACTATATTTTTCTTTGATCGCATGCTTGGTTTCAAGTGTGATGGGATCATTGTGGTTTCTTGATAGTGGTGTGTCTTTCCATATGATCGGAGACAAAGATTTGTTTAGTGATCTGTAGGAAAAGGATCTTGGAGTGCACATCGAGATGGGCGATGATGGTAGATATAGTGCGACTAGTATCGGGACTATTTCCTTTGAGAGGGAGTCTGGTAAACCTTTCATGTTGAAGGATGTCATGCATGTTCCAGGATTGAAGAAGAATCTGATCTATGTGGCGATGTTGGAAGACAAGGGTTATGATGTTTTTTTTAGTGAGGGAAAAGCTTTCCTGCGCCATAAAACAACTGGTCAAACCAGGAGGGTAGGGATTCGAGTTAAGAATCTTTATAAATTACAGGTAGATGGTTGCGCAACAATGACAGGTAAAGCAGCAGGAGTGGTGAGCTGAGATGAGGGTGAATTGTGGCACAAGAGATTGGGCCATCTTCACCATGGTGCTTTGAAAATTTTGCAGCAGATTTCTACCGGGCTTCCCAAAGGTACACTTGCGCAGTCAGATTAGTGCAAGGGATGTACTTTGGGAAAATTTGTGAAGACCACTTTTCATGAGAAGGATAGTCGTGCCTTGACGATCCTTGAGAAAATTCACACAGACGTGTGTGGACCTTTCTCGGTTGCTTCAATAGAAAAGCACAGGTATTATGTGATATTTGTTGATGAATTTTCTCATAAGTGTTGGATCTTCTTCATGCAGAAGAAGAGTGAGACATACTCAAATTTTTGTGATTTCAAGGCGGTGGTTGAGAAAGAGTCGGGGAAGCAGGTGAAATCTCTAAGGAGCAATAATGGTGGTGAATACATCTCTAGTGAATTCAAATAATTCTGTAGCAAAGAAGGAATTTGAAGAGAACTCATAGCACCTCATAACCCACTTCAGAATGGGGCTGCAGAGAGAAAGAATAGAATGATCGTGGGTGCTACACGGGCGATGTTGCATGATCAGGGCCTTCCCATACACTTGTGGGTTGAGGCATGCAACACTGTGATTTATGTGCAAAACCGTTGTCCTCATAGAGTACTTGGCATAAGTAGAAGCGTGATATTTCTCATTTGAAGATTTTTGGCTCACCTGTTTACATTCATGTGACGAAGGATGCCAGGAAGAAGCTGGAGCCAACCACAGAGGTTGGGATATTTTTGGGGCACACAGAAACACCCCACAATTATCGTGTGTATTTTCCAGACAGTCGGATGACTGTCGTGTGACGGGATATCAAATTTCATGAGGAGAAATCCATGAAGTTGTCGCTTGAGAGGGAGCTACACTTGCATGTAGAAGAGGAGCTACTTGTTCCTAAAGATGAGCCTCAAGATGTGGATCAGCCACAAGAGGAGGTTCATGGAGTGGAAGAAACCACTCATGCAGCACTAAACATCAGAGAGTGGAAGTGCACTACAGAAGCTGAGCAACTGAATCTTGATGCAGCGCAGAATGTAGGAGCTCCTACATCACGGCGCAGACAGAGACAGTCACCTGATCGATTTACTGGATACATGGCTCTGATGAGAAAGTGTATCGTGACGGATCCATCCTCTTTCGAGGAAGCTGTGTAGGATCCCACATGGGTAGATGCCATGGTGGAAGAGTATGATTCGATTGTCAAAAACAATGCATGGGAGATTGTCCCAAGGCGGGAAGGGAAATCAGTGGTAGGTTCAAGATGGATCTACAAAGTGAAGCAAGCTACTGATGGGAGCGTCGAGAAGTATAAGGCAAGATTTGTCGCCCGGGGCTTCTCACAGATCAAGGGGATCGACTATGAAGAAACCTTTGCACCTGTCGCAAGGTATTCTTCCATATGGACCATCCTTGCTCTCTCAGCATAGATGGGTTGGCACATTCATCAAATGGATGTGAAGACTACGTTCCTCAATAGAATCATTCAAGAGGAGGTGTACATTGAGCAGCCTGAAGGATTTTAAATCTTCAAAAATGAGTCACATGTGTGGAGGCTCAAAAGAGCGTTGTATGGGTTGAAACAAGCACCTTGTGCTTGGTACATATGGATAGATAGTTATTTCATCGGACTTGGTTTCGCCAAGAGTGAGGTGGATCCAAACCTATACCAGATTGTGGTGGAGGGTATGCTTTTGATCATTGTGCATTATGTAGATGATTTAATACTAATGGGTGATGAACTGTTGATACACTCATGCAAGGCATATCTTGCAAAGGAGTTCGAGATGAAGGACTTGGGCCCCCTTCTTTATTTCCTGGGATTGGAAATTTGGCAGTGGAAAGGTGAATTGTTTGTGTCTCAAGGCAAGTACGCTCGGGAGATACTAGAGAAGTTTCACATGCAAGGCTGCAAGCCTATTGACACTTCTCTTCTTGGTGGTTGGAGGAAACATGATGCTACATCGGCAGAGGTAGTGGATGCCACTGTTTATCGACAGTTGATTGGTTCGCTCATGTATTTAGTCAATACACGACTGGACATATGCTATGCTGTGAACCAGCTTTCACAAGCGATGGTGAAGCCTACCAAGCTCTTTTGGAAGGCAGGAAAGCATGTCCTGAGGTATCTCAGGGGCACATCTGGGTATGGATTGTGGTACAGACAGTCAGATGAGGTGAAGTTGCATGGCTTCACGGATGCAGATTTGGTAGGAAGCCCAACGAACAGAAAGAGCACATCTGGAGGGATTTTCAGTATCAGATCTACAACAGTTTCTTGGTATAGTAGGAAACAAAGATCTGTGGCACTCAGTTTAGCGGAGGCCGAGTACATGGTGGCAGGCTTGGCTGCATGCGAGGCTATATGGATGAGGAAGATCATGGTCGATTTGTTCGGTTCTCACTTAGATCCTACTGTGATATATTGTGATAATCAGAGTTGCATTAAACTCTTGGCTAATCCAGTATTTCATGATAGATCTAAACATATTGACATCCAGTATCATCATATCAGAGATTGTGTGTAGCGGAAGATCATGCTGCTTTCTTATATTCCTACGGAGGATCAGGATGCAGATATTTTGACGAAGGCGTTCACCAGGAGCAAATTCGAATACCATAGAGACAGGATCGGGGTGTCAGATACTCCCTATCTTGTTGAGAGGGAGTGTTGAGATTGAACAAGATGATGAGCTTAGTGAAAAGAGTCACCTTCACTAAGTGGGCCCGCAGGCTATTTTTGGCGCAAAGTCTATTTTTAGACATGTTGATCATATTCTATGAGTTGCAGGATGATATTTGTGGATGGTTGGTCAAGCTGGAAAAATAGATGGACTTCTATTTTTACACATATTTGGCGGAGTTTATTTTTAGACTGCCAGTCTAAAAATAGATATGTCGAATATTATTAGCTCTTAATAATATTTGGACTCTAAACATTATCTTATTCTCTTAGAGCACTTCAGCTCAGTGCACAGATGTGGCACAACAACTGACGGAAGGAATTACGCTATTCCTGAGGGTTTACTGGAGCTATTGCATGGAGGACTCACTTAGAACTCAAGTGGCAGAGTTTGGTGGAGTTGAAGAAGTAGTTGGTGGAGTTGTATTTAGCTTAACTTATTTAGACTCATTTGAGCTAGTTGTACCTAGTCTAACTGATTGATACACTAGTGAGAGTGGAGTGAATTAATTAGTTAATTAATTCACTAAATAATAACTCATTAATCAACTGAAGAATACATCAGTTAATTACAGTGCATGGTAGTTTCAGTGGAGACCAGTCGAGAGATAGGTGAAAGGGCAAGTGTGACTATCAGTTTTGACTAGAGTGATGCATTGATTGCATCCAACACTCAGTGGAGATGCCAATGAGGATTGCGTGAGCAAGGCTGGGGTAATTCAAACTGATTCAGAGCCATTCTTTAGCAAGGATTGTGCAGTAGAGGCAGGCTAGCAGGTGGAAAATATCGGTATATGGATTTGCAAGATCGGGCTTGATTAGTGTGTAGCGATTGTATTGTACTGAGAGCTTGATATGATTAGCTTTGTATGGAGATTGTTACATGATCTCTATGGCATATATTATATACAGATAGTTGGGGTTTTCAGCTTCAGGCTTTCCCATTAAACAACTGTGTTAATGTGGGTGAATTTTTATTGTTTCATGTGTGCATTGAAACCTTGATTTAATTTCCGCAAATGATCAATGGTGGAATAGATTCTGTATTTTGCATGAAGTTAAAATAGTGTGGGATCAGGAGAATCTTGGACATATAACACATAAGTTATATAATTTCTACACTTTATCATCATGAATTGTTATTATTATATACTCGCAATTTCATCCTTGGTTAGAATCTTCATTCATTATACATATGAAATATATAGCAGGATCTGCATTTATTTTTACGTCAGTTACAATGTTCTCTAACTAGTATTCTATTTGTATCATAATTTGTATATTATGTATATAGTTTACTAGTTATATTAACTTGTAAAATATCTTAATTAACTTAAAAGGTAGATTGATCATAGGGTAGGATTAACCCTTTGTCTTTTCCTTTCGCGAGAGGAAGAGGCATCTACGTCAACATAGCCTAAAAACTCGTCAAGAATGACCATACCAAACAACTAGGGCTATTTAAAGAGCTCTAGTCTGGGTTGTTTCTCCCTTTTTGACTAGGGTGCACATAACTCACGTCAATATATTTTTATCCCAAAATGGTTTCTCACGTCATATCTTTTGTTAGATGTGTATGCGAGCTTTAAGTTCACGATTCCCTATTTTTTGCATAATTTTAATTTCTATGAATACGCTACTAATAGTAATTTATATATCTATAAATCTAAAGAGATATAAAATTGTAATAATGTAGATTTTGAGATTGTTTAAGTACAATTTTATCAGATCTGTTGTGATAAATTTTCCAGGATAGTTTATAGATGAAGTGGAATGATATGGAACCAAAAGAAAGCACATGGGAACCAATAATGATTCTCCAACAATTTCCTCACCTTCAACTTTGAGAAGAATGTTGCTTTTGAAGGCGGGGTGGGGGGGGCGCATGTTAGGGTCCTAATCTAACCCATTTATTTAGACACATTATTCATTTATGTGGCCCATTAAATAGCTAGTTAGCGGTCACTCATTGTAAGAATGACCCGCTTTGTTAAGAAAACCCAAATTAGTTTGTAGGATCTCATTACAAGTGAGCCCATAAGTATTGAATATTCTTTATCGATACATATATTGAGTGGAAGGTTATGTAAGGTGTTTTCAAGAATTGTGACTTTGTTTAGAGCATTACTCTTGGTTGTTCCCTCTTGACTAAGAAACTGAACATAAATCTCTATTTTCTATTATCAAAGAGATGTTTCTTTGGGCTTATCTCTCTTTTTTCTTGTGTTCCTAGGCTTCACACTATATTTCATATAACTTATACTACAAATAATAATCGATGGGTATAAAATAAAAATACATTATTACTACATGTCAAAGATACCCACTAAATTATACCTACTTGGATCAACAATCTAAACCAATCTAACATATTACCATACTATCACTAACTCCTCCACCTAAATAGTTTGAGCACATAAAATAGCACACAAAATAACTCACTAATAACTTCAATTCCAATCCCAAAAAAGGGTATAGCAAGAAGTGCTCAACCTAAATAATGATAAGAGAAGTGTGAATGATGTTTGCATTGAAAACACAAATTTTAACAAATACTACCTAGTTGGATTTCCACAATGGTAAGTTTAAAAAGATTAAATTCATAGAAAGTTTAATGATATTGTTGAAGCAAATTCCAAATTCAATTATGAGACTATATAGATTAATATTTGGAAAAAAAAAGAATATTCTCAAATAGTGTGGACCTGGGAAACTCAAGAAATACTTGTTAATACCAAAATAGCCAAACACACTAAACCAACTAAATAAATCTTTATAAAAAGAAGTCTTATTTTACTTAATCTAAAAGCCTTTTTTCTCTCTTTCTTTTCTTTTCTTTTTTTTTTTTAATTTTTTAATTTTTAATTTTAAAATTGAATTAGTGAAATTTATCCAATTTTATGTTCAAGTTAAAAAAAAAAAATTTCATATTACACAAAAACACACTGATTTAAAAATTTATAAGCTGAAGTCAACATTGAAATTATCCATTATTTTAAAAATAAATTAGTTTTCATTCCATTTTTACAATTTTAAAATTTATTTTCCTTTTATCTTTTCCCACTCCAATGCATTCCAATATTCTAAATAATATTTCTCAAGATTAATTATATAATCTTCATTAGTCATGCCATTCATAATAATCCATTAGCACTATTTAAATAAATTGTATAGAATACTAGATGCTAACCTTGTTCATAAGTACCTATTTAATATTTTAATCACTTTGAAACTATCTAGCATTATTTAAATCCTATAGAATATCAAATGTCTACCTTATTAGTAGTAATTTATTTAATATTTTAATGACTTTGAAACTATCAAGATGAATATTAGCATTCATAATGGCTTATTTAATATTTTAATGAAATTGAAATTAACAAATTGAATTACATAGTCCCAACCATTACCTCCTTACTTATGTCTAATACAAATTAACCAATCCTTGTCAAGATGTATTACCATTTTGATGGAGACTTCCTAAAATGTAAGACTATTTTAGTTCAAATATGTATAAGTATGAATCCAACAATGCAATTTCGAGAAAGTTTGAGAAATTTTTGTTGTTTAAAATACCCTTTTAAATGCATAAATGGATTCAATATCCTTAAAAAAACCCTTAAGAACTGGTATTATATTTTGAACAAAATTAAGCACAAACTAAAAAAAAATCATTTGATTTATTACTTAAACTATATAACTACACATATAATTTTTATTTTTTAACTGAGTGATATATATATATATATATATATATATATATATATATATATATATATATATATATTGTAACACCCAGATTAATTTCTTATACTATTTTTAAATTATACATTTAACGTTTTTAAGTACATGATTAACGAGTACGTTAATCCAGTAATGAACATGATTTATTTTCTTTTGAATTAAGAATTATTTATGGTGTGGTTTCCATAAGTTGATAGTAAAAATTTCCAAGATTCCAGAGTAGTTATAGAGACTTAGCTTTTCCTCTAGGAAAATAAGGGAAATCCTAGAGAGTAAAAAGGGTTCTCTGTAATGAGAAGTGATAGCCAGAGGGCTATAAGGTGAGAGTGATCGAAAGTGTAGAAATTTATGAATATTGATGTATTACCGGATTATCCTGATCTAACAATATTTATCTTCTCGCTAAATACATAAGCCTTCCACTATTAATCTTGCGGAAATTAAAACTCAATTGCAAACACCTGTGAAGAAAATAAATCGAACATAAACATAGTTGTTTAATAGGAAATACTAAAGCTAAAAACCCCAACGATCATATATTATTTATATCAATGGATCATGTAATGATCTCATACAAAGCTTAGTACATCAAGCTCTCAGTACAATAAAAAATCATTACACACTGTCATGTAGAAATTTGCATATCTATGCACCAATTTCTTGCCTCCTGACAACCTGCCTCCACTGTGCAATCCCTACTGAAGAAGACCCCTGAATGAATTCTAATTGACCTTGCTTTGACTACGCAATCCTCATTGGAAACTCCAATGTGTGTTAGATGCATTGAATGCATCACTGTAGTCACAATGGATGGTCCATCTCACCCTTTCACCTGTCTCTCCACTGGGTCTCCACTGGAACTGGCATGCAAGTAGTTAACTGTGGTATTTTTTCAGTTGTTAGTGAGTTATTAGTTGTGAGTTAATTAACTAGTTAATTCACTAAACTCACACTAGTGTATCTTTTAGTTAGACTAGATACAACTGGCTCAAATGAGTTTAACTCACTTAACTGAGTTAAACTAAATTTAACAACTCCCATAAATACTCTTCCAACTCTGTCATAACTTTTCCACTTCAGTTCTAAATGAGTCCTCCATGCATGAGCCACCAATAACGGTAGGAATTGTGTAATTCCTTCAGCCCACTGATTTTCAAAATTTGTTCACTGAAATAAAGTGCTCCAAAATAATAAGTTGATATTTATTGTCGGATTATTATTAAGGACTAATAATAATCGACATGCACCTATTTTTAGATTTTCAATCTATAAATAGACTTCAATCTACAAATAGCATCCTGCAACTTATAGAATATGCTCAACATGTCTAAAAATAGACATGCACCTAAAAATATCCTGCGGGCCCCACTTAGTGAAGATGCTTAATTTTCACTAAGCTCGTCATCTTGTTGAATCTCAACACTCCCTCTCAACAAGATAGGGATTATCCTTCACCCCGATCCTACCTCTATGTTATTCGAATTTTCTCCTATTGAGCACCTTCTTCAAAATATCTGCATCCTGATCTTTCGTAGGAATGTACTGAAGTAACATGATCCTCTGCTACACACAATCTCTGATATGATGATACCAGATATCAATATGTTTAGATCTATCATCAAACACAAGATTAATTGAGAGTTTAATGCAAATCTGATTATCACAATGTATCACTATAGGATCTAAATGAGAACCGAACAAACCGACCAGGATCTTCCTCATCTAGATAACCTCGCATGTAGCTTGACTTGCTGCCATGTATTATGCTTATTCTTAACTGAGTGCCACAAATATTTGTTTCTTTTTGTACCAAGAAAATGTTGTAGATCCGATACTGAAAACCCCTCCTGATGTGTTGTTTTTGTCCGTTGGGCTTCCTGCCCAACATGCATCCGTGAAGCCATGCAACTTCACCTCATATGTCTATCTGTACCATAAGCCATACTACGATGTGCCCCTGAGATACCTCAGGACATGCTTACCTACCTTCCAAAAGAGCTTGGTAGGCTTAACGATCGCTTGACTAAGCCGGTTCACTGCATAGCATATGTCTAGTCTTGTATTAACTAAATACATGAGCGAACCCACCAACTAACGATAAACAGTGGCATCCACTACCTCTGCCGATGTAGCATCCTCTTTCCTCCTATTCCCTGGAAGAGGAGTATCCATGGGCTTGTAGTCCTCCATGTGAAACTTACCAAGTATCTCATGAGCATACTTTCCTTGAGACACAAACAGTTCACCTTCTCGCTACCATATTTCCAATCCAAGGAAATAATGAAGGAGGCCCAAATCCTTCATATTAAACTCCTTTGCAAGATCTGCCTTGCATGAGTGTATCAAATGCTCATCACCTATTAGTATTAAATCATCAACATAAAGAACAATTATTAAAAGCTTACCCTCCACCACAATTTGGTACAGGTTTGCATCCGCCTACCTCTTAGTGAAGCCAAGTCTGGTGAAATAGTTGTCGATCCGTGTGTACCAAGCACGTGGTACTTGCTTCAGCCCATACAATGCTCTTTTGAGTTTGCACACATGCGACTCGCTGCTGAAGATCCCAAATCCTTCAGGATGCTCAATGCACACCTCTTCCTCAATGATCCCATTAAGGAACGCAGTCTTCACATCCATCTGATGAATGTGCCAACCCATCTGCAATGAGAGAGCAAGGATGGTCCTTATGGAAGAATACCGTGCGATAGGTGCAAAGGTTTCTTCATAATCAATCCCCTTGATTTGTGAGAACCATCGGGCAAAAAATCTTTCCTTATACTTCTTGATGCTCCCATCAGCAGCTTTCTTTACCTTGCAGATCCATCTTGATCCTACAATTGATCTACACACCGGCCTTGGAACAATCTCCCAAGCATTGTTCCTGACAATGGAGTCATACTCCTCCACCATGGCATCTACTCATGTGGGATCCTGCACTGCTTCCTCAAAATAATATGCCTCTGTCATGATACAGTTGCTCATGAGAGCCATGTATCAAGTAAATCAATCAGGTGACTGTCTCTATCTACGTTGTGATGTGCGGACTCCTACATTCTGTGCTGCATTAAGGTTCAGTCTCTCAGCTTCTGTGGTACGCTTTCTTCCTGTTCTTATGTTTGGTTCTGCATGAATAGACTCCTCCACTCTATGAATCTCCTCGTGTGGCTGATCCACATCTAGAGGCTCATCTTTGGGAACAAGAAGTTCCTTCTCCGCATGCAAGTGTAGCTCCCTCTCAAGCAACAACTTCATGGCCTTCACCTCATTGAATTTTATATCCCGCTGCACCATAGTCATTCGACTATTTGGAAAATACACATGATAAGTATGGGGTGTTTCTATGTACCCCACAAATATCCCAACTTCTGTAGTCGGCTCTAACTTCTTCCTGGCATCCTTTGTCACATGAATGTAAACAGATGAGCCAAAAATCTTCAAATGATAAATATTAGGCTTCTTACCAGTAAAAGCTTCTCCAGGTGTACTCATGCCAAGTACTCTATGAGGACAACAATTTTTCACATAAACTGCAATGTTGCATGCTTCCACCCACAAGTGGATCGGTAGGCCCTGGTCATGCAGCATATCTTGTGCAGCACCCATGATCGTTCTATTCTTTCTCTCCGCAACCCCATTCTGCTGTGGGTTATGAGGCACTATGAGTTCTCTTCGAATTCCTTATTTTCTACAGAAGTCTCTGAATTCATTCGAGATATATTCACCACCATTATCGCTCCGCAGATCCTTCACTTACTTCCCCGACTCCTTCTCCACCAATGCTTTAAACTCACAGAACTTTGAGAATGTTTCTCTCTTCTTCTGCATGAAGAAGATCCAACATCTACGAGAATAGTAATCAACAAAAATAACATAATACCTATTTTTTGGTGTTGAAGCAACCGATAAAGGTCCACACACGTCTGTGTGAATTCTCTCCAGGATCACCGAAGCACGGTTCTCCTTCTCATGAAATTTGGTCTTCACAAAATTACCCATATTACATCCCTTGCACTAATATTAATACACAAGAGTACCCTTGGGACGTCCAGTGGAAATATGCTACAAAATCTTCAAGGCGCCATGCTGAAGATGGCCCAATATCTTGTGCCATAATTCGCCCACATCCCGGCTCTCCACTTCTTCGCTTTGTCCATCATTGCAGCGCAGTCATCTACCTCTAGATTGTAGATATTCTTAACTTGAATCTCTATCCTCTTGGTTTGACCTATTGTTTTATGTCACAGGAAAGCTTTTCCCTCGCTGAAAACGTCATAACCTCTGTCCTCCAACATAACGACTGAGACCAAGTTATTCTTCAGACCTGGAACATGCATAAAAAATTTCAATAGAAATGGTTTACTTGACTCCCTTTCAAAGGTAATGGTTCCAATGTCGATCACACTGTATCTACCATCGTTGCCCATCTCTATATGCATTTGGAGATCCTTCTCCTCCAAGTCACTAAACAAATCCTTGTCTCCTGTCATATGGAAGGAAACACCACTATCAAGATAACACACTGATCCCATTGTGCTTGAAACCGAGCATGCGATCAAGGAGAAATCAGTTTCAAATTGCCAGGCTAAGGCCTCTCCAGCTGCAGCTCCAACAACCTTCTTGTTCTTCTTTTTCTGTGGGCAGTTAGTGATGAGATGCCCATATTCGTGATAGTGAAAACACTTCACCTTGGACAAATCTAGCTTCTTGCCTTTAGTCTCATATTTTGGATGGAATTTCTTCCACTTCCCTTTCCTTGCTTTGGTAGCCAAAGCGCAATTCTCTTCATCATAATTCTTCGATGAAGAGCCATCTCTAGTATTCTACCTTATCTCCTCCTACACAAGATCCGACCAAAGTCGTTTCCAATCCGACAGTTTCTCCTGTCCATTGACAGAGTCTTTGTAGCTATGGAAACTCTTCAAAAGCCCAAGGAGAGCCAAGTTCACCAAGTCATCATCCGCAGCTATAATCCCCTCACTTCCTAGCTCATCCCTACATTGGAAAAACTTCGTGAGATATTTTGGAATATCGTCGCCCTTCTCCATTTTGATTTTTCTGAGCTTATCTTTTAGCGCCAACTTCCTATGGTCGCTGCTGCTTTGGAAAAGATCTGTCAAAGCTTTCCACATTGCAAATGGAGTGGCTATCCCATGCAAGCTAGACACAATATGGTCTTTCACACCTTTCAACAAATTTCTTCTTGTCTTCACTACCTTCTTTTATCATGCGTCAAGTAATGCAGGATCGCTAGAATTAGGCATAGGAACATCGCTATCGATGAACTCCTTCAGTCCATTATCTTCAAGCACCATCTCCATCCTATCCTTCTAGGCTATGTAATTTGATCTACCGTCAAGGGCATACTCCAATCATAACCACATTGAAAGACATTTCAATGAATACTCAATTGTTGCACCAAGAAATTTCTGCAGCAAATTCGAATTGTCCACCAGCACAAAACTCAGCACCTCTTCAAAATTTCAATTTACAGTGATCAACACTGATCTGATACCATGTAGAAATTTATTAATACTGATGTATTACCGGATTCTCCTGATCTAAAAATATTTATCTTCTTTCTAAATACAAAATCCTTCCACTGTTAATCTTGCGGAAATTAAAACTCAATTGCAAACACATGTGAAGAAAATAAATTGCACATAAATACACTTGTTTAACGGGAAAGCTTAAAGCTAAAAACCCCAACTATCATATATTATGTATATCAATGGATCATGTAATAATCTCACTATCATATATTATGTATATCAATGGATCATGTAATAATCTCATACAAATCTTAGTACATCAAGCTCTCAGTACAATCAACAATCATTACACACTGTCATGCAGAAATTTGCATATCTATGCACCAATTTCTTGCCTCCTGACAACCTGCCTCCACTACGCAATCGCTGCTGAAGAAGACCCCTGAATGAATTCGAATTGGCCTTGCCTTGATTTATCCTCATTGGCAACTCCAATGTTTGTCAGAAGCATTAAATGCATCACTATAGTCACAACGGATAGTCCATCTCACCCTTTCACCTATCTCTCCACTGGGTCTCCACTGGAACTAACATGCAAGTAGTTAACTACTATATTTGTTCATTTGTTAGTGAGTTATTAGTCGTAAATTAATTAACTAAATAATTCACTAAAATCTCACTAGTGCTATCTTTCAGTTAGACTAGATACAACTAGCTAAACTGAGTTTAACTCACTTAACTGAGTTAAACTAAATAACAACTCCCATAACTACTCTTCCAACTCTATCATAGCTTTTCCACTTCAGTTCTAACTGAGTTCTCCATGCATGAGCCACCAATAACCCTAGGAATTGCGTAATTCCTTCAGCCCACTAATTTTCCAAATCTATTCACTGAAATAAAGTGCTCCAAGAGAATAAGTTGATATTTATTGTCAGATTATTATTAAGGGCTAATAATAATTGACATGCACCTATTTTTAGATTGTTGATCTATAAATAGACTTCACCCAATATTCTAAAAATAGAATTTCATCTATTTTTCACATTTGAACAACCATCTACAAATAGCATCCTGCAACTTATAGAATATGCTCACCATGTCTAAAAATAGGCATACACCTAAAAATAGCCTGCGAGCCCCACTTAGTGAAGGTGCTTAATTTTCACTAAGCTCATCATCTGTTGAATGTCAATAGAGAGCTAGTTGGAGCCAATGGAACTCTACAACATGGCACTTGAGAAAAGACTACATAGAAGTCTTGAGGTCTACTCCAGTAACACTGCTAATCAATCCTACTCTGGTGAGGAGCAAAATGGGAGCTGACGATGTAATTTCTTCTCTCATGGTTGGGAGGCTACCATCAGCTTATTTTAACTGAGATAAGCATTATAAGCTAGAACAGGGAGAAAATAAAAGGTTTAACATGATTTTATTAAAAATATTTTTTATCTCTGTAAATTGTAATATTGATTGCAGTAGATTAACAATCGTATTTTCTTCTACATAGATTCTAAAAGGATTGAATATAGAAGAGAGATGTTTTTAAATTAGTTACAGTATGGTTGTACTTTTCATAGAATGCCTTAAGTTTATTATATAATGAA
Organism: Pinus albicaulis; assembly: GCA_034641835.2. NCBI lineage: Eukaryota > Viridiplantae > Streptophyta > Pinopsida > Pinales > Pinaceae > Pinus > Pinus albicaulis. The sequence continues at coordinate 1,813,824,331 of CM076575.1, forward strand.
GGAAAAATAATTACATGTGTAGAGAAATTCTAAGAAGGTATGGACAGCATTTATGAAAGTAAGAAATTGCAGGTTTGAATATGTATGAAACTACGAATTCACTAGAATATCCAATGTTGAAGAATGGAAGGGATAGTTAGTCCATCCAGGGAGATAAACCCCAGATTAAACATTTTTCCTTATAAACTATAGGTAAATACATACACGGACTATGGGATGGAGAATTAAAACCCATTTTGAACGATGGACTGGACATCTGTAATACCAATACTTAAGGAATAATATTCTTAAAACAGGAATTGAACTCTATAACAGTCAATATTGTGTTGTGTATAAAAGAAAACATAAGTAAACACATAAGGAGCATGTTTATGATATTATAGTAACTTTGTTAGCAGTATATACAGTAGATATCGGACCAATAAAATGGCAGACATGTAAACACAGAAAAACATACAGAAAGAGGTAACCATATGCTCAACGTCATATATCTATATAAACTAATCTATTACATTAAAAAGAGAATGGGCCTGAGTGCAAGCGCACTACCTGGGTGACTGTAGTAGGCCTAGATAATAAATCAAAGATAATAAAAATAGCAGAAAGACAAATCCATGTACGAGTTTGTTAAACATTGAAATTTAACCGTGCATAAATACAATGAAAAACTGAAGGCAAGAATCCTGAATGGAAAGTCGAATAAAAATAGAAGCGAGCGAATGCATGTATTTTCTTAACAAAGAAATGTCTTTGACAAAAAATCAAAATCTGTAAAAATCAATATAAAAGTATTCATTTACTTTACAAACTTGTCTAGCTCTGAGACAAACAGAAGAGAGCCTGGAAAAACATTGTTATCATAAGTTAAATAAAGATAAACAGTACAGAGTCTCATGGCCTTGATCATACAATATCAAAGAAAATACTTAACTATCACTGCAAGGTATATATCTTTTATGACCGACACTATGCCCAACCAGGGCCGAAAAGTATCATTCACGGTGGAAGGACCTTGGTGGCTTCATGAAAGTACTTAAGAAAACATTACATTTTGAACCCTCAAGAAGAGACAATAGTCTTATCTAGAACTAGAACATGAAGCATCAAAGACCCCTCGTTAATTTCCAGAAGTAACTGGAAGAGAAAAGGGGTTTAAAGGTTGTTAACCGTTGTACGCTGCCAAATAATAACAACCTCGTTGACGAAATTTGGTGTCTCGTCGTTACCTACAAAGACAAACAAAAAAGGTTAGAAGACCTAGGGTTTTAGATTGAAGAATAGAAAAAAAAATTAACTGTAAATTTGGAAAAAAAAATTAACTGTAAATTTGGAAGCAGAATAGAATCTATACCTTACAAGTGCAACCGGGTTCAATTTCAAAGAACTCAGCTAGAAAATCATTAATCAATCTGTGAGAAGAAGACTATGGGATAAAACAAAGCGAGGGAAATCAATAACCAGAGAGGTGAGGGTGAAAACCCTGGTTCTCTTTCACTTTTCCTGGCCGCACCATTGATGGAAAGCTGACCTCCTCAACAGAAATGGTGTAAAACCCCATGGTGCCCTAAGGCAGAGAACCCAAATTTTCAAACTCTGTGCCAAAGTCGCAAGACTGCAGAAGAGATGCACGGAATAGTGTTAACCTAGCAATCATATTCCGTAGCGGAGAGATAACAAAATTTAAACAACAAGACTACGAAAGGGATGCAAAGATGCAAGTTAGCCCAACAAACAATTCTGCAGCAGAGATGAAATAAGATTTAAAACACCAAGAAATCTTAACTGGCTTCAGCCGAGACAAGGGATGGAGAAATCACCCTTTATGCACAGTTGTAGAGCTCGAGCTGCTCTTACAGTGACACCCAAATGATTGAGCGGTTAGGATTTGCGGGGTAAGGGTTTTACCTTAACTACCCAAGAATGATTCACAACCGTAGATCAAAGGATGTCATAGACAGTGTAGATCATCCCAAGTGTCAAGCAAAATCCGAAAGACAACATCAAACAACGCCACATAGATATGCATAGTTAATAAAGCAAGTACTATGTTTTAAATAATATGCCATTTATTCCAATACAGAGATAATCAACAAAGAATCTGAAAACAAATAAATTCAACCATAACAAAGGTTTGATATCATATGTATAAGTCACATTGCTATCATACTTTAAATAATTAAAGCAATGTTTTTATAATGTCATTATAGGTAACAAAAAATTATCATATATATATATATATATATATATATATATATATATATATATATATATATTTGTTTTATTTATGGGATTAGGTGATTGGATAAAAGTGAGAAATAGATAATTTCTGGCAATCATAATTAGAATTGTTTTTAATATAAAAATATATTTATTTATTTAAATATATTTAATATAATAAAATTTTATATATTAACATTATTACAATTATTTTATTTCAAATAATTATTATATAATTTTGAACATATATATATAATTTTAGAAAACAAATCACAATCCAATTAAATTATCCCTCGTCCTAAAGCGAGGAAAGCCCAATCATAATTCACGTGGGAGAATAATTTCCAGTTTGTTTCACTTACGTTTATTAATGGATCTAATTCATCATAAATTTGTCAATACCATGTTTGACATTTGAATGGTACTTTCTTGCGTCCACAGCTAAAATTGCTTTCTAACATTTCTTAAATTTACCATTAATGTGTTTGACATCGAATCGTAGGGTGAGTAAGGAGATACATTCAATGAAATCAGAAATTTCTGCCCTGAAATCTCAAGTTGCACAACTAGAAATGTCAAAAAGAGGATCTCAGCTTTCTAGCTCTCTCTCAGGCAGAAACACAAATTACACTCTGCATACTGCTCCAGGACAATCTTCAAATTCTCAAGTGGAGATTGTTGAAGGAATTCCGGATCCAACAATTGGATTCAGAGAAATGCAAGTCCTTGCAGTTCAATACCAGCGACACCATGTCAAGGTAAATATTTGTGTTGAAGGTAAAATATATAAAGTAACTGCATTAATAGATTTAGGAACATATGTAAATATCCTTTCCAAGAAAGTTGTTCCCTCCAGATTTTGGGTATATGTTACCAGAAAAATCACAGGACTTGGAAAGCAAGAATTAAAATTCGAAGTTCCAAAAGCTGTTGTTTGTTTTGACTCCCATTGCGTCAAACTTAAGTTTGCCATTGCAGATATTCCAGTCGACTACATTTTGGGCAATGTATTTTTAGCAGCTGTTGAGCCCCATGGTTCTTTTAGATTTCCAGATAAATCTCCAGGCTATTTCATTACAGTGCCTACATCAAATAATTAGGGTAAGAGGATAGAACTTCCTTATATTTCTAATCCTCGAGTTTCTACAATGGTGTTGGCCATGCAAGAACTTCACAAAGCGGAAAATAGTTTGAAGGAACTCAAGGATCATAAGAATATGATCATAATTGAAGATCAGTTGAGTTCTTCAGAAATTCAGAGACAGATCTCTGAATTACAGAAACACTTTGAAAACACTTGCTGCTAAGAGGAACCAAATGCATTCTGGCATCGCAAGCAACATTGTGTAGAATTGTCCTACAAGGATGGATATACGGGCAAAGCATGCAGATCCAGAGTTATCCCCATGTCAAAAGAATACAGACAACTCTGTGAAAAAGAAATAAATCAGCTATTGCAAAGAAAGTTGATCAGGGAGTCTGACAGTCCATGGAACTGTTATGGCTTCTACGACAATAAGAGAAGTGAACAGATAAGGGGTATTCCCAGACTTGTTATAAATTATAAACCTCTTAAATCTGTTCTTGCAGATGATACATATCCTATTCCGCACAAGGGAGATCTTCTGAGTAGGATAGCTGGAGCCAAAGTTTTCTCAAAGTTTGATCTAAAATCTAGTTTCTGGCAAGTAGCCATAAAAGAAGAAGATAAGTGGAAAACAACATTCAGTGTGCCAGCAGGACATTACGAATGGAATGTGATGCCATTCGGTTTAAAGCATGCACCTTCTAAGTTCCAGAAGGTAATGGATTCCATTTTTAAGCCATATAATGAGTGGTTACTTGCATATATAGATGATCTCCTAGTTTTCTCTAAAAATCTCTAGGACCATTTTAAACATTTGAGAATTTTCATGAAGTTGGTCCAGAAAAATGGGTTGGTCCTAAGTAAGAAGAAAATGGAATTATGTAGGACTAGAATAAAGTTTTTAGGGCACAATATAGAAAATGGACAAATTTCTTTACAGAGTCATGCTCTTGAGTTTGCAGATAAATTTCCAGACATCATTCTGGACAAGACTCAATTGCAGATTTTTAGGATTTTTAAACTATGTAAGTAATTTCTATACATCATGTGCCACTGATAGGTCTTTGCTCAACCAGAGACTAAGAAAGAATCCAAAACCTTGGACTCAAGCTCATACACTGGCTGTCAAAAATATTAAATCCAAGGTCAAGAATCTCCCTATACTCTATGTTGCTGATGATGGCTCTTTTAATATTGTTGAAACAGATGCCAGCGATATAGGTTGGGGAGGTGTCCTCAAACAGAGACCAAGTGAGGAAAGCCATAAAAATGAAGAAAAAGTTGTGCAGTATGCATCTGGAGTTTGGAGTAAAGCTGAAAAGAATTACTCTACAATTGAAAAAGAAGTTAAGGCTGCATGGAACTGCATCAGAAAATTCTCCATCCACTTGGTAAACAAATTCTTTTTACTGAGATCTGATGCTTAGGCTCTGGCCAAAGTCATTACAAAAGAAATCAAGAACCCTGAAGATGCCAAATTTGCAAGATGGCAAGCGCTATTTGCAAATTTTACTTTTAAAGTTGAACACATAAAGGGTTCTGAGAACTGTCTGCCAGACTTTCTCAGTAGAGAGTTTATCCAGCATCAAAAACAGCCTGATGACCGAGAAGAAGAAGCACATGTAATGGTCATCATTACAGAATGGAACCATGCCCAACAGAGGGAAGAACTGAGATCCATATCTGATGATGAGTCATGGGCAGTATACAGGGAGAAGTGGAGACCCACGTGGCAACTCCGCAATACCAAGATACTAGATGCAAATCTTAAGAATCATTCAAACATACAGCATCTAGTACCAGAGAGAAGAGTACATCCAAAAGGAAGTCAATGGATCCATGATATGATGTATTCTACCTACATGACAACTTCAAAAGAAGCTGAAAGATCTCTATTCGAAGATTTCTGTGATCTTGCTGTTATTGGTACTAGCGACAGCAACAGAACAAATATCTTCAGTAAATCCTATGCTATCAACAGGACACGGTACCCAGGAAAAGATTGGCTGGCTGAATTCCGCATGTGGCCAGGTGATGATCCTAACTTGCTTTTTCCTGACACTGTGTATAATTTTGCAGGATACAAAAACCACTGGTGGAACCTGATGAACAAGGATGGTCGTAATGAGACTCATTACACCAAGATCAAATTTGGTCCCACCTGGATAAACCAAAGGAACTGACAACTGCCATGGCTTGACAGTTGGTGGTTCGACTATGGGTTAAGTGTTTACAATATGGATCCCTATTATTTTGAGTCATACTGGCAGAGTAAATGTGAAGACTGCCTAGAGAAAATAGGAGAATGTTTCCACACCCCATGTCAAACTACGAGAGACATTGGGCAGCTTGAATACAAATTAATAAATTCTGTATTATTTTCTCATATGAAAATGCATCATCAATGGCTGGTCATGACCAAGATAAAGCATCAAATCATATTGAATAAACCCATGATTGTACGACGGATATACACGAAAGTCTGGGATGATTATCTGTATCCCACCCTCAGATTTCCAGGAATAAAAATCTTGGAGGAATCCGATGTAGCTAGTACAAGCGGTTCTCATGGGCTCCGCTAAAACAAAAGTATCATATGTATGTTTACCCAGTCATGGGTTCACAGTGACAGGTCTTTTCTCGAGGGCTTGTTACCTGTTCAAAAGAGCATCCTCTCTGTACCTAATAATTATGTTTCCTCGTGGGCCTTGTACATAAAAGGCATCCACTGTGTTGTACCCACACACTGTCACATGTGTCGGACGGACCGAATCTCTGTGTGGATGTCACTTCGGTGTTACCCGAAAGCAATGATTCGCCATCCACTTGTCAATAATCCGATGGCTCTACATGAATGTTTGTCCCCCCCTCATTTCCTATAAAATGAGGGTTAGGCTCATTCTTGAGGCATTCGCATTCGGAGAGTCTTGAGTCATTTGTGTGTTTGAGTCGAGCCGAAGCTCCCTGCTCTACATCTGCGAGAAATTTCTCGATCTGTTTGCATCAAGGTGCTAAGATTCAAGTCCTTAGGTGATCTGAGAAGCCTGCGTGTCTATGTGCTCGGCATAGGCAAGAACCTAAAGTGGCCAGATCATAGATCGAGTCTGTAATTAAGTCTGTCTATGTGTTGTGTGTTCTGTAAAGAACTCTGAGACAGAGTCTGCAACTGGCCAGAAAGCTTCCAGTAAAGCTCGCACATTTATTGTGTAGCCTAAGTCTGGTAAATGCCACTGCAGTCAATATCTGGAAAGAGATCTTGATTTCCAGTCATATATTTTGAATTCTGAAATATGCTCTGTAAAATCATTTTGATATATCAATAAAGAGAGAAGTATTTTCCGCATTATTAAGCACTGTTACTCTGTGCATTTATATTGTCTACTAAGACACTGTTTGTCATTCTCAAAGTCTTGAAAGTTCGCTAGAAGTTCGACAGAGGTTCACCAAACCACTAAGGTACGCCAAGGCCGTAAAAGGCGAAGGGAAGCCGCGAAAAAGGCCACTAGATGCGTGAACGTGGGAGTAGGTTCGTGTATGGGTTCATCGCTAGGTTCACATAAAGAAGTTTTGAGAAATTGACAAAGGAGACACTTAGCAAGGCCAAGTCCGCCTGTGTGTGCGGTGCTAAGTTGTGCGGTGCTAAGCAAGCTTGTTGAAGCCCCTGCTAGAAATTGGTATGAGAGCCAGTAGTCAAGGTTAACTGTCGAATCTGGTTCGAGAAAAGGTCAGTACTTAATCCTTTTCCTCTCTTTATAAGTTGATATGGACTCAATGAGGAAATCAGTTTCTTTCCGTGAATTGGAAGAACAAGATAGGGCTACCCCAGATTCTCTCAGAGATATGTTTGCATCTTTTTCAAGTAGAGTAATTAATAACTCAGAATTATTGTATGAAGAGATTGAGCCTCAGGCCAAATGGGTTCTACCAAAGATATCTGCATCTGAGGTATATGCAGATCTGAGTGTGTGGCATCTCAAAGCTGCCACTAGAATTACAATTAAAAAATCCAACGCAAAAGTCGGTTTTTGAATTTAATTTAAGTCTGTAACCGCAACGTTATAATTGGATGCAACACAATTTAACATCCGCGCAACAAATTTATTATTGCTGGTAGATTTGATTGTACTAGCTGCAGGGCTGAATTTTGGTAACAACTTCCTCAAACTTTGACGGTCTGTGTTTGGCAGTTTTCTTTTATTTTTTTAACGAGAGTTTTTGGAATTTTCTTTATTTTGATGTCGGGTCCAGTATTATTCTGACGGTCTAGAATAGCTAAAATGCCTCAAGACAGAATTTTATCAAACTCCATGAGACCAAACTTGGCTGGGCGTTATAAAAAGGGCTTATTATAGGTATCAACTATATATATATATATATATAGGTTTAAAGTAACTGATTTGCCACCTTGGGTCGGAAAACGTCAGCATTCAGTACAGGTGAGTGTTTTTTTCTTTCCAATGTCTTACTCGTGAGCTGGATCGTGAGTCATTTATTGTTCACAAAATTATTTAGTGTAGCAGACTCAGCGGATCAAAATCATTTAATGTAGCAGACTTAGTAGATCAAAAGTACATCAAAATTACTATCAGGATTCCCATATATTGAAGACTTGCCAGTTCGGTGCACCGTGCAATTTGCAATGAAGGCTACATGCAGAGAGGAGTTAGCAAATGGTGTAGTTGGTAAAGAAATTGAATGCATTTGTGGCATCCTGCATTACAGATTAACACCTCCTGCGAAACCTTTTTTCATTTCGCTACCCCTGAATACCTGAGTGCACCTATTATCGAACACAGACCGATTTCTTCCCGGTAATATATACTTTCCTTCATTTGTTCAAATTCTTGGATCTTTGCATTTTGTTGTGTAAGCTCTGTGAGAACTTCCAGGGTTTCGTCCACAAACCCAAACCCTGGTGATAATCTGGTTAATACTATGTTTGTAAAATAATGTAATGACAACATTATGTCACTGACAAAAATTTCTCTTAACCTTCCTGGAGCTGTTCTACATTTGAGGAGTGTAGGACAGGGAGGCACTGACCATGTGCTGTATTACGTAAACAGATTATACTCAAATTGACTTGAAGAGAATATGATAATGAGGATAATCTGATTTAATGTTAGACACTAGCCAGGCCAACCTCAAATTGATGTTTGATGTACTAGACTGGTTGAGGCTGATTTATGTGTGAGACAGGAGACCTGGAGCTATTACACTAGTTTATTACACTAGTTTAAGGAGGTGTACACATCTCGCGTCAATATTCGATTGTACCAAATTTACAAAGACGTGAAATAAATTGTGGTGAAACGGAGATTTACGCGCTTGGTTTTCTAAAATTGATGTTTTCTTTACTGGTTTATAATAGCAACTGATTTCTGATTTCTTTATGGTTCTATAAATTTAAAATTGTTATTACTGGAAAATTCGTTTGGTGAATTTCAAAAGTTGGATTTTTGACCCTTCGCAAATTTTCACATTTTTCTTTAATTGACTTACCTGCTTGAGCCTGTAGTTGTGATTGATTAGCATAACTTTACATTGGATTTTGGCGTTTGATTTTTTTTGTCAGTGTACTCATAGAGGTATAGAAAGATTAGAGGTTTGCTAAATTTACAGTTTTATTTATTACTCGAAAGTGCAAATTATTTGTTTAGATTTGCTAGATATTCAAAATTATATGATTTTTGGTCTTGTGAATTTTACCTAAATACATGGTTAGTATATTTTTAAGAATTGAAAATCTATGTATCTTATTCTGGTGATTTTGCATGATATCATAAAGATATATTTATTGGGTTGTAAAGAATTCATGTATCACTCCAAGTTATCTTAATTGAGGTGTATTTAATGTACTTTGCTAACTTGGGTGAATAATAACAAGTATTCCTAATCAATGTAAGAGGTTTTGTCATATCTCAACTAGGAATTAATCAACCTAATTTTGCACTGCTTGCTATTGTGAATTTTGGAGATTCCAATTTTAAAAATAATAATATATATTTATAAATAATAAATTAAATATATGTTTGAGCAATGAATAATTAAGTATTTATTTAAAATTATTTACTTATATGTTAAATGTATAGTTTGTGTTGTTAATGTTTTTGTTAAATTTATTTTTTCATTAATAATTATTCAATTTAATATTTTTTTTTTTTAATAAATATAGTTTGGGTTTTGCAACTATATTTATATTGACAAATTTGATTGTTTATAAGAATTTTTGGTGAAAATCACATGTAAGAAAATTTTGTCAACAAGTGTCGAACCAGCGTGGTTCATCAGGACAAGATGATGAACCACACTTGCTAGTTCGAAACGTGTCGACAAAATTTTCTTAGATGTGATTTTCACCCAAAATTCTTGTACACAATTTATGGATCACAGAAGCGAAATTCCTAAAATTTGATTGTTATTTAGTCAATGTCATTTAAATATATTGATTCTATAAGTGTGAAAAGATGATAGGAAAATAGATGTTTTCTTAAGATAATGAGTAAGTTGGTATCAAGATTCTTTTCACCCAAATATTATTATCTTCATCCAACTATTATTAATTTCTTATATGATTTTTTAAAATTTTATTTGATTATTAATTTTTTTAATTTTATTCCTTTTATCCTCTAATATTATAATTACCACACACACATATATAGAGCTTAATATTCACAATAACTAGTTGTAAAACTTAATAGTTACTATAATGAGTTCTAAATGACACCCTTAAATTTCCATATTGTGAAGTTTCTTATTATTTATAATTTAATAGTATGAATTTGGTCCTTGATATGCATGGTCGCAGTGGATTGCTTGATTGCTCTAATCTGGGTTAAAACTTGGATTCTTGAAAAAATTGATTTTAATAAGCTCTTTCCATTGTGTTTAAGGTATTTTTTATTTTTTATTTTTTTTAAGTGAAACTTATATTTTAACGAAGACATTGATACCTTTTTATTCTTTTAAAGTGAAACTTATATTTTAACCATGAGATTTTAAAAAACCATGAGATTGACACATAAAGCACATTGATTTAGAAATTTATAAGCTGAGAAATTTATAAGCTGAGGTCAACATTTAAATTAATCTATTAATTAAAAAGAGATGAGTATTCATTACTTTTTTACAAATTTTAAACTTAGTATCCGCTTCTCTTTTCCCACAAAGATGCATTCCAATATTCTAAATATTCTTTCTCAATATTAATTATACAATCTTGATTACTCATGCCATTCATAATAATCCATTTAACATTATTTAAATAAATGGTATAAAATGCTCGCTCACCCTATCCATAAGCACCTATTTAATATTTTAATGACTTTGAAACTATCTAACATTGTTTAAATAATAGTATATAACATTATTTAAATGGTATAGAATATCGAATGTCTTATTCATAATAATATATTTAATATTTTAATGCATTTGAAACTATCATGATAAATAGTAGCATTCATAATGGTTTATTTAATATTTTAATGACATTGAAATTAACAAATTGCATAGTGCCAATCATTACCTCTTTACTTTTGCATGATAAATATTGACCAAGATTTGTCAAAATCATTATGAGACACTTTCCAAATTGTGAGATTATTCAACTTAAATGTGTATAAATATGAATTGAGAAATATAATTTCTAGCTAGATTGTGATTTCTTATTGTTCAAAATAAACTTTTAGATGGATAAATGGATTCAACATTCTAAAAAACCCCTTATAGTGTTTTGCAATTTATAAAATTAAGAAATATGTATTAGATTTTGAACAAAATTAACTAAAAACTCAAAGAAAAAACATTTTATCTATTTATTAAACTATATACATGTAATTTTTTTTTTAAATTAAGTAATACGTATATTTTTTTCTGTTAGATGATATATATAAGTTTTAATCAATTTAGTTATATTATATATGTATATGTTTAGGTGATTAGATAAAGGCGAGAGGTAAGCAATTTTTGGACCATCATGAAAAATTAGTTTAAATTTTGTTAGAATTGTTTTTAATATAAATATAGTGTATTTTTTTAAATATATTTAATATAATAAAATTTTACATCTGTCATTTTATTTAGCATTATTTTCTTTGAAATAATTATTATATATTATAATTTTTTTTAAAAAATAATTATTATATAATTTTGAATATGATATTATTTTATTTTATTTTAGAAAACAAATCATAATTCAATTAAATTATTCCTCGTTCTAAAAACACGAAAGCCCAATCATAATTCACGTGAGAAGACTCTAAAATAACCAAAAACGTGGCCAAATAATTTCCATTTTGTTTCACCTTGTATCTAATTCATCATAAATTTGCCATTACTGCGATTGACATTTGAATGGTAGGGTCCACAGCTAAAATTTCTTTCAAACATTTCTTAAATCTACCATTAATGAGTTTGACATTGAATCGTAGTTTTCCTGGCCCAACGTTAAGTGGGTTTTTTGAATTTAATTTAACTCTGCAACCCCAACGTTATAATTGGATGCAACGCAATTTAAGATCAGCGCAGCAAATTTATTATTGCTGGTACATTTGATTGTAGTACTGCGTGCAGCGTCGGATTTTTGTAACAACTTCGTCTCTGTTTCTGTCAGTTTTCTTTTATTTTTTAACAAGTACAGTATTCGTCAAAAGGTTTTGGCGTTTTCTTTATTTTTATGAGGGGTGCAATATTCTTCTGATTGTGTAGAATAGTTAAAATGCCTCATGACAGAGAATTTGATCAAACTCCATGAGACCAACTCTGGATGCATGTTGTAAAAAGGGCCGATTATAGGTATCACTATGTAATTCACATGATTATTTGCATTTTTATGATTATTTAAAGAAAGTGAATAAATTGTTATATATATATATATATATATATATATATATATTTTTTTTTTTTTTTTGAATGAGATGTTTTAAAATAAATCAAAATTTTTATTTATAACTTAACGTTTATGATTTATAACTTAACGTTTATCCAATGGTATGTACTATTTTATTTTTCCAATTTTAAGTTACCTTATATTTTTTATTATTTAAAATATGTTTTTAAATGAATTAATGATTTGAAAAATTGGGAAGCATTCAAACTATATAGATTAAGCAATTTATGATTTTTAAAAATATGTCAAATTTCCAGTTAAATTAATCCACAAAAACTTAAGAAAAATCATTTTAAGTAAAATTAACCTACAAAAGCTCAAAAAACAAATCAATTTTTTTTTGGTAAATTTTACATAGATAGCAAAGAATCATTGTAAAGTCAAGATGACTGATTTGGGATTTCAATTTTCATAAACAGATCTAGAATGAACTAGAAACAAAATAGATACAGCATTGAGATTGTTGCTCATTAAAGAGTCCCGACAAATATCAACATATTAAAAACCATAACTTCAAGAAGACCATGGAGAAATATCATCCATGCAGCAGTAAGTGAGACAATTTTCACCTATCATGGATATCAGTAAAAAAATGTGCATCTAGACTAGCAACACCAACTGTTGTATTGAGACCTAGGGATCATGCTCTCATAAGAAAATTCATACATCAAGACCAAACACACCCACAACTCTATTGAACCACCAAGGTAGTCACTCTCTCAAAAATATCCATCCAGTAAAAACAACAACACCTACAGGATCATGAGAGTATAGCAAAACCAAAAACTTTGGAGAAAGAAACAGATGTCACCCTTTCATCAATAAGGTCCCTCAAGGCATAACAACCACCAAGGTAGCCACTCTCTCAAAAATATGCATCCATTAAAAACTTCAACACCTACATGATCATGAGAGTATACCAACACCAAAAACTTTACAAAAACAAATCTATGTCACTCTTTCATCAATGTCATCCCTGAAGGAACAAGAACCATAACTTGACACCTCAACAGAAAGGCTCAATCCCTACCCATCACCACCATCCATATTCTCAAATGATTGAAAAACCTTCATACCAGTACTAATGACACTCAACTTCCATTTTGCATTTAATGTGATTGGACATTAGTTGCATTGAGTTGGAAAGGCATTGGAAACCATGAATGGACAATCTGTATTTTTGGCCCCCATATTTAAAAAAATTGAGCACTAAATACACCCCATATGAACTGGAGGAAGGAAAGAAAAAATAAAAAAATTCATCTATTAATTAGATTACCTTTAGAAAAATACACCCATAAATCTATAAATCTACTTAACATGATTTTTGATCTTATTCATATGATATTCATATTTCATTGAAGTATTTTTGTTTTATTAGGATTTTGAATTTGTGTTTTTGATAAGTGAGTGAAATGACTATAAAAACATTCATTGAATGCTTATCCTCTCTTCTCTATATAAAAATAGTATTATTATTTTTGTATATGGATTATTACCATTAATAATCACAATAATGAAATTTTCTATAAATTTAAAGTATTTAGCTTGCAATTTATTTATGTATTTACTTTCTAGAGTCTTCAACAATGCACAATTTCATTAGGTCATTTTTAATGTATATTTTTTTTATTATTTTACTTCAAATTTTGTATTGTTGATTGAAATGATAAGTTTGGTCTTTGCAATTTGCACAATTATGTTTTTAAGGAATTTCAAAAATCTAAATCTATTTATATATTAAAAAAATATATTAAAATAATATAGATTTATTATTCGAGCAAAACATCAAATAGTATAGAGGGGGTCTTAGATAGAAGGTGATTGGGAATTTTGTTAAGATGCTCCTTGATGTGAAGTTAGTGATTCAATTTCCCATCAAAGTGATATATTACAGATATTGAAAATATAGTCTTACCAAATAAAATAAAATCAAATCAAATAATAAAACCCCATTCTTAATTTCCACAATTTAATTTAATGAAAAATTATATCATCATCCTTAATTTTTATATCTTTATATCTGTGATCAATCTATCTCAATTTTGATATTTATAAGTTGTCTAAAATGTTTGAAAAATGGCTCGTCACTTGAAATGAAACAATTTCTGCACATGTCGTAATTTGATGTGTAAATTGCTTTAAAAACAAATTGCAATATCGGTTAAAATTAACCCTTTTGACTCATTTTAGCGGTATCAAATACCGTGCATTCTAAATCTAAAATATCAACTTGCGAATAATTTATAATCATCTGACGGTCGTATAAAATCATAAGTTTCAAATCATATATATATAAAATGATGCAGGCTAGCTGCAAAATATCAGAATTACACTGCAGAATGGAATTTTTAAGCTTTAATAAAAATCCATTTTACTTCGCAACAGGGTTCAACCTTGGATTTTAACAACATACATACATGCAGAAAATCAACAGCTGGATTGCATAACATATATAGACTATAAAACAACCAAAACAAATGCAACTTCGCGGGATTCCTTACTGGAGGGTCCCACACAGTCCTGACCAATCACGATCAGTCGCACTTCATAGTTTTTACAATGTAACCTTAAGACTTAAGACATATTTTTTGCATGATGCGATGTTGATCTATGTTGACACATGGCTTTCCTCACTTCGCATCATAAAAATATTACCTTACCTTGCGATGGCCCTTAGCGCTATCCTTAAAATTTTGTGATTTGTGATCGCCGCTTCCAATATCCACTGTTTGATCTCACCTGGATGTGACAGTCTGCGCTATGCCTTCGTTATACCACTTCACATCACAATTCAAATTCTTTAACTTGAGAAATGAGTCGTAATCGATATCCTTTACAATCTGCGATGTCTCTCCACCTGCGGTGTGATTGTCCATCGTTGATCGGTTGGATCCAATGGTCTTCGTCAAGCTTTCAAACTCAATTTGTTTTGTCCTGCGACTAACACAATATTCAATCCAACAAGAAATATGAAAATTCTATAGACCCGTCCTGCCTAAAATCCTTTTAATATTTTTTTTTTTAATCTCAAATACAGGTATTCAATTTCAACAGAGATTCAAATAATTAATTTAAAAGAGGGAACCCGATCTTAGTACAAAACACTTAGAATTTAATGGGAAAAGAAATGTTGCTTTAAAAAAAAAAAACACAGAGATCCCGATCAAACACAAAACACTTGGAAATAATTTAGAAATGGAAAAGACAGAGCCAAGCCCTCAGATGGCTGGTTTTTACATTTACTTCTTCTTCCCTATTCTCTCCTTTCTCGCTATGGATGGAAGAACCCCACAAATGTGGATTTGGTTCGTTTTTATGCCTTTCCCCAAAATCGCCATATGGTGCAGAAACCGTCAATCAGTTTCCAAACAGTTTATTCAACTAAAAACTTAACTAATTCTAATTTAACCATTATTTTATTCTGCAAATTACAATGGTTGAGTTAGCCGACATTAACTTAAACAAAATACTTTTAAAAAGATAAAGTCTTCAAATTCTTCGATTGCTGATCCTCTTCCCAAGCCACAACATATAACCAATTTGTCACATTGATGGCTCTACCTTAATGCTCCTACATCAGGCTCCCGAGGTAAATTAAATTCATGGCTCATGTCCATGAGCTCTTCAATAGAGTACCCTGTGCTTTGAATTTTGGCAGCATCCAAACAAGAACAATCCTCTACAGCATGGTCCTTCCATTTGACGAGATACTCTAAATATTCTTTGTTTTGCGTCTTCCTGGCTACCTGTGTGTCCAGAATCTGTTCAATTTCCAATGGTTGTGATAGAGGCATCTGTTTAATCCATGATATCTCTTCATCCTCAGTGTCCCGTGTTTGTCTCTCTAAATTATCTTCTTCATTGACTGTAGTGTATGGGTACAAATCTGCCACATTAAAGATGGGTGAGATTCCTGCACCCGGAGGTAACTGCAACTTGTAAGAATTTTCAGAAAACTTCTGAATAATTCTACAAGGCCCTATCTTTTTCATCCTCAATTTGTTGTAATTGCCTTTAGGTAACCTCTCCTTGCACAAATGTGTCAGTAATAGGTCTCCTACTTCGAATTGTACCTCTCACCTTTTCAAATATGCTCGTTATTTATATTTTTGGCTGCTATCTTGTAGTTTCAATTTGACTTGTTTATGTAGATCACTGATTTCTTTTGCGAAACCTTCGCCATCATCACTCCTGTGTTCTAACAGACCCAAATCTTGTGATTAAAATACTCCACATGGGTGAATTCCATATAGGATTTGGAAAGGAATTCTACCCTTACTTCTGTTGGGTGAGTCATTGTAAACAAACTTTTCTTTTTCAAGCACATGATCCCACTGTTAGGAATTTTCACCAACCGGACTCCTCAGCAGATTTCCTAGAATCCTGTTCACAACTTCAATTTTCCCATATGACTGTGAATGATAAGCATAATTGAGATTTAGTTTGGTGTCTAACTTCTTCCACAATGTTCGCCAGAAATGGCCTGTGAACTTTACATCCCTGTCCGAGATGATGGACTTCAGCAAGCCATATAATCTGACCATATCTGTAAAGAAAAAATGAGCTACATGTGTGGCATCACTTGTCTTTCTGCATGGAATGAAATGTGCCATTTCGGTGAAATTATCCACCACCACCATGATGAAATCAAATCCCCATTTTTTCTTCGGAAAACGTAAGACAAACTCCAAGCTCACTGACTCCCATGGTCTATTCAGAATGGGTAAGGGTGTATACAACCCTGCATTCTGGCTGCGTCCCTTTGCATGTTGACACACTTTACACCTGACCACGAATATTTTTACATCCCTTCGCATTCTCAACCAATAGTAAAAGTGGCTCAGTTAATTCAAAGTCTTATCTATGCCGAAATGTCCAGTTAAACCTCCACTGTATTTTTCCTGAATTAAGTTCTCTCGCATAGAAAATTCTGGAATACACAAATATCCTCCTTTGAACAACGACCCATCCTACATGTTATAGTCCAACCATGGACTATTTTCCCTCAACAGTGGATTTTGTCAAGCTTCATAAGCTTCCTTAAAATATGCATCCACTTCATACAAGTATTTGAGATGCTCAAATCCCAACACTTGCACTGTTATTTCTTGTAATATTAGACTCTTCCTGCTTAACGCATCTGCCACCTTATTGGCCTGACCACTGATATGTTTCAAAAAAAATGTAAAACTCTGCAAGTACTCCACCCACTTCGCATGTTTATGATTCGTCTTGTGTTTCTGCATGATATATTGCAATGCAGAATTCTCTTAAAACAAGACAAATTCAATAGCCAGCAAATAATGTCTCCAATGCTTCAATGCTTGGACGACTACATAAAACTCTTTGTCATAAGACGTATACTTCTGCCTTCTCTCATTTAACTTCTCGCTAAAATATGCGACTGGCTTATCTTCTTGGCTGAGTACCGCACCAATGGCTTTCCCAGTGGCATCACAATGAACTTGGAAAATTTTGTTGATGTCTGGCAAATTTAGGATTGGTTTTTCCGTAATCTTCTTCTTCAAAAACTGAAAACTCCTCTCAGCAGGTTCTGTCCAATGAAAAGGCTGATTTTCCTTCTTAATGGTATCCAAAATAGGTGCAAAAATACCACTGAAGTTCTTAATGAACTTCCGATAGAAACTTGCCAATCCATGAAAAATTCTTACTTCAAACAAACTTTTGGGAGATGGCCAGCTAACTATGGCTGCAACCTTCTCTGGGTCCATCTTCAATTCATTCTCAGAAATTACAAAGCCTAGATAAATCAACTCTTTCTTTAAAAAAGAATAGTTTTTCAAATTCATTAACAATCTATTCCACTGCAATTTTTCTAGCACATACCTAACATGCCAAAAATGTTCTTCCTTTGTTTTGCTAAAGATAAGTATATCATCTAGATATACAATCACAAACTTACCAATGAATTCTTTAAACATCTCATTCATAAAACACATTAATGTGTTGGGTGCATTTCTCGGCCCAAAATGCATGACCGACCATTCATACAAGCCTTCATTGGTCTTGAAATATGTCTTCCATTCATCACCTTCTCTAATCCTGATCTGGTGATAGCCTCTTTTTAGATATATCTTTGAAAAGTACACTGCTCCACTCAGACAATCCATCATATCATCCATCCGAGGTAAAGGAAACCTGTACCTGATAGTAATATTCTTTATTGTCAGGGAATCATTGCACATCCGCCATTCACCTCCTTTCTTGGGAGCTAAAACGGTGGGAACAACACAAGGGATCAAAATCTCTCAAACTATTCCTTTATCTAACAATTCCTGTACTTGCTTCTTGATCTCCTCATTGTCTTTCGGACTCATCTGATAAGAAGCCTTGTTTGGCAAAGTAGCTCCTAGAATAAAATCAATATGGTGACTAATGCTCCGCTTTGGTGGTAATTTATCTGGTAGATCATCCACCACAATATCACTAAATTCTTACAACATGTCATGTATTTCCATAGGCAAATCAATGATTATTTTATCCATTAATATTGTTCTTGGCCTCTACACACCTGCATAATTCATTTCATTCTCCTCAATCTGTCATAGAAACTCCTTCCCACCTACCAATAGTGTTTTAGTAGCACTAGTTTCTGCAGTCTCTTCTTCTTTCATGGGAACTAGCATATGCTTTATCCCATCCTTCAAAAACCTGTAACAATTATTCTCGCCATCATGGACAACCTTTATGTCATATTTCCATGGTCTGCCCAGCAGAATATGGCATATGTCCATAGGCATAATATCACAAGTTATCTTATCCTTTTACTTACCAATGTGAAACTCCACCTCGCACTGCTCATCAACCAGCAGTTGGTATCCTTTCTGTAACCAAGACACCTTATATGGAGTCATATGCTTCGACTTCTTCAAAGCCAATTTCTCCACCATCTCAGTGGCTACCATGTAATCAGTGCTTCCACTATCTATAATCAATTTGCAACACTTTCCATGATACTCACACACAATCCGGAAAAATGATTTCATGTGTGTCAGGTCAGCCACCTCCTTACCTAGTTTTAGAAATACCTTGTTCAACACCAAGGCCTCTCATGTTTCAAGCACATTCTCCACCTCTTGTGGCACTGCCTCTGCTTCATCAGGTTGAGCAACATACGCTCCCCTCTGTCCAACTGGCTCATTTTCAGGACATTCAAAAGACCTATGTCCCCATTTGTGACACTTGTAACACTCGTAGGCATTTCCTCTACCTCTACCATTACCTCTTCCTCATTGGTATGGCCTTCCACCTCTGTTGTTACCTTCCTTCTCAGTTTATCCCAAAGTCTTTGAACTATTGCCTTCTTCATTACTGTTGGTAGTGCTACCTCTTCCAAAGGCCTGTCCTCTTCCTCTACCGGATCCACGTCCTCTTCTTGCATTCTGATTCCTGGCAATATTTTATTTCACCTTGAAAGCACACTGGTATGCCTCCTCTATAGTTCTTGGGGAAATAATATTGATCTCATCCAATATTTCCATCTGTAGACCATTCAAAAATATGGATGTCTTCTCAGGGGTATTTTCAACGTACCCAATGCTTAAGTTCAATTTATAGAACTCTTATGTGTATTCCTTTATAGTCATTGTTCTCTGTCTCAGATTCCGCACTTGTCTATAAAGGGAAATTTCGTAATGCTTAGGCAGGAACTTACTTTTCATCTTTGCAATCATCCTGTCCCAAATCTTGATCAAGGGCCTGTTCAGTCTTCTTCTTTCTGCCTGCACACTGTCCCACCGAAGTGCGGCGTGTCCCTTCAACATAGTGAAAGAAAATCGATTTTCTTGTCCTCACTAATTTCCTCATACTCGAAGTATTTATCCAACTCACTTATCTAGTTCAAAAAAGATTATGTGGATAAACTGCCATCATAATTAGAGAGCTCTGATCTTAGCTTGTTGCTAGCCATCAAAACAGATTTCAGTAATCTAATTTTTGGTGGTTCGTTCTCTGGCTCATCTATTTGTGCCTCTGGCTCCTCATCTTCACTATCATCTCCAGCTTCAGGGTCCCTACGCCTTCCTGCTTCTACTGCTGCCAAACATGCTTATAGTATTCTAATTTCTTCGTGCAGTTCTTCATCTGCTGCTCCTCTTGCATCTCTTCCTCAACCTCTTCTCCCTGCTTCAGCTCTTCCCCGACCTCTTCTCCTTAATTCCATCTTCACTTAGGAACAAAAATTTTCTTTGGTAGAAATTGATGCAGGCTAGCTGCAAAATATCAGAATTACAATGTGGAATGGAGTTTTTAAGCTTTAATAAAAATCCCTTTTACTTCACAACTGGGTTCAACCTTAGAGTTTAACAACATACATACACACACAAAATCAACAGTGGGATTTCATAACATATATGGACTATACAGCAACCCAAAAAAATTCAACTTCATGGGATTCCTGCCTTAAGGGTCCCACACAGTCCTGACCAATCACGATCAGTCACACTTCGTAGTTTTTACACTGTAACCTTAAGAGTTAAAACCTATTTTCTGCGCGATGCGATGTTGCACTATGTTGACAAGTGGCTTCCCACACTTTTCATCGCAAAACTCTTACCTTACCTTGCAATGGCCCTTAGCGCTATCCTTCAAAGTTTGCGATTTGTGATTGCTGCTTCCAATCTCTGTCGTTTGATCTTGGCTGGATCCGATGGTCCGCGCTACACCTCTGTTATACCACTTTGCATTGCAAGTCAAATTATTTAACTTGCAAAATGAGTAGTAATCTCTATCCTTTGCGATGTGCGATGTCTCTCCACCTATGGTGTGATCTTCCTTCTTTGATCGGTTGGATCCAATGGTCCTTGTCGAGCCTGCAAACCCGATTGGTTTTTTCTTGCGACTAACACAATATTTGATCCAACAAGGAATATGCAAAGTCTATAGACCTGACATGCCTACAAATCCGTTTAGTATTCTTGTTGTTCATCTCAAATACAGGTATTAAATTTCAACAGAGATTCAAATAATTAATTTAAAATAGGGAACCCAATATTAGTACAAAACAATTTGAATTTATTTGGAAAAGAAATGCTTCTTTAAAAAAAAAAACACAGAGATCCCCATCAAACAAAAAACACTTGTAAATAATTTAGGAATGGAAAACACAGAGCCAAGCCCTTAGATGGTTGGTTTTTACATTTACTTCTGGTTCACTATTCTCTCCTTTCTCGCTATGGATGGCAGAACCCCACAATGGTGGATTTGGTTTGTTTTTATGCCTTTCCGCAAAATCCCCATATGGTTCAGAAAATTTTGATCAGTTTCCAAACAGTTTATTCAACTAAAAACTTAACTAATTCTAATTTAACCATTATTTTATTCTGCAAATTACAATGGTTGAGTTAGCCCACATTAACTTAAACAAAGTACTTTAAAAAAAAGTAAAGTCTTCAAATTCTTGGACTGCTAATCCTCTTCCGAAGCCACAACATATGACCAATTTGTCACATTGCTGACTCTACCTTAATGCTCTTGTATCCTAAAATAAATCACACACACACACACACACACACACACACACACAGATATATATATATATATATATATATATATATAATAACTGATTTTTCCAATGTGCTTTTTTCTTTCCAATGTCCATCAAATTTTAAGAGTTTTATTTAATGACTACTGAGTTGAATCTTGAGTTTTTTGTATTGTTCACTAAATTATTTAATGTAGTAGACTAAGTAGATAAAAATTAGTATCTCGATTCCCATATATTGAAAACTTTCAAGTTGGGTGCACTGTGCAATTTGTAAAGAAGTTGGTTTACAGTGTATAGCTAGTTAATGGTGGTGTAGTTGGTAGTGTAGTTTGTATTATCTAATTTTAAGGTTATGGTCAAGTTAGACATCAAATTGGTATATAAGATATTTTATTTAAAGGAAGAGGGAACTACCTTCCCTTAGTTATTTGACTCTTTAGAAATCTATGAAAACATACATATTATACCTCTCTAGTTTTGAACCTGTAATCTCTGAGAAGAAAACACATACTCTTAACGATTAAACCCACTTCAATATTACCTCTTAAAATAAAACACATTAAAACACAATTGCAATCCTTAAATCCTAATTCGTGGCTAGCTAATCGCTACCCCTAAATACCTGAATGCACCTATTATTGAACGCTGACCGATTTATTTCAGGTTTTATATATTTCCCTTTCATTTCTTCAAACTATGTGAGAACTTCCATGATTTTGTCCTCAAAACCAAAGCCTAGTAATAATTTGGTTAATACCATGTCTATAAAGTAATATATGTAATCTAATGACTACATTATCCCACTGAAAAAAATGTCTCTTAACCTTCCTCAAGTTATTCTCAGTATCTAATTGTATGAAATTTACAAAAATGTCTGAGACATGAGACTAGAGCTATTAGACTATTTAGTTTAAAGAGATGTACACACCTTTCCTTAGTAGTCAATTGTACCAAATTTACAAAAACATGAAATAAGTAGTGGTGAAACTCATATTTACATGTTTGGTTTTCTAAAATTGATGTTTTCTTTAGTGGGTTCTATAAACTTATATTAGCAATTGATTCTTTTACTAGGGTTCTATAAACTTATATTAGCAATCGATTCTTTTACTAGGGTTCTATAAACTTATATTACCAATTGTTTTCATTATTGGGTTCTATAAATTTAAAATTTTTATTGCTAGAGATTTGGTTTGGTGGATTTCAAAAGTTGGATTTTTCCAATTTGCAAATTTTCATCTTTTTCGTTTTATTGACTTACCTTCTTGGGCCTATAGTTAAGTTGTGCTTTAATAACATAATTTTGTATTGGATTTTGGCATTATGCATTCTTGGTCTTGTGAATTTTACCTAAATACATTGTTAGGGTTTTTAGAATTGAAGATTTATGTATTTCATTTGGTGATTGTGATTTTGTATGGTATTATACATATTTATTTATTGGGAGGCAGTGAATTCACTTATCACTCCAAATTATCTTAATTGAGTGGAATTTTATTTAATTTGTGGATTTGGGTGAATAATAACAAGTATTGTAATCAAAGTAAGAGGTTTAGTCATGTCGACACATTGAGTGGTTTTGCTGCATGTCTCAACTAAAAATTAATCAAACTAGTTTTGCAATTCTTGTTGTTGTCAATTTTTGAGATTCCAATTTTAAAAATAATAATATATACTTATAAATAATATATTAAATATATATTTGAGAAATGTATAACTAAATATTTATTTAAAATTATTTAGCTATGTTAAAGGTATGGTTTAAGTTGTTAATGTTTTTCTTAAATTGAAATTTTCATTAATAAATATTAAACTTAATAAAGTTTTCTTTAAGAAATATTGTTTGGGTTTTGCACTTATATTTATATTTATATTGAAAAAATTGTTTATTATTTATTCATTTGCATTTAAATGTATTTATTTTACACATGTGAAAATATGATAGGAAAATATGTGTTTTCTTAAGATAATGAGTAGGTTGATTTCAAGATTCTTTTCATTCAAGTATTAATAACTGTTTATATGGTTTCTTTAAAATTTTATTTGATTATGTATTTTTTAATTTCAATTCTTTCATCCTATAATATTTCAATCACTACACATTTCTCTATATTATATAAATAGAGCTTAATATTCACCTTAACTAGTTGTAAAACTTAATAGTTACTATAATGAGTTCTACATATTCTCTAAATTATATAAATAAAGCTTAATATTGACCTTAACTAGTTATAAAACTTAATAGTTACTATTATGAGTTCTAAAGACCTTTAAATTTTCATATTTGGAAGTCTCTTATGATTTATGATTTATAATTTAATATTGGGAATTTGATCCTTGATATGGATGGTTTTTATTTCTGTAAGGTTTTTCCATTGTGTTTAAGTTATTGTTTTCTCTTTTCTATTTTTTTTAAATGAAACTTATATTTTAACCATGATATTGGCACCTTATTATTTTTTTAAAGTGAAAATTATATTTTAACCATGATATTTTTAAAAACCATGAGATTGGCACCTTTGCTTGAATATGTTGCTCTCAATTTCGATTTTCTAGAAATTTGTGATAAGAAGGGGCATATTCCAATGCATGAATTACGATTTGTATAAATTCTACATGGATACGGTGACTATGTTGATATACAAAAAAAATCTTGGAAGCATTGTATTGAAGGTTCAGTAGACACTTGCAAACAACTTGCAAAAGATTATGTTCAAGTTCCATCCATTTGTTGATACTCTTCCTATTTGATGCAGGAGCATCCAACTCAGGGTGAACAAAAAAATTTAAGTATTTTGTCTCACAAGTTTACAAGTCATTGCACATGTGTTATTTTAATTATTTATTTATTTTTAGCATTTAAAACTTATACAACAAGTTATGTTTTTTTTTTTAAATTTGATTGTAATTTCTCTTAGTTACTGTCTTAAGTTAGGTACGGAAATCGGGTGAACAAAAAAAGAAACAATTGTCCATTATAACTATATGTAACTGTTGACAGTTTCAAAAAGACATAACTGTTCAACAATGATACAAAAAGGACAAGAGAATACATCTGTAAGGTTGATTTTGATGATAGCCAAAGACGAATAAAATCACAGAAAAGAATTAGAAACAAACCATCTGAATCCATTTGCAGCGTAAGTCAAGTTTATTCTTGTTTCAATAATTTATGGGATGCACGTAAAACAATGACAGAAAGATCTAGTGGAGTAAATTTTCTTTTCAAGCATTCGAAAGATAGACAAGAACAAACAGGAGTGATCATATCGACTATGCAGACAGAACTGCTTCTAAGAACAGAGATTTACATTATCGACAGAATAGCTACCACTACATAAGTTCATCAAACATTGTAATCGAGGAAACACAGGTATCGTTCCAACCAGAGAAATTTATTTTTTTTACATGTTACCAAATAAGTTAACTACAAATTCCAAGAAGACTGTTGTGGCCGAAAAACATAGATAGGAATATTATATATTCAGTTGAGTATATGGGTTCCAAACCCCGATGCAAAATTCACGTTACCAACGGCAAACACTGAAGCCAAAGAATTCCCTGAGTTCCCAGAGTTTTTTTTTTACAAATAGGAGCAAAATATTTTATCAAAACTACAATCAATAGAAAATCCACCATGGCGGAAAAACGACAGAGGAGTTGAGATTCCTAATACCCTAAAGACTGAAAGTGAAGATAGGGAGAGACCCTACCCATTTGGCAGTCAGCAACCGTAGAAACAACAACCTTACTTGGAGCACTGACCGACCATCTGTAGAGGAAATAAAAAAAAAACAGTAAGAGCCACGAAAATATTTAAATTTGAAACAAAGTAGAGGGGTTTAGGGTTTATGAACTTAAACCTACCATGAGGTTAGCAATAAGATGAAGAAGAAGCCAAACGATCACCAACCAAACAAGGAACCTGTTAACAAGGAGCGAAAGCCTTAGTTTAACCAGGAAGAAAAAGACCAAAAAACTGAAGTAGAGAGAGAGGACTTACCTTGGGCATTCGTCGAGCCAAGGTCGAATGCGAGTTCCTGCTGGTTGCGACCTGGAAGAAAAAATAAAAATCACAATCAGAGAAACCATTAAACAATGGGCAAGCAAATAGCATAATAGAAGGTGCATTCGAAAGTAAATACTGTTAACCACCATAGACCCTCCCAGAAGGGGAAACCCATTTGCAGACATTGAAGATTCAAGTTTCAAAACCATCGAGCTCATCGACGATACAGGAGATACCCACAGAGCCATTGTATCAAACGAAAACGAGCTATGAAGAGTTGAAAGGTGAACAGATAGTGAAACGACGAGTCCAGTAAGTGAAAACAGAGGCTGAGACCTCATAACAAACAAAACCCACGAAGAACTAACCACAATAATCACAGAGATACAGTCACAGAACCTCACAGCCGTGTATAGTGAAAAAAATACCAAGTGAACAAGACTTAGGAGCATAACAAAAGGAGGGATCGCACATGCCGAGGAGAGGGAAAGTCGTCCTCTTCACAAAAATACGAGTACAAGCCAATAAATCCGAGATCAAACATATATCCATTACAAGTCCACCGAAAAAAATAGGATAAATTAAAGTCCAATTAATTGTAAAGTTATTATTAATTCATCACAGAATTCGAAAAGGGCTGGTCCCATCACTATTAACTGTGAGGGATCATCCACGAAATATGATTAGAGGAATTTTTATGTTACATGTTTGCATTCAAATTTTCCTAATATTTCAAATTTATGGAGACAATACTTACTATTCCTGCAAGTACAATTTCATGTGAGACAGGATTATCAGGACAAAACATAATAAAGGATGTCGAAATAACAAAAATGTGAGAGATGATTCTCAAGACAAAACATAATAAAGGATGTTGGAATAACAAAAATATAGTTAGTTGCATTGGATGCATTGGATTCCTTGATGTGAGTGTCCGTAAATCGAATTGATTCAATTATGGTGGAATGAGATATGGTATATGACATCTGGAAAGATGTCAAAGAAATAAGAATCTTCAATATTTAAGGTCTATTATTTTATGTTTATGTTTTTAATGATGTTGTGTTTTGACAATTACCTTTTTTGGTAAAACTATACAAAATTTAGTTAGCTTATATGAAGATATTAAATGTATTTTTTGAACATTCACATAGTTTATGCATATTATGTTTGAAACTTATTTAACAAATATTGTTCTTTTAATAGGATTGGTATTGAATTGAATTAAATGGAATACATGGTATGTGTATTTCTATTTATGTTAAGTTAAATTTTATTATTTAATTCAGTTGCATTGATATCTACATTTTTTCTTTTCATGTGAAAGTGTTTATGAATATAATTTTCATAAGTTAGATGAAACTGGTAAAAACAAATACTAAAATTTATATAAATGATAGTTTAAAAATAAAAGCATCATGATTTTTTGTAGTGATGGATAAGACTCCTGTCAAATTTAACCCTTGGCCCAACCCACGTTAATATTTATTAATATTTATGAAGATAATTATATATACTCTCCTTCATATCTAATAATATAGAAATCTTCATTATCATTTCCTAACCCACACATTCACTGTTACAACTCGTCCAACTACTCAAACATTTCAGATTTCCCCATTTTTGCAAGGAAAAAAACAATGACCCATTAATTGGCCTGACTTCTTTGCTACCTATGTGGGCACTTTTTCATGGGATTTAGACTTCTTCAAGTACTATGTACATAAAAGTGTGATATATTTACATGTACATTGAAATCATTATGTATCCATTTTAGGAACTCCATTTTCAAATACGCATGAGTTGACATCATAAATTTGACATCCAAGTATCTAGGTTTCTCGTCATAATTTTTATGAGTATTTACATATTGCGGGGTTTCCGCAGTGCATTATATTATATATAATTTTTTTTCGGATTGAATTGCGTTAAGAAAGTCATTCAACTATGACTATTTCCATGAGAGATAGTCGTATCTGAGTAAATGGGATTGAAACTTGTGATTCACTATGACCATTTCCATGAGAGGTAGTCGTAACTGAATAAGTGGGATTGAAACTAGTGAAATGAATCACATAGCATCAATCATCACTTCCAGGGCTTTCACCCAGTAACGAGGACTTCCCGGGTGGTCACCCATCCTAAAACTCCTTTGGCTCAAGCGCGCTTAACTGTGGATTTTCCCCCACAATCAAGCCCACCTAGCTTGCTACCCCATTTGCAAAACCTTAGCAAGTATTGTGCTTCATGAACCATTAAGGTAGATCTCACTTTACTCATTTGTATTTAAGTATTGAGGATTTTCCACAGTGCATTATATTATATATCATTTTTTGGGGGGATTCAACTACGTTAAGAAAGTCATTCAACTATGACCATTTCCATGATTTTTGAATAGTCCACTTAGCACTCATTGCATTGGGTGATGCTCACATCATGAACCATTCGGGTAGAGCTCACTTTACTCATTGGTATTTAAGTATTTAGGTGTTTCTGCAGTGCATTATATTATATATCAGTTTTTATTTTGGATTCAACTATGAACATTTCCATGATTCTCATGATTTTTGAATAGTCCACTTAGCAGTCATTGCATCAGGTGATGCTCACAGTGGTGAAGAAGTGGGATTGAAACTGTGAAATGAATCACATAGTGTCAATCATCACTTCCAAGGATTTCACCTGGAAACCAGAACTTCCTGGGTGGTCACCCATCCCAGAACTCCTCTGTCTCAAGCGCGCTTAACGGTGGATTTTTCCCCACAATCAATCCCACATATATTTCCACCCCATTTGAAAAACCTTAGCAAGTATTGTGCCTCATGAACCATTCAGGTAGAGCTCCCTTTACTCATTTGTTTTTAATTATTGAGGGGTTCCCACAGTGCATTATATTATATATCATTTTTTTTTGGATTCAACTGTGTTAAGAAAGTCATTTAACTATGACCATTTCCATGAGAGGTAGTCATAACTAACTAATTTCTCATGATTTTTGAATAGTCCACTTAGCACTAGTTGTATTGGGTGATGCTCACAGGGGTGGATAAGTGGGATTGAAACTAGTGAAATGAATCACATAGCGGCAATAATTACTTCTAGGGCTTTCACCCAGTAACTAGGACTTCCCTGGTGGTCCCCCATCCCAAAACGCCTCTGGCTCAAGTGCGCTTAACTGTGGAATTTTTATGAGTACTTTAAATTTTAATAAGTAATTTACAGAAGGAGTATAGGCACACTCAACATTAGTTGTAGATAATTCAAGAATTAATCCTAACCGTTGAAGTCTCACTAAATCATGGACCATTGGGCTTCACGAGGTGGGACTGCTCAGTACTTATATATGGTGAGAGAAACTCTTTGTAAACAAAGGGGCTAGTTACGCCGATAGGCGTAACCCCCTATTGGAATTGGATGATTTAATCATTTTTTAATTAATCATTTTGATCGGATGGTGTAGATTTAGAGACGCCAATATATTCTCGTCGTTGCCACTCAATCAATGAATGAAATTAAAAACCATACCCTCCTTTCATGTCTAAATCAAGTGTTTAAAACCTACTTAAATTAAATTTTTACCAAACTATCATTAAAAATTTACTGTGCATCTTATTTATCTCCACGTATGTCGTCGACATTATCCAACACACACTTTGAAATGCATGTCTATTTGGATTTTGAAACATATGGATGTTGAAGGAATAATGACACATTGATTAGGAAGATGTATTTTCCGTTGACATTATCCAACGTGCTGAAGGTGATGCTTGAAATTCTGTAACGCTCCCAATTTCGTTCAGACCATAAGGCCACCCCGTTCAGAGTAGCCAAGACATTTGGACGCAGAGCGGCTGAGTAGAAATTTGTTTGTTTTAATCTGAAGCAGGAATGTTGGAGGTCGCGTAACCCACACAGAGCTTGAGCAGCCCCTGCCCTCCATGATCATTTACAACCCTCTCTTACCAGCTAATGGATAGAGAGTCTTGTTGGAGAACACACTGGTATGATTTTGTCCCACTTATAGGTATAACTTTGGTCAGGCCTTTCTGTGTTTTTTTTGTCTGATTTTATGAATACCAGGCCTTGTAATTTTTACTAATGAACTGGATATTTGGGTGGTTGCAGGGGCGTTTTCAAAGGCAGATACATCGTTCCATTCGAGCGACTAGACGTTTACAGATCTGTGCTATCAAATTCACCGTTACGATGTTTTTTAATTTGGGGAAGAAATCAGTCTCCAAGGACACCTATGAAAATAATACATAATAATTTACTAATGATTTCCCTCATTTCTCATTTCTTCATACAAGTTCTCTCTTTGCTTTATTAGTTTAATCTTAAGCGTAATACTGCTTACAGTATAAATCTGGCATAAGCGTTATTTGTTCCATGGCTCATACAATTGTTTTCATATGCTCTATTCTAGCAACATTCAAATAGAAGGGGTCACGACTCCTATCAAATCTTTGGTTTGGAGCATACCTCAAGGTAATGTGATATTTTTCTTCTTTTACCTCAGACTTTTACTGAATACGTGGTTGAGGTATTCATTGTTTTCGTTTTGATTGTATAGTCCTCCTCCTCTGTTGTAGTGATTGGATTCAACATTTTTACCTTAGAAAATCCATTCGTTTTTTCTTTCTCGATTTTAGTTTTAATTTAACCATCTACCTCCTTTTTAATTAGATCTATGTTTTGAGTAACAATTCCTAGGATAGAAGTTCAACCAGGTTACTTCCTGCTCGGTGTTCTCTACGTTAGGTAAGTTCACTCAATTTTCTGGTAGTTTATTCCTAAATTTTTCCGCACACTGAATGGTGACCTTATGCTAAAATTCTAACAAGGTTTTGATTTCTTTGGACCCGTAGGTAGAAGCAAAATCGACATGGAGAAGGGAAATGGGGTAGGAATTTCCACCTGTAATTATTTCCCTTAATTTCCTATTACTCGATGGAAATTTTGTAATTTGGCTAACTTAGTTTCCTTTTTCTTTCTTCATGCATTCTCCTACAAGTTTTCTTCTGAACTTTTTGGCATGCATTAGGCCTTTTTCTTCAGGCTTGAAAATACTTATGTCTCATCATTCCTCTAGGTTGGCACTATGTCGATCTCTTCATAATTATGCATCAAATGAGGACATTTGTGCCTTTACTCGTGGGCGTTTCTGTTGATGAGGTTTATGTCTTGTATTATATGTGTTTTTTCCCCAATGGCCACGATGCTGCTTCAAATTTTTTTGTAAATCTTTGTCTTGATATAAAAAGAGTGACTGTATAATTGCAGAGAATTTGTATGCGGCCAGAATTTAAAGAGAGAACCTAAGAAAAGATCTCAGCCAGTAAAATACTATATATCATAATTGGGCATGGTCGCTGGGGAATTCAATATTTGGATTTAAACTTGATTCTATTAAAAACCACGAATTGAATGAGGCTAGAAATCAGTGAGAAAAACCACAATCAATAGCACAGTGAAATATTGAAGTGGTTTTACAAAATGGTAAGAGGTTTTATCACACAACTTTGAGAGCGAAGGCAGTAATCTTTGAAAGCACACGACAATGGTTGTGTGCTGACACGTAGCACCATGAAACCACCCATTTCGCATAGAGTTAAAACATTAAACATTGTGTTGTGATGGAATGCGATATTCGTTGGATTAGAATCATTTCATTTTAGGTTTGTGTCTACCATTGGATGAAAGAAGCGGATAGATCGTTGGTGGATAAGTGAGTTTAAAAGCCGTGGAGCCGGATATAATATTATGTCGGAATTTGATTTTATTCATATGGTTATGCATAAATAAATTGATCCTTTTAAAATAATGTTTCATATATAGGATTTAATTATGATGTTTTTTTCCCAAATAATAGATGAGTCTGTTTTTTTTTCACCTCTACAAACATGAAAAAGACCTCTCCACATAAAGACCACCTCTAACCCAATTAATATAAATATTAATAATTTTATTTTTAAAAAAAACTTTCACTTTAATGTTTAAAAAATATAATTTTATATTTTGTTTGAATTTTAAAAAAGTTATATATTTTAATGTATATTTTTATTATTAATATTATGATAAATAATGAAAATAAGAATTGGACTTTATATTCAAAGAAATATTATTAATAATATCATTAAATATAATATTAAAATGTTTAAAAAATAATATTTGTAATATTAATTGTTTTAATTTTTTAACATTTAATATTATTAAGATAATAACATTTACATTATAATATTGATATGATTAATTGTATTTATATTGTTAAATATATAATATTAAAATTAATATTAATAAATATTAACAATAATAATATTTAATTCTTAATAATTAAAAAAATAATTATCAATAAAAAAAAATTAAAATTTCTATTCACTCTAACCATATGATTAAAAGTATCTCCGGATGTGGTTGTTTACAGCTCATGATGGGACGCCCGTCCCTCATCGCCTCTCGAGGCTGTCACCTTGGGCTGGCCATCTGGCCTCCCACACTTGCATTAACAGTGGCATTCAATACACCACCCCACGCAGTCTTAATTGCATTTTCTCAAACCGTTGTTGCAGCGAGTTCTTCACTTGGTTTTCTTCAGATCTTGGTATGGATTGGGATCTTCTGCATGGCGCTTGCCCCGTATGCTCCTTTGCTACGTTTCACAGTGCTTCTTGTCTGCCCGCCTGCGCTGAGACTAGCGCTCGAACACAGACAGGCAGACAGTGCGATCTTTTGTGTTGTCTGGAGACTGTACCGGAATTCCACCATTCGCATAGTCAGTTCTGCTACTCGAATTATCTGTATAGTTCTCCTGGTCCTCCACTATCTCTTCTCCTTTGTCCATTTCGTCATCCTCTCCCCCCCGCCATGCCTAGACTGCGCCATCATATGCGATGTTGCCATGGCTCCAGTCGTGGTCGTGTCCATCGCTCTTAGTCTTCTCCCTATTCTGATTCATCCATGGAAGATTTCCCCTACGACCACATTCTGGAAACCAGAAGTCGCAGGGGTAGGCCTCGCTGCCCTGTCTTTGCTCCTCCCTCTGTGCGCCCTTCACCTCCATGTGTCTTCTCCCCAACGCCTCAAGTCTGCCCCTTTGCTTTTCCCTCCATTCGCCTCCCGTCTTCTTCCTCCTCCCTTCGCCAATCCTTTCAGCACACGGATTTTACTTTCGATTGCATGTTTGAACGACTGGTTCTCAAAGCACATGTCACGGTCACTGTTTGTGAAGAGTCTTCCCGCCTGGAGTCACCTCCGTCTGCAATTCCCGGTCCCTCTGTCGCTTTTCATGGCCCCACTGCCCCTAGCCCCACCTCTGCAAAAATCGCCAAGGACGCCTTGGCCCAGTTAAATATTGTTCTGAACGTTTCAATGCAGGTCCAGGCTATGGAAGGCGAGGACAAAGGCAAAGAGCTTCCCTCGACTGATGAAGGAGGGAGCAGTGACGGGTTTGGATGTAGAATTGTTGAAGAACCGCCCTCCGCAACCAATGAACAGTAGTCCGAGGTTTTTGTTCTCCATGCATAATGTCTTTAAGTTAATTATGGTTTTCTTGTTTCGTTATCCTCTGCTTGCAGAGTGGCCTTCTATTGTTTTTGCATTTTTGACAAACAATTTGGATGTAAAGCTGGTTTCCCATATGAGGGCGGTGACTTTTAATCTGAAGGGACTGGTTTCCCCACTATGGGCAGTCCAAACTATGGATTTTCATGGCAGTCAAGCCCTGTGCTCAGGCTCCCTTAGCTGAGACAGCGACAGTTTTGTACTATTATGTTTTATATTAATAGATTTAGTGTTACTTAGAAAAGAAAAAAAAAACCATATGATTAAAAGTATTAATGATATTATCATTAATATTGTTAATATAAATACTACTAATATTAGTATTAATAGTTAATAATACATACATTCTAATATTTACATGGCTATTTTTTACATTATAATATTAAAATTTCATTAATATAATAAGTACATATATACAAAACAACAAATTATTGAGCTGAGATTAATATTTAAATTAGGTCTAATACTATTAAGAATATTAATATTGTTAAAAAAATAATATTAACATTAATATTGATAAATAAGAATAATAATCTTTACTTCATAAAAAAAAAATTAAACTTTTATTCACTCTAACAATATGATTAAAATTATTAATGATATTATCGTTAATGTTGTTAATATAGAGACTATTAAGATTAATTTTAATAATTAATAATATTTACATTCTAATCATTTTAATTAAATATGGTTAAACATTTCCAACACACTCAATGAGTGTCACTCATTTTCACCAATGCAAAAATTAAACTTGTATTCACTCTAACAATATGATTAAAAGTATTAATGATATTATCATTAATGTTGTTAATATAGAGACTATTAAGATTAATTTTAATAATTAATAATATTTACATTCTAATCATTTTATTAAATATGGTTAAACATTTCCAACACACTCAATGAGTGTCACTCATTTTCACCAATGCTCAATGGTACATGACCTTGATTAGCCATAGTCATCCATGGTTAACCATCTTAAATAATAATAACCCATGGCGAGCCATTATAATTAATAATTATAATAATTCATTATATTTATAATTTTTTAATTTGAAGGCTTTGAATCCGTCAACCAACAAAGAGAATCCGGCTGAAAAATATATTCAGATCGTGACAGTTGACTGTCATGAGTTTTGGTTCATGGTGTTAGCCACCTATAAATTTTTGACAAGCAAACAGGTGGCTAAAATTGTTTCTGAGACTTCAAGAGATACATTTCCTTCTAAAACATATCATTCTTGAAGCCTCCATGTGTTTTCCATCCTTTGAAGAGCCCCCATTGCTATTTCCATGGAAGAGTCCTGCTGTTTGGTGAAGAAAACTACTGTCAAAGAGGCCTCCATTTTCCTCCATTTCACCCCTACAAAATGCTTCATTTCACACCCTCATTCCCTTCATAAAATCCCTCAAATGCCCTCATTTTACTTTCTAATCCTCTCAAAACCCTTTTTAAACCTCATGTTATCCTCTTTCTGGTTTAAAAATCCCTTATTCCCTCTACTGGAACCATCATTTGGCCTAAAAAAGCATTATTTTGGCCTAAAAACCCCCTATTTTACACTATAACAGAGTTTAGCCCCCGAGGGCTTATACTCTGCAGCCCCCTTCTTCATATAACCGCTGCCCGCAATCGGGTGCTAAAATCCCCAAAAAATCCTTTAAAAAGGCCTAAAATACCTTTCTCCGCTCTATTTTAGTGTTAAGCCCCTGAGGGCTTATTCTCCTTAACCTTCCCTCCATGGAACCTAGACTCATGTGATCAGGCACTTAAAGGGCCAAAGGAACCCATCAAAACCCCCTTTTCCCTTTGTTTAATTGTCCTCCTGACGCCGTGGTTAGAATTAACAAGAGCCGTTGATCTCCGAAAATCAACGGTCGATCGGGCGCCCTTGCATTTCATACCCCCTCCGTCTGTCCAAAGCCCTCCGCTCTACATTTTAATCTGCACTGTCGGATCTACTGATCCAACGGTCGGGATCATCTCTGCGAACCATATAACTTTTATTCCCTTTGTAAAGCCTTCCGCCTCATCGTCGAATCACAGCCGTCCATACACTAGATCGAACGGCCACAATTAAACCTGATGATTTAACCTATGCCCGTGCATCTTTCCTCATCAGGTTTTCTCCACACCGTCTGATCAAAATAATCAGATCCGATGGCTGAGGGGGCATATCGCGTAAATTTAGTGTCTGAGAGTTAAAGTTCCGAAATCGCGCGATATAGGTGGTTTTTTTTTGCCACGCATCAAGCAGTGTATGGAATCACATGATTTTTTCCAATTCCACTTATCGCCTCCGACCTCGCGTGAAAACCGTCCTGGTTTTCCGCCTTACCACCTTTTCCCCTCCACATTGAGTTTTCATATTTAATCGCAACCGTTGATTGATATGATCCAACAGACACGATCTAATTTCACCCTGGTTCCTCTCCCATCCGCTTATGCTCCCAAATAAATCTATCAAGCGAACCTCCGCCGTTGATCACCATTAACTTTATTTGATCCAACAGTCCCGACATGATCCCATCTCCCAGTTTTTTTAGCCCTCCAAACACTTTCATCAATGAATCTGGACCGTAGATTGCCACCGTTAGATCTAATCTAACTGTCCAGAAACCGCCTCGCCCCAGAACTTCATCAGACCGTTTTTCTCCATTTTGCCATGGTTTTCCACTGTTTCTTCGCTGCTACCATTGTTTTTCATCGTTTCTCTCCATCCCCCATGGCCCTCCAGAGCATCCATCTTCCCTCTCGCATGGATTTATTAACATGTTGATCATGTTTTTACAGGTTTTAAAGGGGTGTGAATCCACTCTGTTTTACAATCATAGACAGGGTTATCCATAGTGCAGAATGCCAAACTTCAGAGCCAGAAGTAGCATAGAAAGGCACCAGAGAGGGTTCAGGGCATGTTTTAATTAATAATCAGCATTAGTAACCCTGATTGAAACCCTCCTGCACCTCCAAAACTTGTATATCCACCAAAACAGGTTAGAAGCAACAGAAAAGAGCATCATAGGACATATTAAGGGATTTAAGGCTCCTTATTGAAGATTTAACGCCTATAATCCAATGTTTGAAGCTCAAAGAACATAGATGAAGACCAAGAAGATGATTTAAAGGCTTAATGAAGCCTAAAACACATGAAACAAGGCATATCTTGGTTTTAATATGAGCAGAACATTTTCCTCAAGAAAGGACCAACCATATGACTTCCTCCATCTTCCATCGAACACCAGGACAATTACTACACTGACGGAGGCCTTAAAAGACTATCAGGACAATAGTTATGGAAGTATGGGAGACCCTGAAAGACTTTCAGTCACCTTACTTATATCAGAAGACAGAATAGAGTACCTATAGTCAGAGAGTACTTCAAAGCACATACCTGAGGTTATAATCAATCTGACAAATACTTCTAGACCAGACTATAGATTACACAGAGTTAATGAAGAGCCATTATGCAGAATGGGCAATCGACCTTCTCCCTCTCTCTTAATGAATCAATTAAATTTACATCTACTACTACTACTCTCCATTCTCATATAATAACTCCTGAAGAATACATTGAAAAAGGTTGTTGGTTGTTGGGATTCTATTAGTTGTAGAACTGTTATCGAGGGGAGGTAGCTTAGTAGTTTGTAATATAGTAGGCTAGAAAGAGAAGTCTGGACTGTAAAGAGCCATTGGACTCAAAGTATGTGACTGTTTTTGCACATGAATTGAACAAGAAGATTCAAAGGATCCTGGTCTATATTATTGGTGATGTTTCCTTACTGTGATTTGTCACCTTTCATGTTTTTTATACTGTCCATTATTCTCTGATAAAGAAACAACAAGCATAGATTAGGATATACTGCTAGAAGTACCTTAAGTCTCACTATATTCTTTATCCTTTATGTTTTCTGCAAGTTGTGTATCTAAGAGAAAATTCATCATAATTTAACCAATATATAGAAGTTGGGATTTCCATGCTTACTGATGTATGAATTTAGAGTTTGTTTCTTAGATGTTCTTGATTGGTTTCAGCTGAAAGAATTGGAAAACTAGGGAATTAGAGTTAGCCCTGTTCCAATAGGGTCCTTTTCCAATAGCTAGCCTTTCTAAGATCCCTTTGAGTGAGTGTCAAAAGCATTGGAGGTTAAAATTCTTTCTCTGATCTTAGGCCTTACTCTGTGTTCCATATTTAATGTTTTCTACTATTCTTAAAGTGGTTATGAGGACCGCTGGATTGTCTTCCTTTGAGAGCAAGCTGAAAGCAAGTCTGGATTTAAATGACATCTAACCTGATCTTAAGCTGGCCTTTGTGTCATTACTAAGAGTTTCCTTAAAGTGTGTCAAAGCAGGATAGGTTCAAATTCCTTACCTGATCTCAAGTTGCACTCTGGTTTCTTTCCTTCACCCATTCTAAATGTTCAATCTCACTACCTATCTAAAAAATCCTTTGGTATAGATGACTTGCCCTATAGAAACCCTTGGATGGTTGTTATGAAATTAAAACCTTTTATGACTCCATAGCCCAATGGATTGGCACTTCTCTTGACCTATTTTCCCATGCTGAAACATCCTTCTACTATGTTCCTTTTTCCATTTCCATAACCTTCTCAATTAATGATCTCTAACCAAACAAACAAATCAAAAACCCTTGTGCTTCATACCTAGCCTAATACCATAATATGATCTTCAAAGATATATCATTCTTTGCATTTATAGAGAGATCCCTCTCTGGATCCAGGAGGGCTAGATCCTAGGATCCCAAAGTGGTTTGATGTTGTCTCATCATTTGGTATTTCCAAATCTGCCAAATCATGGGAACCACAACATAATGGCGACTCCACTAGGGAACATAGACCAAAAAACCTCGATTTGGTATTCTATTGTTGATGGTGGACAGCAACCCTCATTTAAACATTGAGAATCCTCCACCTGGCGACTCCAAAATTCCTAATAGACCAAAATACTCCGCTGGAGGAAGAACCCGAAATATGGCCAGACCTCATACAAGGATAGAACATTTAGGCTGGATTTGGTTTAAAGAATTCATTGTTTTTATGTACCACTACGTTCTATCCTAATTTAAGCCTAATCAAGTGCACAAATATGAGATGCACACTGATTATGGGAAAGATCTCAAGCCTCAGTCTTCAGACCATGAGCAGACCCATACACCTGTGAAAATTCTAGTGAAGCAAGAGCCTCATGTTGTATCTATGACCCCTGATGAAACTTCAAGCAGTCATAAGCCTCTTGTTGCACTATCTACACCTACAAAGGTCATAGAAAGATATAAGCCTCTGGTTTTGCCTCTTATCTTCCAACCCCTTCCTGCAAGACTTACAAATAAGCTGCCTCTTTTTGATGGAGAAAATAAAAGATCACTGCTGAGCAGCATCTTCAAAATCTTGAGGATTTACTTGAATTATATGAAATAGAAGAATATGATGTGTGTATTAGAATGTTTGCCTTATCATTACAAGGAATGGTTAAGAATTAGTTTAAATACCTTCCTGCTACAAGAATTATCAATTTTCATCAGTTCACTCAAGTTTTCCTTGATAAATGGGTAGTCTTGGGAAATGTCTTCCTCATCCTAGAAGAATACGAGAATTTGAAAAGGAAACGAGGAGAGACAGTACAAGACTTTTCACCCAGGTTGAATAAGGTATATAATGCAATACCTACTAAGATAAAACCACCTTTGGGATGGGCCCTAATGCACTATCCAAGTTCTTTTTACCCTGAGGTGGAATTCCATATAAGAGAAAGAGAGCCTTCTAGCCTGGAAGAAATGCAAATTATAGAAATTACTATCGAGTACAACATAAGGTGCAGGGAGGAAAGATTAAAAGCAATATAGAAGGACCAAGCAGAGCAAAAAAGGCAGAACTCTTTAGAAAACAAACTGGAAATATTGATAGAGACATCCAACACCTTTCTAAACATAGAAGAGGAAGAATATGAGGTTGAAACCAGAAATGATGATTGGAAAAGAACTACACCTTGTCCTCATGAAAAACAAACCAGATCACTGCAAGACATAAGCAGCATGCAAAGCATGTATGATGAACAATGTTTTAGTCCAAAAAATGAACTTGCAAATTATTTTGAAGAAAGACTTGCTGAGAAAACAGTAGGTTTGATTGGTGACATTGCATGTAATTATGATTCTTCTAGTTTTGATCTATCTGATGATGATTTTTTCCAAAGGCATACTAAGCTTGCAGGACCGTCTTCAGTAGATTTATGGGAAGAAGATCATGACCAACAACTTCAAGAAAGCAATGAGCCAATGAAGGCTATCTATGATACTGATGAAGAAAGTGTTGAAAGCTTGATAGTAGACGAGGATTCACTAAATCTTCACTCTATTATATATTAGATCATTAGTAATAATTTCCATGAGGATGAAAGTCAGCAACCTTTTAGCTCAGAGGATGAGGAAGAAAGAAATGAAGAAAATCTTGAGCAAGATGAATATCCTGAACCTACTCCTGAAAGGGTTGAGGAAATAAAAGAAACCCCTGCTCAAGAATATGTTAATATTTTCACAGAGTTTAGTCCACTCCAGCAGAACCTATTAGAGCTGCAAGAGGACAAAGCTGCAATATATGATGAGTCCTTCAGTTCAAAGAGTGATGAAGATGAGGAAGATTTTATTTCTCAAAAAGATCTTCTTCTTAGTCCAGTGGAAGAGGAAGCTATCCTGGTTGAAGCCTGCTTGCGAAATACTCATAGTTAGGTATCATTTCAAGATTCTTATGCTCATTTCCTGCAAAAATTTGAAGAAGGATCAAAGGTGATCAAGAGCAACTTGTTGCAGATAACAAGAAAAATTTTAGAAGTTGCTATTAAAAAACAAAGAGAATGGGAGTGGCCCTGCCTATCTAGCATGTTCAAAGTGATGAGCAAAGAATAGTTATGGAATCATCTGATTAACTAGATGTATTGGAAAAGAGAGTTTGTAAGCTAGACATGTAAATATTTCAAGTTAGAGTAGGGTAGGTAGGAAATCTCAATAAAACTCAGTCTGTGAGAATTTAGTTAGTTGTTTTTAATTTATGCAAAGTTCAGTTCATGGGCAGTTGTCTTTATGCCATGGACCCACAGCAAGCCACACAGTCTAATTCTGGTTTGACTTTGTTCCAATTTCTGTTTTAGAATGTAGCGAAATAAATCTGCTAGACAGTTTAATCCTGGCAGATAGTAGTTTAGGTAGAGAAGCTATGAGTCCAGCTGTTTAATCTGGTCTCATGGAGGAATAAGGGTAGTAGTGGAATAGGTTTATTTTCCCATTTGTAAAAAAATGATGATGTGAAAGGTCTGCAAGTCTAAATGCACCTTGAAGAAAAAATGTTAGGACAATAGGATGGGTAGGTAGTTGTTTGGGAGAATGTTTTCTGCTGATATAATAATAATCATGTTTGTGGCAGCTGATAAAATAAGAAAAGGATGTGTCAAAATACCAGGCATTTGGCCTACTTCAAAATATTACTTTCTGATATTATTGACACCTTCAAGAAGATGCCATCCCCATGTGGAGCCACTGTTAGCCACCTATAAATTTTTGACAAGCAAAGAGGTGGCTAAAATTGTTTCTGAATCTTCAAGAGATACATTTCCTTTGAAAACATATCATTCTTGAAGCCTCCATGTGTTGTCCATCCTTTGAAGAGCCCCCATTTCTATTTCCATGGAAGAATCCTGCTGTTTGGTGAAGAAAACTACTGTCAAAGAGGCCTCCATTTTCCTCCATTTCACCCCTACAAAATCCCTCATTTCACACCCTCATTCCCTTCATAAAATCCCTCAAATTTCCTCATTTTACTTTCTAATCCTCTCAAAACCCTTTTTAAACCTCATGTTATCCTCTGTCTGGTTTAAAAATCCCTTATTCCCTCTACCGGAACCATCATTTGGCCTAAAAAAGCATTATTTTGGCCTAAAAACACCCTATTTTACACTATAACAGAGTTTAGCCCCCGAGGGCTTATACTCTATAGCCCCCTTCTTCATATAACTGTTGCCCGCAATCAGGCGCTAAAATCGCCAAAAAATCCTTTAAAAAGGCCTAAAATACCTTTCTCTGCTCTATTTTAGTGTTAAGACCCTGAGGGCTTATTCTCCTTAACCTTCCCTCCATGGAACCTAGACTCCTGTGATCAGGCACTTAAAGGGCCAAAGGAACTCATCAAAACCCCCCTTTCCCTTTGTTTTATCATCCTCCCGACGCCGTGGTTAGAATTAACGAGAGCCGTTGATCTCCGGAAATCAACAGTCGATCGGGCACCCTTGCATTTCATACCCCCTCCGTCTGTCCAAATCCCTATGCTATACCTTTTAATCTCCACCATCGAATCTACTGATCCAACGATCGGGATCATCTCCGCAAACCATGTAATTTTTCTTCCCTTTGTAAAGCCTTCCGCCTCATCGTCGAATCACGGCCGTCCATACACGAGATCGAATGACCACAATTAAACTTGATGATTTAACCTCCGCCCGTGCATCTTTCCTCATCAGGTTTTCTCCGCACTGTCCGATCAAAATCATCAGATCCAACGGCTGAGGGGACATATCGTGTAAATTTAGTTTCTGAGAGTTAAAGTTCCGAAATCACACGATATAGGTGGTTTTGTTTTGCCACGCGTCAAGCAGT
Organism: Pinus albicaulis; assembly: GCA_034641835.2. NCBI lineage: Eukaryota > Viridiplantae > Streptophyta > Pinopsida > Pinales > Pinaceae > Pinus > Pinus albicaulis. The sequence continues at coordinate 1,813,866,259 of CM076575.1, forward strand.
GTATGGAATCACGTGATTTTTTCCAATTCCACTTACCGCCTCCGACCCCGCGCGAAAATTGTGCTGGTTTTTTTCCTTACCACCTTTTCGCATCCGCATTGATTTTTAATATTTAATCGTAGTCGTTGATTGATATGATCCAATGGACACGATCTAATTTCAACCTGGTTCCTCTCCCATCCGCTTATGCTCCCAAATAACTCTATCAAGCGAACCTCCGCCGTTGATCACCATTAACTTTTTTGATCCAACGGTCATGACATGATCCCATCTCCTAGTTCATTTAGCCCTCCAAACACTTTCATCAATGAATCTGGACCGTAGATTGCCACCATTAGATATAATCTAACAGTCCAGAAACCGCCTCACCCCAGACCTTCATCAGACTGTTTTTCTCCATTTCGCCACGGTTTTCCACCCTTTCTTCATTGCAACTATTGTTTTTCATCGTTTCTCTCCATCGCCCATGGCCCTCCAGAGCATCCATCTTCCCTCCCGCATGGATTTCTTAACATGTTAATTGTGTTTTTGCAGGTTTTAAAGGGGTGTGAATCCACTCTTTTTTACAATCACAGACAGGGTTATCCAAAGCGTAGAATGCCATAGTTCAGAGCCAGAAGTAGTAGAGAAAGGCACCAGAGAGGGTTCAGGGCATGTTTTAATTAATAATCTGCGTTATTAACCCTGATTGAAACCCTCCTGCGCCTCCAAAACCTGTATATCCACCAAAACAGGTTAGAAGCAACAGAAAAGAGCATCAGATGACAAATTAAGGGATTTAAGGCTCCTTATTGAAGATTTAACGCCTATAATCCAATGTTTGAAGCTCAAAGGACACAAATGAAGACTAGGAAGATGATTTAAAGGCTTAATGAAGCCTAAAACACATGAAACAAGCCATATCTTGGTTTTAATATCAGCAGAACATTTTCCTCAAGAAAGGACCAACCATATGACTTCCTCCATCTTCCATCGAACACCAGGACAGTTACTACACTGACAGAGGCCTTAAAAGAGCGTCAGGACAACAATTATGGAAGTGTGGGAGACCCTGAAAGACTTTCAGTCACCTTACTTATATCAGAAGACAGAACAGAGTACCTATAGTCAGAGAGTACTTCAAAGCATATACCTGAGGTTATAATCAATTTGACAAAGACTTCTAGACCAAACTACAGAGTACAAAGAGTTAATGAAGAGCCATTATGCAGAATGGGCACTCGACCTTCTCCCACTCTGTCTTAATGAATCAATTAAATTTACATCTACTACTACTGCTACTCATTCTCCTATAAGAAATCCTGAAGAATACATTGAAAAAAGTTTTTGGTTGTTGGGATTCTATTAGTTGCAGAACTATTATCGAGGGGAGGTAGCTTAGTAGTTTGTAATATATTAGGCTGGGAAGAGAAGCCTGGACTGTAAAGAGCCATTGGACTCAAAGTATGTGACTGGTTTTACACATCAATTGAACAAGAAGATTCACAGGATCCTGGTCTATATTATTGGTGATGTTTCCTTGCTGTGATTTGTCACCTTTCATGTTTTTTATACTATCCATTATTCTATGATAAAGAAACAGCAAGCATAGATTAAGATATACTGTTGGAAGTACCCTAAATCTCACTATATTCTTTATCCTTTATGTTTTCTTCAAGCTGTGTATCTAAGAGAAAATTCATCATAATTTAACCAGTATATAAGTTTGGTTGTCCATGCTTATTGATGTATGAATTTAGAGTTTGTTTCTTAGATGTTCTTGATTGGTTTCAGCTGAAAGAATTGGGAAACTAGGGAATTAGAGTTAGCCCTGTTCCACTAGGGTCCTTTTCCAACAGCTAGCCTTTCTAAGATCCCTTTGAGTGAGTGTCAAAAGCATTGAAGGTTAAAAGTATTTCTCTGATCTTAGGACTTACTCTGTGTTCCATCTTTAATGTTTTCTACTATTCTAAAAGTGGTTATGAGGACCACTGGATTGTCTTCCTTTGAGAGCAAGCTGAAAGCAGGTCTGGATTTAAATGACATCTGACCTGATCTTAAGCTGCCCTTTGTGTCATTACCGAGAGTTTCCTTAAAGTTTGTCAAAGCAGGATAGGTTCAAAGTCCTTACCTGATCTCAAGCTGCACTGTGGTTTCTTTCCTTCACCCATTCTAAATTTTCCATCTCACTACCTATCTAAAAATATCCTTTGGTTTAGATGACTTGCCCTATAGAAACCCTTGGATGGTTGTTATGCAAGTAAACCCTTTTATGACTCCATAGCCCAATGGATTGGCACTTCTCTTGATCTATTTTCCCATGCTCAAACATCCTTTTACTCTGTTCCCTTTTCCATTTCCATAACCTTCTCAATTAATGATCTCCAACCAAACAAACAAATCAAAAACCCTTGTGCTTCATACCTAGCCTAATACCATAATCTGACCTTCAAAGATATATCATTCTTTGCATTTATAGAGAGATCCCTCTCTGGTTGCAAGAGGGCTAGATCCTAGGATCCCATAGTGGTTTGATGTTGTCTCATCATTTGGTATTTCCAAATCTACCAAATCATGGGAACCACAACACATGGGATTCATTAACTACGAGAAAGCGGTGTGCAAACTACAAGAATCGACTCGTCAGATTCAATCTGCTCAGCTTCCAATTCATACGCATCATCCAAAACCTTCAACCTTCAACCCCACAGCCGGCCACATGTATTAATTTTAATGGTGGAAAAAAACTGTATTCCACAGCTGCCACGTGTATTATTTTAAATGGTGGCATGTGTTCCTGTACAAATGTATTCTCGGCGGCACAAAGAGTGTTTGGAATTTTATACTTTATGACAACAACTATTGCCTATTTGTAATGATATTATAGATTAACTCGAAATAATTTGATTAGAAAATTGAAATACTTATTTTTTTAATTAGAATTGAATAAAAATATACATATTCAAATAAATATGTATTACATAAAAACTTTACTATTAAAACACTATATTTGTATAGAATTATTACTTGATTTTTTTTTTTTATAGAGTAATTAAAACTGCATATTTGTACAGAATTATTACTTGATTTTTTTATAGAGTAATTTGAACAATAAGTTTGGAAGTTCATCATATTACTTACAAGAATTGAACATGGAATTCAACTTGAATATTTTTTTATTGATTTTATTGATCCTTCGCCTTATTGGTCCCTTAGGTTATTAATATTTTTCCCTTGGGTTCACCAATTCCTTTGGTTTCTAATATTAAACCCTTAGGTTTTTAGTTCTTTTGGTTTATAATATGAATAATACGTTGGGTTAATTATTATTGTTTATTAATTTCTTTAGCCATAGGTAACAACAAAGAAAATGCACACGAAAAAGTGACGTTCCCTATAGCGAATAGCAATGAAAATGCACACGAAAAAGTGTTGTTCCCTATAGAGAACAACAGCGGTTCCCTGTAGGGAACAACAAAGAAAATGCACATGAAAAAGTGATGTTCCTTATAGGAAACAACAACTATTTCCTGTAGGGAACAACAAAGAAAATGCACACGAAAAAGTGATATTCCCTATAGGGAACAACAACTGTTCCCTATAGGGAACAGCAACTGTTCCCTGTGGGGAACAACAGAAGAAAATACACACGAACAAGTGTTGTTCCTTATTATAATTTTAAACCATTGGGTTTATTAGTTCTTTTGGTTTATAATATTAATAATCACTTGTGTTTATTAATTAGTTGATTTTAAAATATTGATTCTTATGGTTTTTTAATTTCTTAGGCTTTTGAATTTAAAATATTTATTCATAGGGTCTGTTACTCTCTTTTGTTTTTAATATTGATCCCTTGGCCTTATTGATAACTTATGTTTTTAATAAATTTCCCTTGGGTTCACCAATTCCTTTGGTTTATAATATTAAACCCTTGGGTTTATTATTTCTTTTGGTTTATATTATTAATAATCCCTCAGCTTTAATAATCTCTTCAGTTTAAAATATTAAATACTATGGTTTACTAAATTCTTAGGTTTTGTGTTTAAAGGATGTTAATTTCAATATTATTTTTTTGGTTTAATATTGTTCCCTTCGCCTTATTGGTCCCTTAGGTAATTAATAGTTTTCCCTTGGGTTCACCAATTCCTTTGTTTTTTAATATTAAACCCTTGGGTTATTACTTATTTTGGTTTATAATATGAATAATACGTTGGGTTAATTATTACTGTTTATTAATTTCTTTGGTTTTTATATATATTTTTTATTAATTTTATTGATCCTTCAACTTTCTTAATCACTTAAGTTTATTAATAATTTTTATTTCTAATACTAATTTGTTGGGTAATGGTTTTCCCTTGGGTTCACCAATTCCTTTGGTTTATAATATTAAACCCTTGGGTGTATTAGTTCTTTTGGTTTATAATATGAATAATCCCTTGGGTTAATTATTAGTGTTTATTAATTTTTTCAACTTGAGTATTTTTTTATTAATTTTATTGATCCTTCGCCTTATTGGTCCCTTAGGTTATTAATATTTTTCCCTTGGGTTTACTAAATCCTTTGGGTTCTAATATTAAACCCTTGGGTTTATTAGTTATTTTTTTTTTAATAATATGAATAATCGATCAATTTCATCCATGATCAAATGTCACATTCTGACAAATATTGTCTCAATATGAAAATCACCCATGGCCAATCATGGTCATAGTTGGTCCAACGTCACATTGTGACAACAATTGTTTCAATGTTTAAATCAATTCGCTTAGGTTCACAAATTCCTTTGGTTTATAATATTAAACAATTGGGTTTATTAGTTCTTTTGGTTTATAATATGAATGATCGATCAATGTCATCCATGATCAAATATCACATTCTGACAAATATTGTCTCAATATGAAAATCACCCATGGCCAACCATGGTCATAGTTGGTCCAACGTCGCATTGTGACAACAATTGTCTCAATGTTTAAATCAATTCTCTTGGGTTCAACAATTCCTTTGGTTTATAATATGAATAATCGATCAATTTCATCCATGATCAAATGTCACATTCTGACAAATATTGTATCAATATGAAAATCACCCATGGCCAACCATGGTCATAGTTGGTCCAATGTCGCATTGTGATAACAATTGTCTCAATGTTTAAATAAATTCCCTTGGGTTCACCAATTCCTTTGGTTTATAATATTAAACCCTTGGGTTTATTTGTTCTTTTGGTTTATAATATGAATAATCGATCAATGTTACCCATGATCAAATGTCACATTCTCACAAATATTGTCTCAATATGAAAATCACCCATGGCCAACCATGGTCATAGTTCGTCCAATGTCGCATTGTGACAACAATTGTGTCAATGTTTAAATCAATTCCCTTGGGTTCCCCAATTCCTTTGGTTTATAATATTAAACCCTTGGGTTTATTAGTTCTTTTAGTTTATAATATGAATAATCCCTTGGGTTAATTATTAGTGTTTATTAATTTATTCAACTTGAGTATTTTTTATTAATTTTGTTGACCCTTCGCCTTATTGGTCCATTAGGTTATTAATATTTTTCCCTTGGATTCACAAATTCCTTTGGTTTATAATATTAAACCCTTGGGTTTATTAGTTCTTTCAGTTTATAATATGAATAATCGATCAATGTCATCCATGATCAAATGTCACATTCTGACAAATATTGTCTCAATATGAAAATCACCCATGGCCAACCATGGTCATGGTTGGTCCAACATCGCATTGTGACAACAATTGTCTCAATTTTTAAATCAATTCCCTTGGGTTCACCAATTCCTTTGGTTTATAATATTAAACCCTTGGGTTTATTAGTTCTTTTGGTTTATAATATGAATAATCGATCAATTTCATCCATGATCAAATGTCACATTCCGACAAATATTGTCTCAATATGAAAATCACCCATGGCCAACCATGGTCATAGTTGGTCCAACATCGCATTGTGACAACAATTGTCTCAATGTTTAAATCAATTCCCTTGGGTTCACCAATTCCTTTGGTTTATAATATTAAACCCTTGGGTTTATTAGTTCTTTTGTTTTATAATATGAATAATCCCTTGGATTAATTATTAGTGTTTATTAATTTCTTCAACTTGAGTATTTTTTTATTAATTTTATTGATCCTTTGCTTTATTGGTCTCTTAGGTTATTAATATTTTTCCCTTGGGTTCACCAATTCCTTTGGTTTCTAATATTAAACCCTTGAGTTAATTATTAGTGTTTATTAATTTTTTTAGCCATAGTCGATCTATGTCATCCATGATCAAATGTCACATTCTGACAAATATTGTCTCAATATGAAAATCACCAATGGCCAACCATGGTCATACTTAGTTCAACGTCGCATTGTGACAACAATTGTCTCAATGTTTAAATCAATTCCCTTGGGTTCACCAATTCCCTTGGTTTATAATATTAAACCTTTGGGTTTATTAGTTCTTTTGGTTTATAATATGAATAATCCCTTGGGTTTATTAATCTATTGAGTTTAAAATATTATTTCATAGAATTTTTTAATTTCTTAGTTTTTTTTTATTTTAAAATATGAATTATTGGGTTTTATTAATCTCTATTGTTTTTAATATTGCCCTTAGCCTTATTGATCCCTTAGGTTTTTAATATTTATCCCTTGGGCTCACCGATTCCTTTGGTTTATAATATTTAACCATTGGGTTTATTAGTTCTTTTGGTTTATAATGTTAATCACACATTGGGTTTATTACTCTCTTGAGTTTAAAATATTAATTCTTAGGTTTTTTTAATTTCTTAGATTTTTCAGTTTAAAATATTAATTCTTAATGTTTATTAATCTCTATTGATTTTAATATTCATCCGTTAAGTTTATAATATTTATCCCTTGGGTTTGCTAATTCGTTTGGTTTCTAATATTAAACCCTTGGGTTTATTAGTTCTTTTGGTTTATAATGTTAATAATCACGTTGGTTTATTAATATCTTATGTTTAAAATACTCATTCTTATGGTTTATTAATCTATTAGGTTTTTTAGTTTAAAATATCAATTCTTAGGGTTTATTTATCTCTTGTGTTTTTAATATTGATCCCTTATGTTTATAATATTCATCCCTTGGGTTCACCAATTCCTTTGGTTTATAATATTTAAACCTTTGGTTTATGAGTTCTTTTGGTTTGTATTATTAATAATCTCTTGGGTTTATTAATATCTTTAGTTTAAAATATTAATTGTTAGGGTTTATTAATTTTTTAGGTTTTTTTTTTTAAATATTATTTCATATGCTTTGTTAATCTCTTGAGTTTAATATATTAATTCTTAGAGTTTATTATTTTCTTATGTTTTTGGGTTTAAAGTATTATTTCTCAGGGTTTTTCAATCTCTTGAGATTGAATTATTTATTCTTATGGTTTTTTTTATTTCTTGTTTTATAATATTAATATTTATCCTTTGCTTCACTAATTACTTTGGTTTATAATATTAAACCCTTGGGTTTATTAGTTTTTAGGTTTTTTTTTTTAATAATTTTTCATATGTTTTATTAATCTCTTTAGTTTAATATATTAATTCTTAGAGTTTATTACTTTCTTATGTTTTTGAGTTTAAAGTATTATTTTTGAGGATTTTTTAATCTCTTGAGATTAAATTATTTATTTTTAGGGTTTTTTTATTTCTCGGTTTGTAATATTAATATCTATCATTTGCTTCACCAATTACTTTGGTTCGTAATATCAAACCCTTGGATTTATTACTTCTTAGGTTTTTTATTTCTAAATATTATTTCATATGCTTTATTAATCTCTTTAGTTTAATATATTATTTCTTAGAGTTTATTACTTTCTTATATTTTTTAGTTTAAAGTATTATTATTTATGAGGGCTTTTTAATCTCTTAGATTAAATTATTTATTCTTAGGGTTTTTTATTTCTTGGTTTATAATATTAATATTTATCCTTTCCTTCATCAATTACTTCAGTTTATAATATTAATCATTTCGGTTTACTACTTCTTTTTGTATAAAATATTAATAATCGCTTAAGATAGTGTTAAGAGATATAAACTTATTATAATATTAATAAAATATTATTATTATGTTATAATGGAATTATATTATAGTTTGAGTTCAAACTATTAATGTATTGAAATAATTTAATAATATATTTTTATTATATATTTTACTATTGAATAATATAATATTATATATTCTCATATATATATATATATATATATATATTTCAAGTTAATATATAATATGTATATAGTTAATATTATTAATATATTACAAGTAAATATATAAAATGTTTTGGTGATTTTAATCATAAATATATAATATTTATTTTGGTGAAATATATGTGTTGGGTAGTGGATATAGGCTATAGGAGTATATCAACCATATTGGTGAATGTGGTTGTAAATCTATTTTATATAAGTCTATCGGCCCAATGTGATTGTGCTAGTTAATATTTGTTGTTAATATAAGTCCATTGGACCTAAACTCAGGACGGGGTTGGGGCTTTCACCCACATAGTATAGATTTCAATAGTTATTGGGCTCAAAATCGAGGCATGAGTGAAGAGGAAAATCACGGAATTTGTGTTCTCGACTAGGAGTTTTGCTGCGGTGCAAACCCAATATTGGAGTTCTAAACAATGTGGAGTTCGTACTTTCAGTTATGAAGCATACATAAAAGATCAAATTCAACCTAGAAGCTTAGATACCCAATAGGTAATAGAAATAATAACCTTCACCATTAGTAAATCAACTTGTTGTAGATTGCATGTTTAAAGGTTTCAAAAAAATATTTCTACATGTATATATGAAATGAAAATAAACCACATTTACCAAATTTGGACAATAGCTTAGAACAATTCTAAAAGTTCGATTCGATTCGGTTATTAATACTTGAATTTAATTTTATAGAGTATTTCCTTACACTCCAATATCTACGACAATTGGGGATGCCCTGTGCAAAACCTAAATGAACTTTTTCGGTCCATCCATCTGTAATATTTGTTGATTTATTTGAAAACGACAATTGGAGATGCCCTGTGCAAAACTTAAATGAAATTTTTCGGTCCATCCATCTGTAATATTCGTTGATTTGTTTGAAATGGTAATAAAAGTGATCAAATTGTGAAAGAAGGTATTTAAAGGATAAGAGTCAGAAGAACAAATGGATTTTAATATGTATATATGGTAGTGAAAATTTTTGGCAAGACATCTTAATCCCCAACCCCAATTACACTATAAGTGTTTATTGTACACTTGAAAAAGTAAACTGGTTCATTCTAATACTATTGACGTGGAATAGCTCCATATGTATTTGACAAGTTGATTTCCTAAAATCTTATTGGAGTTTAAATATTAATTTTTCTAATTTTATTCAGTTTTCATGTAGATTCTCAATTGTGCACTACTAATATATGACATTATCTTCATTGCACTTCAAATAATTCATCTTTCATTTAAAAAAACAAAAACATTTCATAAAAAAGGTTTCTCCTCCATCATTGGCGTGGGTTGTGAAGTAATAGGTGACTTGGACTTGACGTTGACACTTTTTATTTACATGAAAGATATAATTTTGTATGTTTTGCTTCCTTACAAATTTATATAATATTTAATATAGAAATATAATATTAGAAAATGTCTCAAGTTGCAAAATAAAAGAGAAATCACTCTATTCAGGGCAATGAGCTGAAAATAAAGCAAAAGATTTTATATTTACATGAAAGATATAACTTTGTATTTCTTTGTTTCCTTGAAAATTTATATATTATTAAATATAGAAATATGATATTAGAAAATGTCTCAAGGTACAAAATAAAAAGAAAAATCAGTCTATTTAGGACAATGAGCTGAAAATAAAGCAAAAAATTTTAATATTTTGAAAAAACTATACTCAAATTTTCTAACTTGATAACTATGAAATAAACAATTATAAATAACCAAGTGTCCTTAAATGGAATGCAAAGATGCAAAACTTAAGTTCTATAAATATATTTTTTAAGATATTATTGATTACTTAACATATTGGGTTTGTTATATTTTTCATATTATTCCACTTATTTTCATTTAGGTGTTGTCCATTTCCCAATTTATATAATTTTTTATTTAAAACTTCACTTTGAAGTTGTGGTTTCCAAGAATTACTTGAACCTTCATGTATTTTTGTTGCTTTAGAGCTAAAATAGTAAATCATTGTGCTTTCTTCTTTTAAATATGAGTACTCTTAAACCTACCGCAAATGTTATATAAAATTTTTATATAAAAAAATAGAAATTTGAAGCTCATGAATCTACATAAAATATAAAGTGATATGCATGAAAAGAAAATGACCATCAAATTTCCATTTAATAAGTACAAAAATTTTGAAATTCCACCTTTTACATGAATATATATGATTTATTTTTAATTATTAAATATTATAATTCAATTTTTTTTTAAAGAAATATTAACTATAAAAATTATTATTAACAAAAAAATTATTAAATGTAAATGATGCATTACCGACTTTAGAATGTAATAATAATAAAAATAAAAATATAAAGTATATATATATATACAATATATTTCTAGATATGATTAAAAATTAAAATATTAATAAAAAAATATTAAACTTAAAGAAATAAAAATAAAAATATGAAGAAATTAATGATATGCATAAAATTAAATATTTATGTATATTTTTACAATGTTGATTAACTTTTTTAGAAATAAATTTTCTTAGAAATTTTGAAACATGCCACCTTTCTTCTTGAGATAAATAATAGTTCACTTATTATTATAGTTAAATAGAAATGAAATAATAATAAAAAAATTGGATTTGTGTTTATTCAAAATATTAAGAATTTTTATTCAGGTTAATATTGTATTATGATTAGTGTTGATGTCTTGTTTTTATTTATCAAAATCTGAATTCTCTAATCCCTTCATATTATAGTGGACCTTACAAAGGGTTTTATTAAAATTAGTTTCAAATTAATTTTTTTTAAGGGAAATCTATGAACCAAAAAAAAATGTACAACCAGGTGATCCCTCTTATACCTAATTTTATTCCTAAATGTTGCTAATAGTTTTATGAAATATTTAGAAGCTTTGGCCTTAAACAACTCATCTTAAGTTTGGATGTTGATATTGATTTGTTGATGGTCCGTGGGGTTTTGGTTAAATGGTGATGAGACAGGCTGTTATAGCACTCAGCACAGGTTCAATTCCCTTCTCCGATCAGGGTGATGTATTTGGACATGTTGATGAAGATGGAGTAAAAAAAAGAAAAATTAAAAGAACTACCAAACTTACAAAAAAAACGAAATAAGAAATATTGATTTGTTGATGATATCTTTGTTTTCTTTCCTTTGTTAGACGTACAAGTGTACACCTAAGGCACAATACTCAAAGTAGTGGTTGTCATTGTGATCCCTACTTTGAGTGTTGCTCCTTAGGTGTACACTACTTTGAGCGTTGCTCCTTAGGTGTACACTTTATGCCACAACATGGCCAATCGTAATTCCTTTTCTCAAGTGAGCAAGGTCTTTTTCTAAACCTTTCATTCTATCTCTAAGAATTCTCATTCCTCCTCTCTTTCCATAACCCTCATTTCTATTCCCTATATCCCAAGTACTAGAGATCATATCTCTAATATTTCACCTAAAAAGAATATTAAAGCTCTCTTTAAACCCAATAAAATATTTTAACAATGATTCAAAACAGCTAAAGATAAATATATTACATGCTTAGAATAAGATTTTACACAATTATTTCCTCCTATATAAAATCATACATAGATCACATAATCATTTAAAACTCATTTCAAAGGAAATATGGCTAACTCATTTCATAATTGCATTAATAAGTTAGACTTATTACTGAGAACTCTCACAAAATTCATGTCATTTGCTTTGGCTCAAGAAAAATTCTAATTTTCAAACCTTATTACTCATGCAATATTATTAGAGAAGCATTGGAAATTAAAAATCATCTTTACAACTTTAATTTATAAAATGATTAAAAACTTGGTAAATTTTAAAATCCATTTTTTATTTTCTTCATGATTAACCATTCCTTTAAAAAAAAGATTATTTTATTATTTATTATTTCTATTATTTAATTTCATCCTTATTTTAATTTATTAATTAATTTTAATTTTTATATTTTGTTTACCTTTTTAATGGTATTTTTCTTTTCAATTTTTTTACCCTTTTCAAATTTTCCTCAATTTTAACCATTTTAAAGCATAAAATCTTAACAATTATAGTTTCTTAACTTTATTTATTTTAGTTTTTTTAATAAATAGATTTTATTTTTAATGATTCTTTTATTATTTTTACAGATAACCATGCTCACCATATATTTTTACAAACAACCATGCTAACCATATATTGACATTTCAAAATTCAAAATTCAATTAACAAAATTAAATGTGATGAGTAGATGAATTTTAAAAAATATGTCTTTTTTGTTTTCATTTGTTGTTTATCTACTAAATTCATTTATGTTACTTTTTAAGATGTGTTTATGATTACTAAACTAGCGATTGATAAATCAGTTTAGATTCATCTTAATTCTAGATCTATCAAGCACGAAGAGGGATCAAATTTCTATAAGTGAAAACCTCTTTTTGAGTGCAAAACTTGAGGAAATGCTTCCAACTCAAGAGTTTTGATCCCTCTAAATTCTCTATAGATTCAAAGTTAAGATGGATCTAGATTGGTTTCAGTCATCCACAACCACACACAATTTGTTTAAGATATGATTAATCTAATCAATTTTAATATGCTAAACATTTCTATGAATGTGATGAGTTCCTTCTCTTCCACATCTCATTCAGATTGGGATTGTATTTGTATTAAATACCTAAACTCTAGCATATGACTCCTCACAGGCGACATATTTGAAGTTGAAATAATTGATTTAAAAATTGTCACGAAAATTTCAATGTCCAATATTCATATTAACGATAATTACAGGTTGAGCTTTTATATATATACTAACACCCCTAGCTGAAAATTTCATGTAATAAAGTTAAATAATAACCATGGTTGATGGGACACATATTCCAAATAACATCTACTTTGATGGTCACCTTTTGTCTTTCCAATTTTGGTTAGAGTTTATTCCCTCTTGAACCAAAATGGTATTATCAAATATTTTCCTGTAATTCATCAATCCTCCCTAATTTTATGAGATAATTTTGAATAGAATATCCATAAGCCTTTTGACCAAAATCTTTGAGATGACTTTATAAGATACATTACTCTGCTGGAATCTCAAAAAGGAAGAAGGATTTCGATCTTTTGGGATCATGACTAAAAACAAAAAATTAATTCTATTTCTCATATTGTTTTTCTTTAACATATAACCCACCATTTTTCTAAAACCAAATTTTATTACCTTCCAAAATTTTTGGTATTAATTATGTGGGGTCTTAGTTAAATGGTGATGAGGCAAGCTGTTATAGCACTCATCACAGGTTTATAGCACTCATCACAGGTTCAATTCCCTTCCTGGATCGAGGTGATGTATATGCAGGTCTAGTGGTGTTATACAAATAACTGAAGTGACGAATTGCCTCCACTTTGATTAGTGAAAAATCTGAAATTTGTATATTTCTTACAAAAATCTCTTTAATATTGTGTTCCAAACATGATTTTTAACTTACTTGTGGAAAAAAAAAAATATTCATATCTCCAAGATTTCATCAAATGATATACAATTTTAAATGAATTCAAATACCAATTTTTTTTTCGTGGAGAAATTTATAATAAGCTAAGTTGTAAATTCTTCTCTTTTTTCTTAGTAACAAACTAACCCATTCTATATCTTATCTTTATTTATACGGTTAAAAACTCACTTGTAATAACAATAAAATAATAAAATAACCGTGTCTAACACAGATTTAATCTTTGAATCTACATATGACTTCATAACAAATACACATTACCATTTGACTATAAACTAATAAAATAACAAATAAATAAATTATCTTTTAATCTTTAAAAAAATTAAATGATTTATATAGCAATATAATATTAATATTTAATTCAAATAAACTTAAAAAAAAATTAATAACAAAAATAAACAAATTTATTAAAAACAAATTGCTTAAATTTTTTTTATTACTTACCTATTTTTAACGTAAAATATATAATTACTATTAATAAACAAAACTGCTTATTGGCTTTTCCATTTCCTCCTAAACTTCAAGCCTCTCCACATTTCTTTCATAGAAATTTGTATTTATATTATGAATTTATTATAATTAGCAAGTGTCCACTTAAAATTTTGAACAAATTTATTTCTCTACACATTTATCTTCCAGAAATGCTTACAATATAAATAATAAATAACTAGAAAAATCTCCATTCACGTGCTTACTATAACCGCAACATTTCCATCTATAAATTCGTACATTGCCATTTTACCTCCCTATTCCCTTCATGGTATTTTTAAATAGCAAAGCACAATTATAGTATATCCCGTATTTTAACGAGGAATACAAAAACACACTTGTGGCAGCTTAAGCTTTTCTATCTATGACTTCAGACATCAGAGAACTGTGTCGTACTTTGGTATATTATTAATACTAATTTTAGATAACTGTTGTAACGCTGAAATTAAGTTTCCAAAATACAGCATGTATACCTTCCTGCCACGAACAGTTTTCGAAATCATTTCAGCACACAAAGAATTGCGTGCATCTAAATTTCTTGACCTTTTTGGAGTAAGAGAGAGATGAAGGTCCACATACAAATCACCAAACTGTGGTAAGTAACTTATTAATATAACGTTTATTGCAGAGTTCGGAAATATCTAGGAATATGGGAATAGTGTTTTGGAAATATCTAGAAATCTAGAAATATTAAAGAATGTGACTATCAATTCTAGTTTGTAGAGTAGATTTTGTATATAACAATTTTTTTTCTTTTCAATTGAAGCAATTGTGAGTGGAACAACTTTCAGACATATTGTCTTACTCGAAATTACACAACAAATTTCCCCGCCTAATCATTGGACTAAGTCCATAGGAATTTACCATACAATCTACTACAACCTACTAGGTCTATAGACCATTTACCATACCACCTATTTTCCTTCCTTATACTACCTTGAAGGAGTTCAATATGTTGGAACGTAATTTCAACCTGCGCGGATCAATTGCAGGCGGAGCACGTTGAACAGGTTGGATCGGCGCAGGAGATAAACACCGAGCAGGTTGGCAGCAATCGACCGTGTGCGGGGGGTCGACCAGCGCGACGGTTAACAGCATTGTACCCCCCGTAGTTGACCCGCAGATCTGGGTTGACCGGGAGATCGACGGCTGTGGTAAATTGCGGGGGGTCACCCATTTGATGGGTACGACCAGAACCATACCCCCCGCAACCACCAGTTTGAGGTGGCTCCGC